>OZ024918.1:51545095-52026904 GCA_964017125.1 Flabesymbios commensalis | reverse complement strand
CTAGTAAATTTGTTGCTCTTTTATCTTTCAAATTATCTTATTCAACGAAAAAAAGAAAAATTCTAAAATTGTTACATGCGTGTTTTTTATCTTAGAGGGTTGATATGTGTTTTTTTTAATCCACAGAAAGTGATGTCGAAGATTACAAAGCGTTTTATACAGAATGCCAGCACCAAGAACGAAGAGGACGGAGATGATGGTGAGATGAATACAATAACCAGTCTAAACCTTTGGAATAAATTGAAAATAAAATTATAAAATAGTGTTTGTTATTATCATGATTATGAGGTTCAATATGCAATAAAAGTAATAAAATGGTTCACTCCCCGCACAGTGCCGCTTGCTCGCCCTCACAGACACTGCTCAGACTGGTAGCCTACTAAGACTGTTTCTTATGGCAATGCCAGTTAACATGATTTAAGTTATGTATGTCATACTATGTATATTGTCATATGATTTTAACAAATTAACAATGTTGTATATACATGTACATATCTCTCTCTTATTTCTATGACAAATAAGTCTGGATTGACTTTCTTTCTGTCAATAAAATATCTGTATGTCAGTCTCGAGTTCAGCTGTCAGTCAATGTCACATAATCTGACAATTTTAACCATGTCCCTCCGTGTCTGTAGTCAATCCCCATAATCTCCACCTGGTAATTATCATTCGCAAACCCAAGCAAAAATATCAGTGCGCAAGATACTCTGTTTCCCAGAGCCACACTACGCGGCGTGGCCGAGCTTCATGTAGCCTCTGGTATGGCCCAGTGGCAAATGTGAGTGATTAGTTGCTATATTTAGATGAAAATAGGGTAATCCCCGAATTCAGGCATTTTTGAAAAGTCACTTCCCGGGATGAAGAGTTGTTCACAGTATTGTATTTCCCCTCTGACGCTTTTCCTATGACTTGACCCAGAAAATTATTCACCGCCCTCAATCACAGGCATGATGCATGGTCACGTGACTAAGAACCGTGGCCAATACCCGGCCATAAAGGAAATTGGCCGTGCTCGCCAGGCAATGCGCAAGATTGCACCCCTCCCCCCCCCCCCCGCGCGCAGGCGTGCACGTATGTTTTAGTGAAATAAAATGGTAGCTCAGCACAATCCGCTTTTTGGAATAATAGGCCTACATGTATATGTTATTTATTCACATTTGTCGACATGCATGTAAACAATGATATTGTGATTGTTCCGTATTTGTATCAACTTTATGTAGTGTGCCTTAATAATTATTAATAGCATAATTATTTTGTATTTGTGTCAACGTCTCCCATTTCTTATTTGTATCACATTGGAACGAGTGCTGTTTTAATAATTGACCACCGTCAGCGACGTTGCCCAACATTAAATCAGCACAAACCCACCATCCTAGCAAACACAAAACATGTGTATAACATTTGTACAACTTCATCCCAGCGTCCTCGACGTTGGTCCAACATTGTACAAATGTTACACAAATGTTTTGTGTTTGCTGGGATCTCCTGTTTGCTGAAAGTATACTTTTTTCTATGTGTTTCAGCTGATACAACGACCACGATGTTCAACGCGATGAAACGTGATTTGTCTAACTTCCGTCATGAGATGGTCAGTAACATGTCCCGTCAGGACCGTGACCGTCAGACAGTGGCCACCAGTCTACAGGGGCTGGAGGGGAAGGTGGAGGAGGCACAGAGACAACTGACTGAGGTGGCAGACTCATGTGTCACCATAGAGCAGACCCTGAGAGAAGAAGTGAACGTGAAGCTCACCCGTGAGCAGGAGATAGTTACCAGAGTGGATGAGAACGTGGTGGGTGTGCATGATAATCTGGACGCGTACGATGAGGCAGTGTCCACAAAACTCAGAGATATAGAAGGAAAAGTGTCAGATAATATTAATAAGATGCTTCCCATAATGGAGGCTTTGACCGATATACAGAGCCGTGTACGCCGTCTAGCGACTGAAGAGGTGGGTGGGACCTTGACCCACCATGTAGGTCATGTCAGGTCACAGGTGCCTAGGAGTATACCCCAGTGGGTGCCTAAAGAACAGAGTGCTAAAGAATGGCCCACAGTAACCGTGAACAATAACTCATCAACTCAGGAGGTGAAACAAAGCGGCAAACCTTACAGTGTGAAAATAAGCAGGGTACCCTTACCAGCGGACTGAACAAGACAAGAAGCAGGATAACCATCACACTCAGTGTGACTTAGTCCATGGGCCAGATAGGGTTACCGTGCACCCCCCCCCCCCCCCAGGACAGTCTGAGACCAAGTTTTTATTGTTCCTTGGACCTCCCCCGATATCAAAAGTCGATGCCATCAAAAAAAAGTTGGGATGGACTACCTGTTTTGGGCCATTTTCAAAATGGCCGCCATCGAAATCTGGAAATCACCTTTTGTGCCATAACTTGAGTTCTAAGGCAGTTAGAGTCACAAAATTGGTGTCTATGTATATGTTTTTGGGGGTGAGGAATCCAATTTTGCCAATAAAAAATGTTTCTGTCTTGTGGAAAATTTATAAACAGCTATTCAAACTTATTTTTCGTGCATTTTTGGTCATTATTTGTGTTAGTTTATGGGACAGAGAGGGTTAATGTGTACCCTCCACCTATGAAAGTCTGAAACCAAGTTTTTTTTGCTCATTAGACCTTCCCCAATATCAAAAGTCGATGCCATCAAATAAAAGTCGTATAGACTACCTATTCAAGCCATTTCAAAATGGCCGCCATTGAAATTTGGAAATCACGTTTTGTGCCATAACTTGAGTTCTAAGGCAGTTAGGGTCACAAAATTAGTGTCTATACATATGTTTTTGGGGGCGAAAAATTCAATTATAACAATAAAAAATGTTTCTGTCTTGTGGAAAATTCATAAACAGCTATTCAAACGTATTTTTCGTGCATTTTCGGTCATTTTTTTGTGTTAGTCCATGGGCCAGAAAGGGTTACTGTGCACCCTCCACCCATGAAAGTCTGAGACCAAGTTTTTTTGCTCATTAGACCTCCCCCATTATTAAAAGTCGATGCCATCAAATAAAAGTCGGATGGACTACCTATTTCAGGCCATTTCAAAATGGCCGCCATTGAAATTTGGAAATCACGTTTTGTGCCATAACTTGAGTTCTAAGGCAGTTAGAGTCACAAAATTGGTGCCTATATATATGTTTTTGGGGGCGAGCAATTCAATTATGGCAATGAAAAAATATTTCTGTCTTGTAAATAATTTATAAACAGTTAGATAAACGTATTTTTCATGTATTTTTTGTCATTTTTGTGTATTTTAGTGCAAACTCAGAAAAAAACTAACCTTAAAATAAAATTTGTAACTAGTGTTATTTTATTCCGTGAATAATGAGCATAACAGTGTTGAAAATTGTAAATAAAAGTTAAACTTTGCTTATGGCTAGCATGATAAATGAAAAAAAAACTTAGTGTAGAAAATATTAAAATAACAAAGTGGTGACTGTTCCATGAACCTATTAGAAGTACATGTAATCTTCATCTATATTATATCTGACCAGCAGCTGAGTAGAATATTTCCTTCCAATACTTTCACACAAGATCATATCGCCACTTTAAAATTTAAAACGGTAGATACACCCTTTCAATTCCAAGGGGGAGATTTTGTTATTGACAGTCATTCTTATGTATTGCACACTCATTTCACCAGTTTATCTAACACCCATTTAAAAACAGAGTTTCTAACATAATAGTTGCCATGTCATCAAAATCTTATAGTGGTGACAGCAGAAATGGTGGTAAAGCGGTGGTAAAGTCCTTGTTCCACCAGAATATGAAACGCGTTTGCACTACCGTAGAACATAAAATAAACATATCGTAAGCTACTGATTAGCTAAACCTAATCCTCATCACTGTCACTTTCAACTACTGCACTGTCATCAGACAACACTTCTTCCTCTGATGAACCTGCTACATCGTCATCACTTTCTAATGTATCATCTTCCTCTGCTATGTCTATTGGGATAATTGGACCTTGACACAAGATGGGCACAAGTTTCCCATTGTTTTCAGTCTATACGTGACCATTAATTGCCAGAGGAATATTTGGCTTAGGAATATGGGCTAATTTCCAAATTCCAGTCTGATTTACTCGTCTAATATGCTGAGACAATGTCTTTCTACATGGTGTAAATTGGCTGAGGTCATTATTGCGCTCGAGATTAATGCACTTCTGCTTCAAAACAGAGTAGCGAAATCTTTTTCCATAGATGGCACATGTAAACTCTTCTAGGTCGATCACCATGTCATCAGAGATATGCCAAACATCAAGTTAATTCACATCTTGAAATCTCACTGTCTTTTGACTCAGTTTTATTGGTTTAATTTTCCCCACGCGTGAATGTGCAAAGAGACAGAAATGCAGTGCAGAGCTTCCATCATTGTTGGCTATGTGAATTACAATCAGAAGCCTTCTTGTGTTGTCTGAGCCAGTATCAAACGAAATAGTGATGTCTAACTTGAAAGCATGGTGCAGCAATATGAAAAACACATCACTGTCAGAACTGCGAATACGAACTGTATCATAGCCTTGCTCTTGTGCATAGAGACAGTATCAGTTTATTTTTGATTTGAGAACAATGCTGTAATCTCAGTTTTATTAACTGTTGTTTCATCTTCAGACGCAAGAAGGTAGCAGTTACCATGAGGGACAGTTATTAATTTTTTCTATGCAAGTTTTGGAGCAAATTTATGAGAGCACCAAACATCATTCATAACATCAACTAACTGATTTGTTCTCACTGTTCATCAGAAATGTCTTCCAATCAGCTTTTTTGCAATGGCCCACTAATGATCAATGTATCACTGGTACCAAGCATCTGTCTCTCCATTTGCTTAATCGAGCCTTCTGTGCTAAAGATAATGTCGCCACTCCTTGGTATGCTGTCAAATATTGCACGTGCAATGAGATAAGAGTTGCTGGTGTTGTTTGACATAACATGGAAGAAAGCATTGTCATCTTGTATGACCAGAGTACTGCTTAAATCACTTGGGACTGGTGCATCACTCACATCCTGGACAAGATACAACCAGCACATTCAAAGGCGTAGGGAAAATTAAACCATAAAACTGATTCAGTAGACTATGCGATTTCAAGATGTACTCTGTAAATTAGGAGATGTTTGGTATATCTCTGATGATTTGGTGAACGACCTAGAATAGTTAACATGTGACATGTATCGCTACTCTGTCTTGAAGCAGAAGTGAGCAATATTGTCTTCAGCCAATTTCCACTATGTAGAAAGACATTGTCTCAGCATATTAGACAAGTAAATTATCAGACTGGAATTTGGAAATTAGCCCATATTCCTCAGCCATATACTCATTTAGCAATTAATGGTCACGGATGGACTGAAAACAATGAGAAACTTGTGCCCGTCTGGTGTCAAAGTCCAATTATCCCAATAGATATAGCAAAGGAAGATGATACATTAGAAAGTTATGACGATGTAGCAAGCTCATCAGAGGGAGAAGTGGTTTCTGATGACAGTGCAGTAGCTGAAAGTGACAGTGATAAGGATTAGGTTTAAATAATCAGTAGCTGATTATATGTTTATTTTATGTTCTATGGTAGTGCAAATGTGTTTCATATTCTGGTGGAACAAGGACTTTACCACCATTTCTGCTGTCACCACCATAAGAATTTGATAACACGGCAACTATTATGTTAGAAATTATGTTTTTAAATGTATGTTAGATAAACTGGTGAAATGAGTGTGCAATACATAAGAATGATTTTCAATAACTAAATTTTCCCCTTGGAATTGAAAGGGCGTATCTGCCGTTTTAAATTTTAAAGTGGTGATATGATCTTGTGTAGAAGTACTGTTTTTTTGCAATGAAGGAAATATTCTACTCAGCTGCTGGTCAGATCTAATATGGATGAAGATCACATGTAATTCTAATTGGTTTATAGAACAGTCACCAAGTTATATTTTAAGGTTAGTTTTTTCTGTGTTCGCACTAAAATACACAAAAATGACCGGAAATACACGAAAAATACGTTTATTTACCTGTTTATGAATTATCTACATGACAGAAATATGTTTTATTGGGACAATTGGATTCTTCATCCCCAAAAACATATGTATAGACGCCAAGTTTGTGACTCTAACTGCATTAGAACTAAAGTTATGGCACAAAACGTGATTTTCAAATTTCAATGGCGGCCATTTTGAAATGGCCTAAAATAGGTAGCCCATCCGATTTGTATTTGATGGCATCGACTTTTGATATTAGGGGAGGTCTAATGAGCAAAAAAAAACTTGGTCTCAGACTTTCATGGGTGGGGGGTGCACAGTAACTCTATCTGGCCCATGGACTAACACAAAAAATGACCGGAAATGCACGAAAAATACGTTTGAATAGCTGTTTATGAATTTTCCACAAGACAGAAATATTTTTTATTGGCATAATTGAATTCCTCGCCCCCAAAAACATATGTATAGACATCAATATTGTAACTCTAACTGCCTTAGAACTCAAGTTATGGCACAAAACGTGATTTCCAAATTTCACTGGCGGCCATTTTGAAATGGCCTAAAATATGTGGTCCATCCGACTTTTATTTGATGGCATCGACTTTTAATATAGGGGGAGGTCTAATGAGCAAAAAAAAACTTGGTCTCAGACTTTCAAAGGTGGAGGGTGCACAGTAACCCTTTCTGTCCCATGGACTAACACAAAAAATGTTCAAAAATGCACGAAAAATACGTTTGAATAGCTGTTTATAAATTTTCCACAAGACAGAAACATTTTTTATTGGCAAAATTGGATTCCTCACCCCCAAAAACATATACATAGACACCAATTTTGTGACTCTAACTGCCGCAGAACTGAAGTTATGGCACAAAACGTGATTTCCAGATTTTCATGGCGGCCATTTTGAAAATGGCCCAAAACAGGTAGTCCATCCCAACTTTTTTTTGATGGCATCGACTTTTGATATCGGGGGAGGTCCAAGGAGCAATAAAAACTTGGTCTCAGACTGTCCTGGGGGGGGGGGTGCACGGTAACCCTATCTGGCCCATGGACTAACTGGACAATACAAAAATAATATGGTATGCTTTGTTGACGCTACTACCGCGAACACGACATCTTGGCCCAGTGTTGGTTTAATGCTGGCCCGACGTCGCAGACGTCGGGCCAACATTTAGCCAGCACTGGGTCATCATCAGGTCGAGTGTGATGTGATATATCACACTACTTGTTGCACTCATTTGAATCGGCATTGCTGATTTAAATACCAACTTGATAAACAATACAATTTTACAATATTGGTGCTTTATTGAGGTGTGCACCAATAAATTTTATGTATTTGAATGTCTATATTTTTTTCAAACAAAACCGTTTGAAAACTCACACTACATCTATCAGCCTGAAATGATTAAATATAGAAAATGTTTTGCATTCCAATGTCACATATCATGTACGGTATTTTCTGTTCATGTGATCGGGCAACACTTAGTTTTGTTCTTTTTTTCTTAAATCAACGTCTTGTTTTTACTCGGATAAGCCAATTCAGAGTACCCGATATGACTGGGCCGCCTTTACTGCGCGAGGCCCAGTTACACTGACCGCCATTTTGTTTACACAGCCAGCTGTGTAAAAACGACACTCGCTCTGCCTACCAAAAAAACTCGGATGCCAAAAAATTGGGACGAACATTTCAAGTGCCTATGTAAACTAGGCCATTTTTAGCAGGCGTAATCTTTTGATCGTATTGGAACTATTACAATTTTAATTGGAGGTCACTGTGTCAGAGCCTTGCGATGTCATCAGGGTAAACTTAGAGCAGGACGACTCCAGATAAGGATATCACTTTGTGACGATCATCGGTTTAACCCTTTTCCGCTACGTCATCTTACTTAAATTTTCACCCACTTGAAGTTGCGCTGAATAATTTGTAAAAAAAAATCGCAACAAATGTTTTTTTCAATTTGAAATCATCATAAATGTCTTAGTTAGCTCCTTCTGATGCATTTGAATACCTATGTTATGGGTTTCCGGCCACTAGAAATATGTTGATTCTTACAGTGCGGGGATGGATGTAAGAATCTGAAGTCTACAGACGTCAGATTCTATCGACTAAAGTCGAACCCAGCGCTATAAGGGTTAACCCTTTCCCGCTAAGTCATCTTACTTAAATTTCCACCCACTTGAATCTTACTTAAATTTCCAACCACTGTGTCGCACACAGTGGTTGGAAATTACTCACATTTGTTTAATGAGAGACCAACCATTTGCGTATATTGATGTTTAAACACACATTTCATTTCCAATGACAGTAATTTAACCTTCTAGTCAAACAGATTCACTCTTTCAGCGCGGGGTCCGTCAGAATCTGACGTCTGTGGACGTCAGATTCTGACGTATAAAGACGATGCTCGCACTGAAAAAATTAAACTATTTATAATGGCCGTTGATCAGTAACATAGGTATTCAAATGAGCCGGAAAGAGCTAACTAGGACATTTATGATGATTTCAACTTGGAAAAACCCTTTACTCTCCGTGGTTTAAGCAAAAATAATTCAGCGTTGTAAGGGTTAAAAAGCGACTGTAGTCGTTGTTAAAGTTGGGAGGGTTAACGTATAAATGTATTAAATTACCAGGATTCAGGAAGTGATAACATATACTGTAGATCTGGTAATTTTCGCGTGTTTCAATTGTCGCGAATTTCTGATTTCGGACTTTTCACGAGCTTAAAATTCGCGAATTTCATTTTTCTTTAGTAGCGCTATTATAATATTAATTTTCGCGTGATTCTTGAATTCGCGAATTTGAAATTAAAACCTCGCGAATATCACCAGAGCTACAGTATAACTGTATACTGTACAAAAACTTTTTTTATGTATTCTTATCTGATATAAGGATTTGTTTGTTAATTGTCGATAACTTTGTATTTTATTGGAATGTTCATATGAATAAATATACTGATTTCCCAATTTGGTGATTACCTCATTAGTTTATTTCACATAAATTGCACATATATTATCATAAATACATAATACAATGTAGTTCTGCCAATATTCAGTGCACAAATTCAAAATATTAGAGATGATAGCCGGGTTGGAAAAGTGTGTGTGGAACCCTAGCACCCGAAGGGTGCTGAGAGTGAGATGATGGCATTAGAATCTCTTGTTAGTGAGTCCTTTTTAACCTACCAATTCCTTCTGTATACAAAATGTCTGGATGGAAAGGAGGACTGGAACCTGGGAAGTTGAAATGGAATTTAATGACCTTGGGATTCCAAGGGTCGCCTATTCTCGTATCTCTGATCTCCATCTCGAACTATGATTTCAGTCTCTGAATATGAAAAGCAGTTGAAAAGAATTTTGCAGCTTAATTAGACATTAATGGGATTATGAATGTCTAAGAATCAATTGAAGTATAAAGGGCTTATGGCCCGACTGTTGAAAAGTAATTAATTTCAAATTTTGCATTGAGCTGTGTGCACGGTTGGTTAAATCTACCCTGATTACTGGCTTATTACAGCGCGACATTGGAAATGTCGACTGTTGCAGTATTGCTAGAGGACGGTACTCATTCCTTGCTTCGCTGCTCAATAGTTGATCTAATACGATCTGATTTAAATCTAAATAGAACCCTGGTGTTGATGCACTTACCAATCCGTTGCCAAGAGAGCTATGAAAATATTTGAATTGATTTGATTGCAATAGTTCCGAAAACTGTACGGTATGAATCGGAATAATAAAGATTCAGAAATAGCAGCGGATTAGCTTGATTGTGGAATCAAGTTACTTGCGCTGTTTTGGAATTCTTTTCAAAGCCACCAGCGGGTTGGAAAAGCTCTTCGACCATGCATTATAAAGACGAGGGGACCAATGCACGACTTGCTCAGCCTATCACATGACACGATAATCCAATCACCGCCGTCATTCAACGGTTATTTAATTTAGGAGGTGGACCACCATACTTGTAGACTAGAGGCCAATTCTAATTAATGGTCTAGAAATCAGTTCTGATAAACTGAATGGTTAAAAGCAGACGACTATATTTATCTCATTCCTTATGCTCCAGTGAGTCAAACCCAGGTTGTCGTCCACTTGGAAAAAACATATTTAGAGCCATAAGGTCAAATGACTTTATGGCTACCAGGTCAAATGGAAATTTTCAACAAATGAAGCTAGGAACAAGTGTATTACCTTATTTTTATGTAATTTTTACTGGACAATCCATTTCTGAAATTATTTTGTTGATTCAAGGTCAAAAGGTCAATTTAAAGGGAAATATCATTTTTTAACAAATAAAGCTAAGAACGTGTGTAATACATACCTATTTTTCCTGGGATTTTGACTGTAAAATTCTAATTATGCCATTTTTTTAGTGATTCAAGGTCATCTTTAATGTCATTTTCACTCCAAGATCATCAAAAAGCCCATTCCGAGTTCAAAAATACGAAAATAGGATTTCTAACAAACATAATTAGCAAAAGGGGTATAGTACGTCATTTTAATGTAATTTTGACTAAATAATCCATTTACGCTACTATTTTGATGAATAAAGCTTATTTTCAAGTGCAGTGTGTGAATTTCCAGGTCAGGTAAACGGAAATATGATTTTTAACAAATAAACCTAGGGAAAACCGGTCAGCTCGTACCCATGTCAACTCGTACCTATGTCAACTCGTACCCATGTCAACTCGTACCACCAATAGATGTCAACTCGTACCACAAGTGATGCCAACTCGTGCCACAATTTGCCACGTACAAGTGATGTTAACTCGTACCCAACAAGGCAAGTATCAGATGATGGTACAAGTTGACAGCTATTACCACAAAATAGATGTCAACTCGTACCCATGTCAACTCGTACCCATGTCAACTCGTACCACTAATAGATGTCTACTCGTACCACAAGTGATGTCGACTCGTACCCAACAAGGTGAGTATCAGATGATGGTACGAGTTGACTTCTCTTACTACACAACACATGTCAAATCGTACCATCATTAGATGTCAACTCTTACCAAAGATAATATTTTTCAGGGTGATGAATGTACGTTATACATAACTTGTAACTTGGCATTGCGTCATGGTGATCACACGTCAGGAAGGGTGATGGCAATTGCTACTGCGCGGTGAGAATTTAATGCCTCCCGACAAAAACGTTTTTAGTTTAAATTTTAACATGTGTCTGTTGTGTTAAAGCTGTGATAGTAAAGATACTAATGACTCCGGTTGTGAGGTGCGATATCTTGGGCTTTTCAAAATTAACTTAGATGGCAATGGCAATGGTTAATAGGTTGTTATCACAATACTAACTGTCAGACCAGCATAAACATATCACCGTAAGTAATTGTTTCATACTTTATCATGAATTATAATATTTTTGCAACACCATTTCAATGCAAATTGTATTTTACCTCAATCATTCTCAGACGTACCATAAATTTGTGTACATGTCCTCATAAGCATGATAAGACAATTAATGAATCCAAAACAACTTTGAGATATATATGTTATGTTTTTAGGTGACATTTCATAAACTCCAAGACTGGAAGGGTCAAAGGGATTAGCGCCCTAATTAGTGACAATGCCGTTATGCTTATGCCTACATACGACGTTACGTAATGTTAAATGGACAGACGGGGGCTGGTGACAATTACTACGAGAAGGGTACCAGATTGATCAGTCACATTGTGAGAAAATAACGGCTTAAGCAATGGTGTGTTTTCATAGCAATAATTGCAATTAGCTACAACACATGCACAATTTGTAGTGAAGGGATTGACCGTTGACACCCCACAGCCAAACTGCAGTCAAACGGTCTATTAACATCATCATAGAAGCGTTTCAATCTCACAGTTTCTCACTGATCCTACAGACAAGCCAGTGAAAAATTAAAACGGACATAAAGTGACAAGGATAAAAAGTACCAGTTGATTCACCTTAGCTGTCATACCTTTTCAACTGACACATTAGAACCAAATAGTTTTTTCCGGGAAATTAGCTTCACATATAGTTGAAATCTAATTTTGAATCCACGTAGTTAAAATTTGTTACTTTGTCATCCCGTCAAAACGTGTTCACTTTGAACTTATGTTATTTTGAACAAGTGTTACTTTGTCATCCCGTCAAAACGTGTTCACTTTGAACTTATGTTATTTTGAACAAGTGTTACTTTGTCATCCCGTCAAAACGTGTTGACTTGAAACAAAATCATTGATTAATAAAATATTAAAAGGTCGTATCAATTCATAAACATATCAGTGCATTAAACACAAATAATTTTGAAGTGTTTTGGTTACATTTATTCTGTTTGTGATAATGACCCAATAACTGAATAAATAGGTAACATATGTAAAACCCTGTCTATGTACAGGGCGGGTCCTGGTGCATTGGAAAGTTAGAAACCGCAGGTTCGAACCCCTCTCTGGCCTTCAAGTTTCAAAGAAACAAAAGTGTTTCTTCCCAGCTCACTCGTAATGACTCATAGCTTAGCATATTTGTGCACAAAGGTAGCGGACATACAGACAGATATTTTATTGACATAAAGAAAAGTCTTTTTTTTTGGTCATAAAAATGATTGAGTATATGTACACGTACATGTATATATACAAGTCGGTTAATTTTCTAAAATCACACGACAATTTACTTGGTATCACATACAGAATTAAAATCATGTTAAATGGCATTGCCATAATGAAACAGCCTAAAACCCCATTCATTTCATTTTTTGTCCAATTACACTTCATAAAATGACATCAATTTCTTGTAGGTATATGTTATCAATTGTGGATATCATTAGATTAAATTTAATTGCATGCCCTAACACATGTAATACATAAATAACACAATTCAATCGGGCTCCTATGTGTAACCTACGTTCATTATCCTCCGGAATTAACTTTGGTATGAGTTGACATCTAATGATGGTACGAGTTGACATCTATTAGTGGGACGAGTTGACATGGGTACGAGTTGACATATGTTGTGTGATGAGAGATGTCAACTCGTACCATCATCTGATACCTGCCTTGATGGGTACGAGTTGACATCACTTGTAGTACGAGTTGACATCACTTGTGGTACGAGTTGACATCTATTGGTGGTACGAGTTGACTTGGGTACGAGTTGACATGGGTACGAGTTGACATGGGGCGAATTGACAAGGGTACGAGTTGACTGTCACCCAACCTAGGAACAAGTGTAATACCTCATTTTCGTTTGATTTTGTCTGGAAATGATATTTCTGGTATTATTTTTGTCATTTGAGGTGATCCTCTAGGTTAAAAGGTCAATTTCAAGGTCAAATATGATTTTATTATATATGTTACAAATGAGAGCACATATATTACATTGTTTCGATGTGAAATAATGCCTTCTCATTGTCCCTTACCGCCTTCTCATTGCCCTTTGACGCCTTCCCTTTCCTTGGTCTGTTCACCCAGTCAAATTCACACTTAACTATACTCCATTTTCTAGCATATATGTTAAAAATCATACTTGATCTTGGAATTGACCTTTTGACCATGAGGATCACCTCAAATCACACAAATAATATCAGAAATAGATTTTCTGGACACAATCACATGAAAAAGAGGTACCACACTTGTTCCTAGCTTTATTTGTTAAAAATCATACTTTTGCTTACCTGACCTTGAAATTGACACACTAAACATGGCAATGACCTTTAATCATCAAAATAGTAGCATAAATGGATTTTCAGTCTAAATTACACAAAGAAGACGTACTACAGTTATTTTGCTATTTAAGTTTGTTAAAAATCATATTCTCACATTTTTGACCTTGGATTTGAGTTTTTGATGATCTTGAAGTAAAATTAGCCTTGAAGATGACCTAGATTCAACAAAATAAGGCCATAGTTTGATTAATACGTTCCTAGCTGTATTTGTTAAAAATGATATTTTCTCCTACTTGACTTTGGAATTGATCTTTTGACCTTGAAGATCACCTTGAATAAACAAAATAATTTCACTTGTTCCTATCTTCATTTGTTGAACAATTCCTATTCGACCTTGTAGCCATAAAGTAATTTGACCTTGTAGCTTAAAATATCTTTTTCTCAAGTGGACGACTACCTGGGTTTGACTCACTGGAGCATATGGAATAAGATAAATATAATCGTTTGCTTTTAACCATTCAGTTTATGAGAAGTCACATTTATGATAATGGTCTCTAGTCTATCGGGCAAGAAGGGGTTGTGTTTAGAAGAAATCGGCCACAGAGGCTGTCAGAAGGATGGAAGTCTCGAGGATAACACCAGCATGTACAAATCATCTCGCCATGCTGGACCAGATAGCTAACGTGGGCCTTTCACAGTGGTCACCTAAGTAAAATCATGTGTCACTATTAAGACTTAGTTATCGTCACGCCTTTCGTGACCACATGTTACACGTCTTCCCATTAGTTATACGTGAATGTGGGTTGATCTCAAAGTGTTAAACACGTATATAGCCGTATAAATTTGTGTGGAGGCCATCTTGAATTTTAGCACATTATATTGCTTTATGTTTTTTAAATATTTTTTTCGAATTCCTCATACCTGAAAACCTAGGTGGAGACACTAAAATAAAACTTCAATGGGATTTTTCTAGAAAGTTATGAGCAATCATAAAATTTTCACGTGCGCGTGCCTCGTGGTGGCCATCTTGAATTTTTGCTTCCTGTGACTTCAGGTCAAACTTTGTAGAAATCTACCCTCGTTCATCTGCCTCTTTCATTGCCACGGGGTTCTATGACAAACCTGGAAGTAAAATGTTAATAATCCGGAAACATAATTATGCTTAATTTAACAGGTCACTGCAATCGACGGCTAAACCATGATTGGGATGAATTACCTAATTTTATCAAATACAGCATCAGTTACGGATCTAAGGGGCCGCGCAAGGTGTGCCAACCCCTATTTTTTATCAAATGCTTTCAAAGTCACATAAACTGGCATAAACTAACAGAAAACATTCTGAGAAAAACCCTCGACACCCCATATCTTCAAATCCTCGATCCACCCCCGCAAAATTGGTAATATTACAAGACGTCCAGAACATCTTCATCTGCTCTTTATTCTCATGAATTAAACAATTTTCTCGCGAATAACTTTCATGCTGTGCTAAATCAAACTGAATCGGGTTTTTTACACTAAAGCTCGCTTTGTTCTCGGCAATTTGTGATTGTATTTGCTTTTATGTATTCTAAAATTATGTCCCAGTATCTTCGGATATATTTTTGATGCTTATTCAACCCGAAAACCGCCCGAATCAGCATAGCGGAATTATCGTATTCAAATATTTCTTATAATTATAATTTTTATTATAACAGTTATTTGACTGTACATACTACTCAATAAAAGCAAACATATTATGAAATTAATCGAATATCCGCCAATTCGGATAACGAAATTCAAAATGGCCGCCAACATTATCATATTCAAAGATGTATTTCAGGCTATAATATTGATAACAGTTTATTGGACTGCATGCATTACTTAATTTGAAGCTAAAATATTATGTAATTATTCAAACATCCTTGATATTTTCGCTATGCTTATGTAAAGCGTTCGGCATTTTCTGGCACGAGCACATAAAGGTTTATTTTTTAGATACTATGCCCGCACAAAAAGCTGGTGAATTGTATTATAATTCAATTGTAGGATTACAATTGAATTTGCAATGAGAGATCTTAAGAAACTTTGACGATATTATTAACACAAAATGCATTGCAAATAAACTAGATTGGCATTTCTATACTTAAAAGTGTTGGTGTA
This sequence comes from Flabesymbios commensalis, assembly GCA_964017125.1. Classification (NCBI taxonomy): domain Eukaryota; kingdom Metazoa; phylum Annelida; class Polychaeta; order Terebellida; family Flabelligeridae; genus Flabesymbios; species Flabesymbios commensalis. The sequence continues at coordinate 52,011,154 of OZ024918.1, read as the reverse complement.
AAATAACATTTTACACCATCAGCAGTTTTGTTAATCAACATAAAAACAAATACGTACAATTAGCACATACTGTAGGTCTAGCTCATGTATTCTCACTTTATGGGCAACATATTATATCATACCTTCTTGTCCAGCTTAGATGCGGATCCCTGGGATAATAAACATTCTACGTTTGAAACTTAACATACTTATTATTAATCCATCTTAAATTTCAGTTATATCAGACACTGAATTGGTAAAAAACCTCAGCGAGTCGGGGAGAGCCAATTTATTATAGACATACATAAATATACTTCATGCTTTTACTACTGTAATACTGTTGAGACAGCTCAAGCCGATGTAGAACACACATAGGCGAGATAACACATCATATTATCAGATTATAGGAGAGAACACACATCAATGTGTATCACAAGCTCGTAGCAGCCATGTCTTCGTGAACATAACTAACATTCATGTACTCGTACATAAGTTGTTCTGACAGGAAAACCAAGCAGAATACCCATGGCAATGCTATTATGCATGCCTACATGTATATTTTTCCTATATATGCTACTACATCCAATATATGCAGTGTCGCCATGTACATCTCAGTATCGTCGAAGAAACTATGGAGGCTGGTGAAGGAATCGATAAAGGCAGAAGGCGTGGAAAGAGACGCGGCAATGAGTTTCAAAAATGTCATAAGAGGGAAAAATAGTTGTGAACATTATGTTATCAAAATCAGAAAAAACTACTTTTTAAAACACCATCAACGAGTGTATTATGCACCAGTCCATGTAAAAATGTAAACACATTACAGTCATGTCGCTATGAAGACGCTCGTGAATCATGCTTCACATTTCATATATATATTGAGGACAAGATAAAATGTTTATACGAACCACACAAAGAACCGTATGTAATATGGTGAGAGAATTAGTCGTTTGTGGTCAGAATATTGAAAATGAGAGATACTGAGCATTATCACTGGTGATGAACTCAAAAAGAAAATATGATTACTAAATACAGATGCTCGTATACGAATTCCTATGTTTATCTTCATCAGCGTGCATATACTTTCAGTTCTTTTAAAAAACATTTGGATAGCTTTGGTAAGCACAAGCTGTGTAGGGTAAATACAGTAATACAATAATTATTTCGTCGATATTGCACAACTTGTATCTGAAACAGTCCTCCCCCAATGGCTACACATCAAGATGGAATATATCCGGCAGAGGACATTAAATGATCATCTTAAACGTCCTACTCCACATGACTGAGGTGGCGGAAATCAGGTGATAAGCCGGTGCATGTGCTGGATGCTTCCAAATACCCACAAAACTAATTGTCCAGGGTACTTCAAATGTAAACAGATTGAACTTTATTGAACTCCATATGAATTTACTGATCTTTTATATGCAGAGGTGATCGTGCACTTCAAGTGGAATTGTGTCACCACAGCATTACCTTGTATAGCTGGCTATTTAAACAAGGCTATCTGGAATTTGCGCAATTTAATAAAGGCGACATTTTGCCCAACTATTGTGGCAAACTATTGTGTATGTTTCGTTGAAAATTCTTAAAATCGGAGACCCGTTATTTTGTATGTGAAGCCTCGTCTTTCAGCTGTTATAAACTTAAATATTTATATATGGTATATATAAGGATGATAAGATATTATTGAATAATATACAAAATATGCTAAACTTGAAATTGTAGTGAAATCACAAAATGTAATCACAATATTTTCATTCCATTTTGCTCATGGCGTCCATTTTGAAAATATGCAGATTAGGATAATTTTGGCGGTTTTGGTTACATAACGTTTTATCTTCAATGGAGAAAAACATTTAAATATGATTTTTGCAGCCATTTTGAATCCCGTTAGTCTGATTTGGGCGATTTTGGGCTTAGATCATAAATATAGGCCTATCCAAATATAGGCCTACTAAGACACAGATACACATCATAGAAATGAATAAAATCACAAAATACGGAAAAACAAATAGAGATTTATTGTAAACCAAAAACATTTTAGTTTTACTTTGCGGCCATTTTTTAATATGTAAGTTAGGACAGTTTAGGGGCCAAAATCGAGTGGGGGTGTTCCTCTTTTATGATCTAGGATATGAATAGGCACCCGTGTCATTACACTATGATGGATGTTTAGACCTTAGGAGCTGTCCTATATGTATGTGAGCATTATGGATGAATGATTTCTGTTTCTTTGAAACCAGGATTTCAAAGCGGGCGACGAACTCGCGATCTCCGACTTTCCAGGCAGGAAGCTACAACCAATAGGCTACACCGGGCACGTAAGCTCGTACAAAGACAAAGCTAGAAGCCTACGATATATCGTATTAAGCGTACGAGAATACGGGCCCAGTACCCACGCCGGTATGTATGTGATAGCTTGATCCAACATTAAAGGGACTGGCCCAGGCTAAAATCATCAAAAAATCGGTGATTTTATTTTAGCTTCTTAATATGACCATATGATGTAAACATGTCCATAGAGTAGAACTGCAAAAGTTTTTTTTAATTTTTGTGCTGCGCATTCACTACTTAGGCTAGATATAGAGACGAAATTCCTGATTTCTAATTATTGACCACCATGTCAAAAATTAGAAATACGGGAATTTCGTCTCTATATCTAGTCTAACAGGGGTTACATGTCATGGTGTGTCGGACCAATGGTGTGTCGGACCAATGGTCAGTCACCAGTCTAACAGGTAGTCTAAATGCGCAGCAGAAAAATTAAAAAAAACTTTTGCAGTTCTAGTCTATTGACATGTTTACATCATATGGACATATTAAGAAGCTAAAATAAAATCACCGATTTTTTTTATGATTTTAGCCTGGGCCAGTCCCTTTAACCATTTGTTGGGTCAGTGTAGTGTAACAACATCAAGCCAGCATCTGTAGGCCTATAGCAACTCTTGTGAACTGTGCAGCACCCGCATAAAACATCTAATACTATCCCTTTAACTGCAATCTATATGATTTGTGTTTCTTGTTACTTTTAATATAAGCTCAGTTCAAGTCAAATATTGATATTAAAATAATTATTTATAGTAGGTGTCGTGTTGTGTTGAGTGGATTTGACATTTTCAGGGAACATGACATTCCGTGTAGGGTCTAAAGCAGAACTTGATTTCATTTTTATTTTGAAATACTTTGTGGGGCATATAGGAAGTAAAGGGTCGTTATGAGATGTGTACACGTGTGCCTATGCCTAGCAAACACGGGACGTTGACCCAATGTTGGTTTGATGTTGGCCTAGAGTCGCAGACGATGGGCCAGCATCAAACCAACTTTGGGTGAACGTCCCGTGTTTTCTTGGTGTACACTTTAGCAGCACGGGAGTGTAGGCCTACAACACGTTGCCTGATTGTTTGGCCACACGAAGAATGTTCTGAGAAGACACACTGTAGACTCCGTGTCAGATTATCACTGAGATGAAGCAGGGTTGTTTATGACATCGGTGGGGATGGATTTGTCCAGGTAAAACATTTTACTTTGGAGGTTGATTGGTATTTAAATTACGAATGAAAATGTGTATTTTACAGGGGTCTCGTGGTTACATGTATAGGGCCTAAATATACGTGTGCGTCACATAGTCCCAAATGTGCCTGAAAGTTTTGTAAAACGTTACAAGGGGACGACACGGCAATGCGTCACACTGCCATGGGACGACTAGTCAGGGGGCTTAACCCATATTTACCCCTGAATTGTTCAAATTGTCCCAAAAGCACCAAATTCAGACCACATATGGCAAGGCCATATACTTTTGATTTCTCGCGGGAGCCAAGCTGAACTTCCGTCGTGGGCGCCATATTTGACAAATCCAAGATGGCCGCCATTCAAATTAGGGTCACGTCATAACTTGTAAACTAATAGACGTAGATACGCATGTAATACCACATTTCTATGGTTTGCGAATATGTAGAATCGATTTATGATGTTTTGAAGTTGATTTGGGAATTATTTAAAGCTCAAAAATATATGTAAAAGTTATTTTCGTCAATATATACGACATAATACCGGTTTAAATGACGCAGCTCAGCAACACAATCGTCTGTGTCAGGCATTGATAACTACCCATCTAGAAGATTTGGTACTAGAGCCAGTCTTTGGAGTTCCTGTGTATTAGTCATATTAGATAAATTCAAAATGGCCGCTGTATATAACAAGCCTATATCATAACTTGCCAACTAATAACAGTAGTGACACACTTAATAACATTTTTTTCATATGGTCTTCATAAACGATTTTAAATATATAGGCAGTAAATATTATAAAAATCGTACTAGAAGCAAAAGAGTTGAGTCAGACGTCGACATTAAGAGCTCATTATTTCATTCGCTTGTAAGAGCCAGTTTCCAGCCAGGACAAAAGGATTTTTTAAAGGTTTTATTTTTTTGTACGTTTTGTTTAGGTGGTGCGAATCTGTCATACGTTCGGTTGGCGTTATTATACCACGAATTTGAACAGTTTGGGTAACTGTATATGCTCTGAGTTAACCACCGCTACCAATGAGCTATCCTTGCGCCACAAACGTATTTTAAAATCCAAGATAATAAGTTGTAAACTTAAAAAGGTCGAATCAAATAAGGTAACATTTTGTATTCATTTTTTACCATGAGGAATCTATTTATAATTACGATACATGTAATATTACAGTCACATATGTACATACATATACACATATTTTCAATATATCTACAACATTTTCTGTTCTGATGACTGTACATCTGGTAATTTTCGCGTGCTTAAATTTTCGCGAATTTCTGATTTTGGGACTCTTCACGAAATTTAGAATTCGCGAATTCTCATTTTTCCTTGGTAGGACTAGCGCTATTATAATAATAATTTTCGCGAGATTCTTGAATTCGCGAATTTGTCCTACTCGCTAAATTCGCTAAAATGAAAACCTCACGAATATTACCAGAGCTACAGTATATAATAACAAACACAACCCTCTGTAATACTTGTAACCTGGATAGCTAATATTATTAATACATTACATGAACAATATTGCTGGTATAATCTGATAATGGTTACAGATACATTTAAACCTTAACGCTTCTATTTATCGAAATATGTCACAAAATTATTCAGTTGTTCCATCAATGCTAATACATCCATCCTCATACTTGACAGCTATGTGGATCTGATACCTGCCATACAGGATTCACAGTACATCTTTCTACAGTGTACAAACGTTGCTTGAGTAAGCAATAGTTGTCCAAAACGACAAACATATTTTGCTATGCTCATCCCATTACCCACCCCATGCATCAAAGTCAAATTATCTATTTCGTAATGGTTGATTGCTTGCAAATAAAATCGGCTTGCAGTACAGATCTCTTCAGATGATCAAAGAGCGCAGCTATTGTTGGTAGGATATGCTCTGATTAGCGGCTGTTGTGAAGGAAAAAAAAATACATCTGGCATCATTAACATATTAAATAGGGCCACTTGTGTTGCTGTACACCAACACAACATATCGTTCAATGGGTTCCTTATGAACATATTCCAGAGTCAAACATTGTGGATCTTCGGTAATAGTAATCAATGTCTTAATCAGGCCTGAGGTGTTTTGCAATGTAGTCTGGTACTCTTATTGTCACAGGTTTGAAGGTAGGAGGTTGTATTACAACCTATGTGGATATGAAATAATGGTGACGCTATTGACTAATATGAGCCTAGCTGTTTTTCGGAATATACTAAGGGATTTCTCTATAGTGTTTGCCAACACCAAACCTGATCCATTACTCTGAAAGCTTGACTTTTTCAAATCAACTGAAAACTGAAACAATAATGTCACTTTTGATCATTCATACAAAAGCTTTGATATGTAGCATGGCTCAGGTGCAACAATTCATGTATCTGCCTTTGTGGTTGTAGTGCTCTCACATCAAAATGTAATGATCTGTTTGTCAGCACCATCTCTGAAACTTGATAAACCTAAATTGCACACGTTATATGATGGTCACTTAGGGTGGAATCAGCACGCCCAGTACACCCGCTTGAGATACACAGAATCGTTCCCATAATCGGTTGATACTTCTCTGCAATATGCAAAAGCTCGAAGCTGCATCAGAAATTTATCCTGCTTAAGGTTTCTGGATATTGTCATTGTAGCTCTTTGCATATAGGATAGAGAGGCAGATCAGAGCCAAGAGCTAGCATATGCGTCTGGTTAAGAAATTAAGAGCTTTGCTTTACAATGCCCACGGATAATGTCCACAGAGTATTCAAAAATAATGGGAGGATATAAATCTGATCACGATCGAAGTTTGACAGATTCACCTACACTGTGGATTAAAACCACCCCATGTGATTACACCGTTTGTATCTATTTTGCCTTTCTCCAACACTTCTGCAACATCTGAAATCCATGCTTCATTCTTTGAACTATTATGGGATGATCTGACTGCATCTTGTTCGCTTTTAGGAACAAATACATCATGGCCGTTCATTGAAATATGTGGAACAATTGCACGTAACTTGGGCTTCAGTTCGTCATTTTGATCAATATGGTCCACTATAAATGGGCAGAGATACAAAATAATCTCAGCAAATGTGAACACTGATAAGATAAATGTTTAGAAAATAAATCCAGTGCGTTTCGAACGTCTTAACATAACTTGTATATTTTATCTTGATACTTCAAACGTATAGATCTAGAGTCCCAAATAATTTTTTGTTTGTTCCAATTATATTCATAGATAGGTCATATAAACCAAGTGATATAAAAATATACAAGTAATTATATATGTAACCTAATTAAACGATATTCTAAATTGTGGCTTGAAAGTCTTTTATGATGTTTTAAATGGATAGAAAAGTATAAAATTCTGACTTTCAACATGCATAATGGATAAATACCGGTACTATACCTTATATATTACATGTGACATACTATGTAATATTGTTCTTGTTGAATATTTAAAGTAATATTGATTGGTTGAATATCAATAGCTCATGGCAATTTTTTTTGTTATACTGCACCATGCCAGTTCAAAATAAAATGAATCTTTTCTTATCTTATCAAGCTCTAGTGGAGTTTGACGAATTACATTTTAGAATTTATGCACCATTGACCCACTTACTTTTAAAAACTAATATTATAAGGCGGTTTGAAAAATATATCTGGTAAATGGCATCACAAATATGCAGTATAATGCTGTATTAAAATACATTTTAATAGTTTTTTTTTCGGTTCACAGCATTTAGAAATTGTCCAATATGGCTGATACACATGAACCCCAAAGACTTACTCTGGGACATACTATTATGGATTGGTCATTGTTAATACCTGACACTGATCTGTTGCTGTTTTTTTTTTTAAGAAAATTTACGTCATTTAAATCACTAGCATTATAATTACATTGAAAATGTCATAATGTTTAAGAAAATATCATTTATATATCTTTGTGCTTTAAATTATTCCCAAATCAACTTAAAAACATCAAAAATCAATTCTACATATCATATCATATCATAATTCTACATATCATAGAAAAGTGGTATTACACCCGTCTCTACGTCTATTAGTTTACAAGTTATGACATAACCCTAATTGGAATGGCGGCCATCTTGAATTTGTCCAATATAGCGCCCACAGCGGGAGTTCAGCTTGGCTCCCGCAAAAAAATAAATTATATGACCTTGGCTATAAGTGGTCCAAATTTGGTGCTTTTGGGACGATTTGAACAATTATATGATTAAGCCCCCTGACTATTTGGCAATGATCAAATAGTGTCTTTGAAAAACCCATACGACCTCGCGCGGGACGTCGCGCGGGCAATCGCGTTCGTGGTTTTTACGCTTTAAAATATTATATATTCTTCGGGGCAGAGGGAAAAAAAGACACTTGATCAAATACAAAATGAGGCTCCGAGCTGTCTCATGGTTATCACCGGTTATTATGTTCGGATTCTCATTAACATGATTAACTGTGGTGAGTAATTTTCGCTGATTTCTCAGTCGATTCTCAACCAATTGTTATGAAATTTTACAAGCACTAACGTTATTTTCTTATGATGCGGCGACTACCCTGAACATTTCTTTAAGAAGTATTGCATAGTTTAAAATATCAGTATATTTATCATGTAATAAATGCCGCCCTCTATTTTAAACCCATTAGTTTCGTCTCAGAATTTCATTCCATGTCAAATAGCCTAACCTTTGAAATACCTTCTAAAACTTCGCTGCATGACCAGACAGACAGACAGACAGACAGACAGATATTTTATTGACAGAAAGAAAGTCAATCCAGACTTATTTGTCATAGAAATAGAGATATGTACATGTATATACAACATTGTTAATTTGTTAAAATCATATGACAATATACATAGTATGACATACATAACTAAAATCATGTTAACTGGCATTGCCATAAGAAACACTGGGTATATTCTTAAATTAAGATTGAAAGGCATTGCCAGGGTAACATAAGGTCTATCATTTTGTTTCCCGCACCAAAACCAGAGATAAAATAGCTACTATGTATGACATGCTAAATATATATATAGTAGCAAAAAATACACTCTGGAAAGCGTAGAAACCTGACCATGATGGCTAGACAAAAGTATTTGCAAAATGCCATACAAAATGTTGCGAAATGTATTCACCCAAGTTAATGAAATTAATGTGAATCTGACTATATATAGATGTGTCCAAAACCATTAAAAACTTCTTTTTGACCTATATATACTGATAATTATGTTGACATTGACCGGAGTAAAATTCGGGCCCAAAGCTTTTTAATTGGAATCTGTTTTTAAGCCACCCCCCCTCACCCCACAATAGTTTGCCAAAGTTCAAAATTGCCCCAAAAATTCAAAATAGTCGACAAAAAAGTAAATGCCCAGAAAGTGGTCAAAATTTAAAATGACCGAACCTAATTGCTCCAAAGTGGCTGCCAAAATTCAACATGTGTAAATGACATCCAAAATACAAACTGCCTGAAAAAATTGTCGAAACACAATACGACCAACACAATGTTTTTGTTTACTATTCAAAATAGCCACCAAAATTTAAAATGGCTGCCAAGAAACAAAATGCCTGGAACATCTGTCAAAAGCTAAAATTACCAGCAAAATTAATTAGTCTACGACGTCGGCCCAACATTGACCCAACTTTGGTTAAATGGCTCGTGTTTGCTGGGTGAGATGAAAGATTGGCTGAATATCTGAGAGGCCATGGAAGGTGAAACCCGAGTAAAGTAAGGTTTTACTTAGCATTGCATTTAATAAAGCACTGAAATTTGTTTCCACTATAAAAATTCTTTCCATTTGTCAAAATATGCCCCCAAAATCATGCCTCCAAACCCCCGCGCCCCCTTTCCTCACATCCCGGAACCGCACCTGAAGACAGCCAGTTAAGTACCCAGAATAGAGCTGAAAGGTAATATGTTAAAAGTAACCATCTGCGTTCTCATATGGTTACTTGGTTCTTTTTAGGAATGATGTTTTTTTCAAATCGTTCTGTGCCCATCTGTACAAAACATATAATAGAGGGAGATAGGCAACCAGCTCATAGGAAAGGACATCGTCAAAATTGATGTCACTTTAAATTCCCATTACACGATCATATTATATAATGTTCTGATCGAAGTCCTGTTCTACTATGATCATGTGCCTTTTCTACAGTGATTATCATTATCATTCCGTATTGGGGCTTGGGACTCTTCTTTGCCATTGTGTACGTATCACTTGTCGTTACCCATCGTTCGTTTTCGTAGCAGCATAGTACACCATCAAAACTGAGAGCCCATTTAAGCATTTGGTTCCAAGTACATTATGTGATGAACATATCGATACACTTTGAATTAAGAGCCTGAAATAGGGCAAACAAAGGCACAATGCTGTATGTTTGTCATCAAAATAGAGGGTTCAATCGATCCTTCGATGAGATGAATGAATATAGCACTGCCTGTATCCAGTCTCGTTGTGACAACGACCAGCGTGGTAGTATGGTAATATTTAGTCTGGAGCATGTTGTCCGGCTGCATTTGGCAACCTTATCTAGTTTTGTCATTGTGCCACTAAATAAAGAAAAATCTGCGTCTTGAATCACAGGTTGTAGCAACTCTTCAACCAAAGTACAGTGCTCAAAAGTTTCGGGATACTTTTTCCCACTGAGGATTTGTTGTCAGCTCTCACAAATGTACCAGGTATGATTTCTATCAGACCTTAAGTATGACGATGGTATATGTAAAGCTCATTAACATGCCTTCCATCTATACTATGCATATAGGAACTATGCATTTTGTTTAAAATATGTTGGGTTATAGAAAAGTATATCAATTGTCACCTTATAAACAATTCTGTGAAAACTTGATTTTTTTGTCCCGAGACCAACCCTTGTTAACAGGAAATAACAGTAATAATGGTGTCGCGGTCAGCAAGGAGGGGGTTATCAATTTTTTAAGCGATGTCATATCTGACTTTGACAAACGCAACATCTCTGATTTGCGACACCATCTGGTGTTTTAATCATTGCACTCAGAACAGTTTGTGTTTATTTGCGTTAAACATGTTAAACTCTTATCTCTTATCTCCTGGTATAAAAATAACTCATTTGATTAATTAATTAATTAATTAATTAATTTATTTATTTATTGAGACATATTTAGACAGGGTGGACATTATTAGCAGTCAGACAATTTTCATATGTGCCCTGTAGTGATTTTGTTATATGAAAACAATCATTCAATTATATAATATATAATACAGATGAATATATATATAAAACAGATAAAAAATGTTTCAAAGTTAAAACACATAATATAGAAATGTTGCGCGCGCCAAAACCAGAGTAAAAAAAACTACATGGCCAAACACGCGCCATACTAATATATTTTGGTGGCTCCTACGATTACCAACACTTTCAGTGTCCATGAATACATAGCAACGACCTGGCAACCTCACTGTTGAGTTTCAGGAAGCATAGCGAAAAGCTTTCCCCCATCAACTCAACAGCGGTCACGGTGATTTTCTTAGTATGGTACGTGTACTTGCAGATAATATATATACATACAATATCGATTTACAAGCAAGCTGTTCAACATATTTTTAACAGGTGGTTTTGATTTTTGTAATTTCTTCAGCCGAGATTTAAACGTATTGTATGTTGGCGAATCTCTGATGTGCACAGGCAACGAATTTCAGAGATTCGCTCCGGAATAGCTGAGCGATGATTTGAATATTGTTAAGGTGACGATTGTAGCGGTTGCTAAAGTGCTGCAATTACTGAATAATATATAGCATTTTGAACTTATGTGTAGTGTATGTTATTCACGTTTTATGAGTCACACATCTAATTTGGCAGCCGTCCGATAAGCACACGATATCAGGGATGTCGTGTGATTATCGGCTGGATGCTGGCCAGAAGAGCAAGAAAATACGTCGGTCGGTCATCGGACAGTGGCCGAATTGGATTTGTGACTCTGCATAAATGATCGTTTCAACCACTCCGCCCATCAATTCCCAGACTGAATGTTGTTTCGATATTGTCTGCGACGGTGGCACAACATCAAAACAACATTCATTCACCTTTTCCTATTTGCAGGCTGACTTGTGACTGCTGTTCATTCATGTCATTTTTCCATATGTTACAGAAATCCATGTGGTCTGGGTATATCTGCTATGGTACTGACACTTATACTATCTCCAGGTGAGCACATAAATGTAATCAGAGTGATTGGGGGAGTCGCTGTGCGAGTAGCGCGAGAATTTTTTTTTTGTGGGGGGGAGGGATGGCCAGTTTTAGGGGCGGAAATTCTAAAAGGGGGGAACCCTGGTGATGTGAATTGTGGTGTGTGGTGTGGCGGTAATTAGAAAATATTTAAAATATAGACAGGTCTATATTTTATTTTTTGAAAGCGGTGACTTTTTGTAGCAGAAATGTTGTTCTATAATATTTTTTTTTAGGCCTATACATAATAATCAGGGTAATAGTGATATGCAATTTTGAAGTAGTAGGTAGAAATAGCGAAAAATAATGAAATACGAGATACAGAATAGAAGCAATCAAGAATATTATTAATATACAAAGATGATTAAAATGTATTCGACTAGACTTGTATACATCTTTGGGCACAGAAAATATTATGGCACCCTCTTGAGGTTGTGTCTCACTACTACGATCCACAACTTCCATTATGTGATAAATTGTAATTTTGTCTAATTTGTTACCAAAGATCTGCAAATCTTGGGTGTTTAAACACATGTTTCATTCACAATTACGTTAATTTGATCGGCTGCTATGTCGTGTGGGTGAGTATATATATTATGTTGTATATATGACATGGCGCAATGGTTAGAGCGTGGCGCTCTGCCGATGTCGCTGCCTACCGTGCAGTTTCGAATCCCGCTTGGCGCAGAATTATCAGAGAAATGTCATGTTTTCTCCCCTCTCAATCTTGGGACATTTTTAAGATGTTGTGTCCTTGGGCAAGGCACTTCACCCTCAAATGTTCACTTGACTCAGGTGAAAGGAGTCCCTGGTAGGACAGAGATGGCAATGTGTACGATAAGTTCAATGCGCCGAAACGGCTGCAGGACTGTATGCTCTCCGTGGAGTTGATATGGCACACGAATGAACAGGTCCAGTGACCAGGGGGGTAAGATCATGTAAAGTCGGATGATAGGTCTTCAGACTTGATATCAGACTTAAACCTGCACCTTTACCTTTCACGTTTAACATGTTTAAATATAGTACGCTATCTGGTTATAGTTGATAATTTGGTATGTCATGCGTCGCCACGGAGCTAAAGGATCCTATCTGACACTCGTCAGAGTGGCAGATAGGATCCTTTAGCTCCGAAGCGACGATGTGTGTGAGTATATATGTTATGTTGTATATATACTACGTTAGAATTGGTGGTTTTGTATATCATGTGTGTGAGTACATATAAAATGTTGTATGTAAAGTACGTTACAATTGGCGGTGTGTTATGTCGTGTGTGTAAGTACATATAATATGTTGTATATAAACTACGTTACAGTTGGTGGTTTGGCATGATGTGTGTGTGAGTACATGTATTATGTTGTATGTATACTACGTTACAGTTGGCGGTTTGGCATGATGTGTGTGTGAGTACATGTATTATGTTGTATGTAAACTACGTTACAATTGGCGGTTTGGCATGATGTGTGTCTGAGTACATGTATTATGTTGTATGTAAACTACGTTACAGTTGGCGGTTTGGCATGTCGTGTGTGTGAGTACATATAATATGTTGTATATAAACTACGTTACAGTTGGTGGTTTGGCATGATGTGTGTGTGAGTACATATATTATGTTGTATGTATACTGCGTTGCCGTTTGTGGTTTGGCATGGTGTGTGTGTGAGTACATATATTATGTTGTATGTATACTGCGTTGCCGTTTGTGGTTTGGCATGGTGTGTGTGTGAGTACATATATTATGTTGTATGTATACTGCGTTGCCGTTTGTGGTTTGGCATGATGTGTGTGTGAGTACATATATTATGTTGTATGTATACTGCGTTGCCGTTTGTGGTTTGGCATGGTGTGCTTGAGTACATATAATTATCATGTTGTATACTATGTTACAATTGGTGGTCTGGTATGTCGTGTGTGTGAGTACATTATATTATGTTGTATGTATAGTATTTTACAGTTGGCGGTCTGATATGTCTTGTGTGTGAGTATATATTATGGTGATTGTATGCTATGTTACAGTTGGCGGTCTGGTATGTCCTGTGTGTGAGTACATATACTATGTTGTATGTATGCTATGTTACCGTTTGCGGTTTGGCATGGTGTGCTTAAAGGGACTGGCCCAGGCTAAAATCATCAAAAAATCGGTGATTTTATTTCGGGTTCTTAATATGACCATATGATGTAAACATGTACATAGACTAGAACTGCAATTTTTTTATAATTTTTGTGCTGCGCACTCACCAGTTAGACTAGATATAGAAACGAAATTCCCGCATTTCCTATTTTTGACATGGTTGTCAATAATTACAAATCAGGAATTTCGTCTCTATATCTAGCCTAACTGGTGAATGCGCAGCACAAAAATTATAAAAATTTGCAGTTCTAGTCTATGTACATGTTCACATCATATGATCATATTAAGAACCCGAAATAAAATCACCGATTTTTTGATGATTTTAGCCTGGGCTAGGCCCTTTGAGTACATCAAATTTTCATGTTGTATACTATCTTACCGTTGGTGGTCTGGTATGTCGTGTGTGAGTACACATTTTATGTTGATTGTATACTATATTACACTTGGGGGTTTGTTATGTGGTGTGTGAAGACATATACTATGTTGTATGTAAACTATGTTACATCTGGCAGTTTGGTATGTCACGTGTGTGAGTACAATATAATATGTACTATGTTACTTACAGTTGGCAGTTTGGTATGTCACGTGTGTGAGTACAATATAATATGTACTATGTTACTTACAGTTGGCGGTCTGGTATGTCGTGTGTGTGAGTACATCCAGCCTCAGAGCGGGAACCCCACTCTGGACTCGTGGGTTCAGGATCTTTATCCTCAGAGTGACCCAAGCTGTGATAATCCTGATGATACCAATATAAGGACTGCTGAGTGCAGACTGTGTAAATACCTGGTCATCAATGTCACCTTTATACTGCATGGTGAGGTTCTGCACTTTATAGTTTAATCATGTTAACACTTAGAGGGAAACCTAAAATTAGAAAAAAATGTGGTGAGTCAGCAGAAAGAAATTTTATCAAAAGTCAGGGGAAAAATATTTTGGACGGCTGCGGGACAGAAGGGAGGCCTCTCAATAAGATATTATTTTATCAACTAGTCTGTAAATGTATGTTTTTCTGATCTTCAAATCTGTAAACGGTCAGGGAAAAAAGTCATGAAAATGTGTCTTGATTTGTTTGTGGGAAGGAATCCTGCCTTGCGCTGCTGGGAAGGTATGATGTTAAGCAAATTTTAATGCAAATCGAAACGACTTACATAGTTTGTGGTAGATGCCCTTTTAATAAAATAATTCAATTTAGGCGATATCCACCATAATTCATAATTGGTCTTTACTTATTTTATATTTTCGGCCATAGCCATTCTGATACTCGCAAGCAAATTTTTTTTAAAATTACAATTTTATATTTATACCAAATTTACTCCGCCACGCGTTTAATTTATTAGTAACTTTTTCTACGGTTTACTATTTATTGTATAAATATTACCATGCATATTAAACGTTCAACCTGAGTATCATTTTCACACTTTCTTAGAAGGTTCCTGGGGTGAAATGTATTTTAATCAGCAAATACTGTAAATGTTTTGATATTGAATTAGAAAATAATATTGGTAATTTTACCCTTTTGAAGTATGTAAGTCAGGATAGCGAGACACTGCCTTAAGTGGGTAAAAATAGGAACATATATCATCGAATGGCCATGCTAGATTAACTGTGTTATAAGTTTTTATTAACCACTGTGCTGTTGAATTGCCTGCTTCTATTTTTATTCATTCGAAGCTGTAATCCCCAACGCCAGCGAAAAATATTTCATGACGATGTCTCAGTATTGAATTATTGAATTAACTAAGCATCTACCATGTCTACCTCAAACTATTTTTCCGAATTATGTGATATTTCTATGGATCCAAAACCTGCTTGAAACGTATATATACGGTTCCAGCAGCACAAGGGTTAATTACATTTCAATAACTCCACGTTTACAGGATTACACCTTACAGTTAACATTTTGTTTATGCACATAATAGATTTTAAAGATGAGGTTGTACCTGCGTATCACGTGAGCAGGTCATGTATCACGTGAGGAGGTCATGTATCACGTGAGGAGGTCATGTATCACGTGCACAGGTCATCTATTACGTGAGCAGGTCATGTATCACTTGCACAGGTCATCTATTACGTGAGCAGGTCATGTATCACGTGCACAGGTCATGTATCACGTGCACAGGTCATGTATCACGTGAGGAGGTCATGTATCATGTGAGCAGGTCATGTATCACGTGAGGAGGTCATGTATCACGTGAGGTGGTCATGTATCACTTGAGGAGGTCATGTATCACGTGAGGAGGTCATGTATCACGTGAGGAGGTCATGTATCACGTGAGGAGGTCATGTATCACGTGCACAGGTCATGTATCACGTGCACAGGTCATGTATCACGTGAGGAGGTCATGTATCACGTGCACAGGTCATGTATCACGTGAGGAGGTCATGTATCACGTGCACAGGTCATCTATTACGTGAGCAGGTCATGTATCACGTGAGGATGTCATGTATCACGTGCACAGGTCATGTATCACGTGAGGAGGTCATGTATCATGTGAGCAGGTCATGTATCACGTGCACATGTTTTGTATCACGTGAGCAGGTCATGTATCCCGTGAGCAGGTCATGTATCACGTGTACAGGTCATGTATTACGTACACAGTTCATGTATCACGTGTGGAGGTCATGTATCACGTGAGAGGTCATGTATCACGTGAGGTCATGAATCACGTGAGCAGGTCATGCACCCTGCTGTATTACAGTTGTGTATTGTTACCATTATGTTTACAGATTATGCAGATGAGGCTGTACCTGCGTATCACGTGAGCAGGTCATGCACCCTGGAGTATTTACCAGAGACGATGACGTCATGTCGCAGTGACCTCAGAAGAGATGAAGAGCTGGAGAACTTTAAGCTGACGAGCCGTGAAGCGGATTATCACACCGCCAACTGGACTGGTAATCACCTTAACCCTTTGCCTGCTGATCACGACTATAGTCGTTTTTATTCCGTTTTATTAGCTGATTAAATCAGTTATTGGGAATGAAATGGATGTTTAAACATCAAGAATTGCAAATGTTTGGTGTCAAATTAAACACAAATCTGTAATTTTCAGCCACTTGAAGTTGTGGGTCGCGGTAGCGACACACAACTTCAAGTGACTGAAAATTTAAAAAAATAAATTATTTAATTTAGCAGGATAAGGGTTAACCCTTACAACGCTAAAACATTTCTGTATAAAACACGGAGGCCAAATGGTTATTTTCAATTTGAAATCATCATAAATGTTCTGGTTATCTCTTTCCGCTTCATTTGAATACCTGTGGTATGGGTCTACCATGTTTACGGCCAGTATACATGGTATAATTTCTTTATTTCCTTCAGCGCAGGAACCGTCTTTTAGAACGTTTCGATAAATTTGACAGCACCACGCAAATCACTTCGTTATAAGTATTTAAGACACTCGATACAAAATTACAAAAACATTACAAAAAACCCTAGCTAAAGCGAATGCAATAAATATTTATGCATAGGCATAATATATCACATAAAACTTCGATTTGCATTGATGGGTTATACATAAAAACAAATTATTGAATTAAGTCTAGCAATACTATTTGATTTTTTACTGAATGTCAGTCAAGTATACTTGGCCTCTGTGATGCATTATTACCGCAAAATATGGTATTTGCAGGTAGTGTTTGTCATTGTGATAATGAAGACCTGTGTAACACCCCATCTACAGAGCTCCCGGAAAAGGGTGAGTAAGGCTAGGCCTACAGCATAGCACAGGTCTATGTACGGATATTCCTGGAAACACTAGATCAATGTTGGTTTTATGGTGGTCCAGCATCGTATATGGTGCACCAAAATTATACTAACAATGAATAAATGTTTTTTTGCCTGTTTATATTTATGTTCGAAACATGACTAAATAATAAACTAACACAATAGATTATGACAACTAACACACATGTTGATGGATAAAGTCGAAACACGACAGTTTATTATTTTTAAAGTAGTGTATACATACGTAACTGTGACTACGTAACATTGTGTAATGAGCATAAATGCTAACCACGTAGTGTCGTGTCCAACGTAGGAGGACAAAACATGCCTATTTACAAGAGTTATCAACAATGAAGTGGTTGTCTGTCACTGGTGGAAGTGGGTGTTGCTTACACACAATTAATGTCTCAGCACATTGGTTTTGTTTGTCTCCGCTGTAATGAGTGCTAAACAATGCACAGCATTGCATGGCCAGACGGGATCATTCTGTTCATCATTCGGAAATTTCTATCATGATTTCTGAAAGCCCGTCCCCCTCTCTTACTGAAATCACCCACTATCTTCGTATATTTCTTGAGGTGTGGTGCCTCTACTGGGTGATATATATTGATACAAAAACAATGAATGCTATATTTTTGGCCAAATTTAGCACCAGCGATAATGCTGGATTTGAATTTTGCTCGTTGGTGATCGAGATATTGAACTTATCTACAACCCAGCTATTAGCGATAAGCAAACCAAGATCTATTAAAGGGACCCCTTGGGATGAGACATTTTCAATTTTGTAAATTTTGACAATTTAATTTATTTGAAGCTATATAGCCTACTGATCTTAACTAAAAATACAAAAAGTCAAAAAACAATTTTAAAGCACCGAAAAAGAGTAAAATAGCTATATTTCAAGGTCGTATATTGCCATGTAAACAAAACAAGTCAGCAATATACAGGACTTTACACCACATATTCCCACGTCTTGGACGGGGAGATCAAGGCAATCGCCGCTAATTGGCCGCTAATTGGTGTCTTTTAGTCAGGACATGGGGGGATACACGGCAACACTGATTGTCTGTCCAACGTGGCCCAATGCTATAGGTACATTAAATCATTCTTCAGCAAGTGTTTAGGTATACAAAGAGTTTGTTTGGGTTTTAAGCGGTTTCATAGAAATATTGATAAAAAATATTTGTAAAAATCTAAAAACTCTGAAAAAAATGAAATCATGATCTGGGGGATACACTACTTCATTACAAAACTAAAAACGAGAATTGATGTCATCCCAAGGGGTCCCTTTAAATGATTTCCCCAAATGTTGTCCTTAATTTTTTTCTAAGACTGAAATCTAAAGGAGTTGAAGAGGACAAATTTAGCAAGAGTTGACGTGGATGGGATTGACACTGACCCTGGTTATCAACTGACGTGATATCTGTGGGCAGCTCGCAGAAGCCCAGGGCACACCTGATGATGCCACAGCAGGATGAATCATGGTGTTGCTGTCTGGAGCAGTGATCCCTTTGGTGGCCGTCGTAGACTTGCCTCAACTGTTTTGGAGCGCCTGAGCCATGTTTATTGCCAGTGAAATCGTTGAGTCGTCACACCCTTGTTAATTGGAAGGAGATGTTCACCCCCAGGGATCACTGGCTCATCAGACACATCAGATGTACGGAGTCGGAGAACAGTTCCAATTGTACTGGTGATGGGACTCTGCTCTACTTTTGGGATTTCCTGAGGTCTGCAGGTGTACCGCCCTTTTCTGTTTAGCTGGCCTATCAGGAAACAGTATTTGCTAAGTTTTTCAAATAATAAATGAAATAACCCTGCTCTGTGTGTAAACACATCTTGTTAGGACGCCGATGATGCGTGATATTTTCAGGACAATGTGGTCTGTGTGATCATTCCATTTAAATTGCTTATTAATAATTAAACCTAAGAAATTAAAGTTTTCGACGTATTCAATAACGTTATTCTCTATTTGTATTAATGGTATAGGTGTTTGTTTTCTTGTCGAACGAAAAACAATAAATTTGGATTTGGAAATATTTAGAGCAAGTTTGTTTACTTTAAACCATATTGAGAGTTTTGCTACTTCTGAATTGATAATATCTGTATTATAAATAACGTTCTTTGTTATTGGAGTCGTATCGTCTGCAAAAAGATGAAAATGAAAGAGATTGGAAGATTTATGTATATCATTCATATAAATTAAGAATAGTAAACAGTACATTAGATATTTAGTTTGATTTATTAAACCACTTATGCGAGCTGCTTTACTTATAATGTTGTTTTATGATTATTCCAAGAAGTGAACTTGTTATCATGGTAACGCCCAAGTGGTGTGTCTCTGTCTACTCTTTGCAAGGGTGCACCATTAATTTTATAATTGAATAAAATAGATTTATTAGATCTAGTGAAAAGAATTATATAACATTTAATAACGTTGAAATCCATTTGCCACAATTGTGACCATTTGTACACCTGAGTCTATATCAGATTGAAGTTCCACACATGACTGTTGACTAACACTTTTCTTTAAACACTTAAGGTCATCCGCAAATAGTATGACTTTGCTACATCTGGTACAAAGTGGTAAATCGTTTATGTAAAATAAAAAGAAACAGGTTCCCAGAATAGATCCCTGTGGAACATATGAATTGACTGTAAGCCTTTAGGATATTGATCCAGAAATAAATACCGGTACACGTTGTTTAAATAGGCATTTTTTTGTCCATGGGCGCTGATCAGCAACTTCATGGAAATACCGGATGAAGTAGTGTCGTATGGCCATAACACGCATTGAATCGAAACACTGTTTTCCTCTGACACCAACGACATTACAGTGTAGACGTAAATTATCAGGGCCAAAAAGTTCAGGGGAATAGAATTTGAGAAGATGCACACTAAAATTTCCAGGGGTGTATCCGATAGTGTTCGCTCGTAGCCTGATGTCTGTGAAGTTTCTAGTCGAATTTCTAGTCCAGGGAGGAGGGCAACCTTGCTATCACAGATGTCATTGGAGTCACAGGTTGGTTACGAGGCAGGACTGGTGTTGGTCTCACAGGTGGGTCAAGAGGCAGGACTGGTGTTGAGGCCATTGGAGTGTCACGAGGCAGGACCGGTGTTGTTGTCACTGCAAGGTCACGAGGCAGGACTGGTGTTGGGTTCAGAAGTAGATCACTAGGCAGGACTGCTGTTGCTGTCACATGTTGGTAATGAGGCAGGACTGGTGTTGTTGTCATCAGAATATGACGTCACAGCGGCGTCACGAGGTAGAACTGGTGTTTTGTGAAGTCACAGAAGCGTCACAATGAAGTCACAGAAGCGTCACAATGCACAATAGGGGTATCAGAGCACGTCACTGTGGTTGACTGATCAATTTGAGTGGCAGAATGATTTTCCATGTGTTGAAATCTCTGTTGCATCCCCAGCAAAGGACTAGCTGGTCTACATTTTGATCACTTCGTTTGTATTTTAGTTTTAGTCCTGTGTCTGTGGTGATTAGGCTCAAATATGAGCCTTCTGCGTGCCTTGTGGATCTCTCTCACTGGTGCAGTATCTTCAGCTATTGGATGTACAGTATTAGTAGTACTTGAATGAGTGACGTCAATCACTAAATTGTCATTTTCAGCAATTAACTCTTTGCAAAAAAATACTCCCTTCTCTTTGTTCACATCTGTAATTAGAGCTGAGAGTAGCGTGTGCTGGAGGCTGTAAATCCCGTCTTTTTTGTTACTCCGTGTACATCTTTGAGAGTATAGTGGAGTGAACGTGCAGGTTGCTCAGGATTATTAGTAAGGAGTTGACGTATCAGCTGGATCACACAGTCCCCGTCACCACCGTGGACTAACGAACATTACGTGACGTGTGCCAGCCATAATCGTCAAGACGACCAGACTTAGCTATTAATTACATCTCTCACTGTCAGTCAACCCACGCGAATGCCTTGTTTGTCTATAAGTAATCTTTTTATTGCAGTTGTTTTAACGCCTTGTCTGATTTTTTTAATTATGAAGGCATTATAATCTGATGACAACTTGGAATGCATGTTTAGCTCAGGAAGGACATGAAGGGTAGCATGTAGACCCTATGCTAACATTAAAAATGCGCTGGACAGGCGGTGTGTAGTATTTTTATAATTGGTTTAATACACGACAACTGTTATGTACCCACAGACATACGGCATAGTCTACTAAGTAGTGTAACAGCTAAAATAAAATCCTTTCTAAATAATATTTTCGTGGACGCAATTATTTAACTCTTTGGGGCCGTTTTTTCACCCCTGCCTGTCTCGGCCATGACAGCACTGCTATACTCTGCCTACCTTTCCAAATAAATAACTTTTTGAGTTTAGATGCTATCATTATATAAGTTATATCATTATTTTCAGTATGGAATAAGCTTTCTGGTGATATTTATTGCATGTCTGTATGACTAAAATACAAAAAAAATAGGAATTTGTATTGGGATGGTTATCACACCTAGCTGACACATCCTAAACGTGGAATACGCTCCACGCCTCGGTCCACGCCACTTTGTCCACACTTAACGTGGATTGAAGTGAGCAGATTCACCTTGTCTGCACTGTACGTCTTGAGAGATAGGTCGTAAACCATTTGGGCACGCTATTATTAAAACCATACAATTTTATTTTGTGTAACAGTAGGTGATGTGGTACTCTGTCAAACGCCTTCGCAAAGGGTATCAACTTGACCACAGTCATCAATATGTTGGCCTACTCATGGATTGCCTGTGTAAGTTGAGTTACTGTAGTTTTTCTTTACATAAATCCATGCTGATTTTTACCCCTTGGGGTATTGTCGTCCCCTTCTTGAGCTGCCGTCTCCGCAGCTGCACCCAGCATTTTGGCTACTACACCAACATAGTACAACATATTGAATTCATACAAATATTCAACCCCTGCGGAAAATTCGTTTTACCCATGTAAAGGTCTTAGATCTAGGTCAAAGATCCAAAACAATTTGTGTTAACGTGATAACTTGAAAAATAATTATTGTATCTCCCCAATTTTTACGGCAAGTTACCCATGAGTATGGAGATGACCAGATTAGATTTTCAGCTTTCGACCGATAACCAAAATGGCCGCCACCTGGCGACTAAATCCTGCATTCAAGAGCACAACACATAAGTCCTTAGATTTATCCTCGCAGCCATTCTTTGATTGTTTGTTTGACCACTTGAGCTTGGTGGTGACGGCTATTTCGTCTCTGCCTAGGTCCTAAGCCGTACAGTTCTTCACCTTGTGCCTAAAATTACCGCACTCAAAACATCAAGCTGGCCCTGTATGGCGGCCACTATCTCGCATGTGGCCACTCTTGTGAAACTGGAACTGGAAGCATCGAGGCTGGTCATCACCTCTTACACTGGTCAGGTGTTGGTTCTGTCGGCCGGGTCGGCGATTTCTAGGTCCTCGCTGATGTTGTGGCTGTTCTCTACGCTTGCTGCCCCTAACTGTATTCCATCCACCGCGGGATACACCTCTCTTACGCTGAATGTTTTGGGCAGGGTGATGGGTATGTCCAGGTGTAGATTTACGTCATCAGAAGGTATGTTGGGCTCTGAAACAACATTTAAGTTCTGGAGTAGTTTATGAGTCCCCGCTTCGGACATGTGGATGCCGTCCTTATGTTGTAGCCGGTCGTTGGCTGCGTGGTTAGCCAGTTTGAAGTCGTGACATATCATCACAGCCCATGTCTCTTAATGCACACATCAGTCAGCCGAGCATTCACAGAGTCGGTGAGTTCTTAATAATAATGGTGAGTTCTTATATAGCGCACATACAATGCTCTGTGCGCTTCACACATATTACCCCTGGTCACTGGACCTGTTCATTCATTTACCATTTCAACTCCCTTTTTGGAGCATACAGCACTTGCAGCCATTTCGGCGCTAGGAACTAGTCGCACACATTGTTATCTCTGTCCTACCAGGTACTCATTTACACCTGAGTCAAGTGAAGCATGTGAGGGTAAAGTGTCTTGCCCAAGGACACAACATCGAAATAATGTCCCAATATTGAGAGGGGGGAAACATGATATTTCTCTGAAAATCCTGCACCAAGCGGGATTCGAAACCGCACGGCAGACAGTGACATTGGCAAAGCTCCGCGCTCTAGCCATTGCGCCACGTCCCTCTCTTGTCGGGTAGCATCGTTCATAACAGGTGGTATGACCACCACCTTATTAGCACATTGGGTTGTCAGCTCCAGAAGACGTCTGTAATCCGCCAGGATCTCATCCTCACTGGTACGGTTAGCACAGTCATTTGTGCCAACCACGATGACAATGTGTTGACACAGGTGTTTGTCTTGGTGAGATCGTCATTGATGTCACTGACTGTAGCGCTACGAATGCATCTCGCTCTACAGCTATTACATTTTACCATCCTTTCAACGTTTCTTCACCAATAACAAGATCTCCGCTAGCAGAATGTTGAGGTGGTGTGGGGGTATCCCGGAGTTCACCTCTAGCGGGCTTGTTTGTATGTGCCTTGATCGGTCTCTTTTCATGGTGTTCATGGTGTTTTGAAGCTAGAGATCATCGCATATTATATCACTGTCTTTACAGCAAGCTGCTTGACAAGGTCAGTGTTAGTTTAAAACATATTTTATTGACCAATTGAAGCGATACAGGATTGTAATACATAGACTTCGCTCGGAAAAAAAGAAAGTGTGATGCTTGCGGAGTCATGGTGTGGGTACTATGAGTAGCCAGTGAGTGTAAATCTCGTTGGCAGAGCTAGAAAATGTCGTAAAACAAATGCTTGGAAGTGGTATCATAATATTGTCAACATGACTTCATATTGTCAGCATGACTTCATATTGTCAGCATGACTTCATATTGTCAACATGACATCATATTGTCAACATGACCTCACATCCCAGCAAACACAAGACAGCGACCCAAAGCTAGACCGACGTTGTAGATTGTGGGTCAACTCTATGGCAGCATTGGGCCGATGTCCAGCGTTCAGCGGGATGAGTGACGTCAATGTGACAGCGCTATATCCATGTGATAAAATGTAATAAGCCCTAAATATATATAACATAAAATGGAAAAGTGCCATGTCTGGCACATCAGCGCCGTAGATAAAGTATAGAACGCCAATGTGTCAGACATGACAGTAACTTCCAAAAAAATGGTGATTATGAGTCCTACTAGTTCTCTGTTAGCAAAGCAAATCGTTTAGTGGCGGTGATAAAAGTATCTAGCATGGATATAAATTGAAGGTCAAGAAGGCTGTCACTTGTACCATGGAGAAGCGTATCTAAGTTGTTGTAATTTATATTTATTTGGGTTAATTTTTTTATTAAAACGACTCGTTAAACGACTTTTATTAAAACGGTGGTTAAGCTCACTGCATTCCATTCTGATTTTGGCCAAGATAATGTTAAGTTTCTTTTTGCCAATGTTATAGTATGATTTTGTGTTGGGCTTGTTACTTTTTAGTATTTGTTTTAGTGAGTGGGTGCTACATCCCGGAAGAAATCAAGATTTATATTTATAAACTAGGTTGTACATATGCTTAAAAATACACTTTCCCATTACTTTGCCTACAGAACTTAATAGGGAAACGGGGCGGTAATTATTATGGGAGCTCTTATCGCCTTTTTTAAATATTGGGATGACATTTGCCTGTTTCCACGTATAGAGAAAAATTCCGTGTTGAAGGGATAAATTAAAAAAGATTAGTTAACGGTTTTGCTATTGTTTTGGCAGTCAGTTTTAAACCATGGGGACTAATTCCGTCAGGGCCAGGTGCTTTTGCTGGTTTAAGTGTTACTAGAATATCTTGCACTTTCTTCTCACTGAGGCGTATTGATGTTAATCGACCTTCTGTGACAAGGTCAGTGTTGTTCTACTGCAGCGATACCAAGGTATCTTTCATCTCACAGCACGCAGCTCACGAACCTCACAGAGCGTAGTGGAGACTCGGACATAATTATTTGTTTTCTACATATTAATACTACTAACAAACCAAAACATTTTAAAAACAAAAACTTCCACTAAGACTGAATTGTCGCTGGCGTGGAAGCCACCCGAAATATATGAAAAAGAACCAAGAAATATAAGAAAAATTAACTTGGGCAAATCTAGCACAATTGAATAAATTAGATAATCAAATAAAGCATAGATAATCAAGTAAAATAGGGCCTATGAGTTATATAATGATATATATATATTATGTACATATACAAAAACAGATAAATGTAATTAAAGCGAAGATGACCTACTATAGTATCAAGTGAAAATATAATCAGTTGTATCATAGCCAAAACACATAAGTAAATACATATAATATATCAATACTTAAAGATTCCCTTATAAACATAATAAAAACAAAAAAGTGATTGCATAATTCCCAACACAAGGTCAGGTATGCCGAGATCGCAAGTCTTAGACCTTGAGAAGCCCAGCCCTGCTGTAGGCAAGATGCAGTATTGTAGTTATGCAAAGAACATAAAATATACATAAATGTCCAACTATTTTCAAGACAAGAAAAACATTGTTGTATATTACACTCCTAATTATATCTATCTAAAATATGCTGTTACAATATAAGATTAAACCTGCAAGAGAATGGGCAGCAGTTTACAAAGTGTGGAATACCATACAAAAGATATATTTTAGCAAATTCATGTTTTATTTTAAATGTCATTAAATTTTGAATTATCGTATTAGAACGGTGGCTGATGGACCTAAAAGACAGTGAGAAAAAGAAGGCAGTTTATTATTGACGTAGTTGTGATAAAATCTTAGCAGCTGTAATTTAAAAATGTTTTTTATTTTTTAGGTGATTTTTTTTTGAATAATGGATCAGTGTGTGCTTAATATGTACTTCCTGTAATATTTAAATGTTTGTTTAGAATTATACCTAAAAAATAAAATTTCAGTTGCAGTATTTTCTATGAGTAATACGGGATTATCTATTTTTTTGTTAGATCTTCGAAAAATTAAACACTTTGTTTTTCCAATATTTAAAGATAGTTGGTAAGTTTTAGCCGAGACATAGTTTATCCAGTTCGTTATTGATTGCATTCGCATTTAAATGTATGTTTTACTTACTATTAACGTATCATCAGCAAAAAGTATAAAATGAAATACATTTCAAACATGTCGTCAACATGTCGTCAACATAAAGTGGAAATAAAAGTGGACCTAATATGGAGCCTTGAGGAACACCCTGCGAATTTTCATCAGTTCAGAGTCAATCTCGTTGCACATATTTTTTTTTTAGTTGAAGAATTTTGAAGTAAAGTTAAAGACGAATTTGCTACACCATAGTGATTTAGTTTCTGAATTAAAATTGTATGATCTAATGTGTTGAAAGCTTTAGAAAAATCAATGAATATTTCTACGAGTGTTTTCCAAGTACCCCTTGAATTTTTTTATTGAATAAAATGTACAATACAAAATTACAATGTAAAAATCATTAAAATATTTTAAAGGAATTATCAATCAAGAGTAAAACATAGCATTGGTGTTGTATCACAGGAGCAACGGGATGACCCTGAACACCGACCCCGTAGGCCTATCTGGCAAGTGGCCTTCTTCTGATGGTGATAAAAAGGTGCCAAGCGAGCACAGACACTCACTCCTTACCGGTTCAAAGCCGATTCAACCCTGCTTGGGTTGGCCCAACCATAAACCATATCTTTTGAAATTAAAACCCTCTCTATTAGTTCAAGATCCGCATGTTCTGTTGAACGAGATTTTCTGAACCCGTACTGGCTTGTATAAAATACATTATTATTTTCTAAGGGAAGGTAATAATGAAATTGGCCTATGATTAGTTAAAATAGTTTTATCTCCTTTTTTTTAATGGAATTATCTTGAAAATCGTCATTTGTTCTGGAAATACTCCACTTAGTAGCATCTGATTTATTAAAGCAGTATGGGGTTTCAACAAACATTAGATATACCATTGAAACTCTTTTTTTGGTGTCTAACTTATCAATGATATTGTTGATTTCCAATTCAGAAACATATTTAAAACTAAAAGATATACTAGGCTCGTTATGTGAATAGTCTTTAAAATTATGATCTGGAAGAACAGTTATATCCTTTGTCAGTTTTATATCTACATTAGTGAAGATGTTAAGCATATCAATTGTTTGTTTAGCATATACAGTCTGTCCATCTATAATAATATACCCAACCTCGCCACTAGGTAGACCAATAGCACCTCACATCTCTAGCACTTCACATCTTCCGGGAAGGCCTCTCCTGGGGCTAAGGCCGTAGGGTGGTGTAGATATACTGCCTGATCTCAATGCTTCGCACCAGCCAGGGGACAGGAGAGAACAAGGCGAACTACAAGGCCCACTGGAGAGTAGCTCTAATCCAGACGGCCGGTAGATGGTGGGGGGGGGGGGGGACATGTTTAACTGCAGGCCTATGTACCATGACAGGATCAGGATAGGCCTGTAGGCCTGATATGTTTAGCAACGCCCACTGCCAGCTAGTGGTAGGCTTATCTTAAGCGCACCGCGTCTGTTATCCACCAATTAAAATCTATGCCTAAGTTATACTTCAATTCTTCGTTATTTAATAGGCTCAGGCGAATGACATCACTACAAATGGAATTAACCCACTACTGAGGTCAAATTCAGCTTATGTTAGGTTCATGGTAAGCAGGTTAGGGCGATTATCAACCAATGACAACTTGTGCATAAATTATACTTGAATTCATCGTTATTCTGAATAAGTGAATGTACTTTCTTTTCTAAGAAATAGATTTCCAATAATGTGTAATTACATATTTGTTTGTCCCTGTGTCATTACAAATTTAAAAAATGTCACTTTGTTAAGAATTTTTTGGGGTTACGATATAGGTTAAGAGATTATTGTCTGGATGGACACAACACTTATGTTGATTCCCATATAAGTATTCACTGAATTTTTTTTATTTATTAAGCTTTCTATAAGTACAAGTACATGTGTGTAAAATATACATGAATAAAACTGTACATACAGAGGCAAGTGGCGACAGGTGACCAGCACCTATACGAGGACACTTCCCTTATTGTAAAAAAAATCTTTTTATCTGTGACAGCCCATTTTAATGCCAAAAATTCTAGTTTGTGGGCATCATAATTACTTTTTAGCATATGCAATCACTATTTTCTGCGCAAAAGCCTTTAGAGCTAGCATCAGTGTACAAAATAAATGGTGTATCATATTTAGCGTATGGTGCTCAGTGTTAGCTTTAGTCTTACTGTGCTTCTTAGGCGCTCCACCTGAGTGGAAAGAGTAGATAGAGTGGTTTAGCTATCTGAGCAAAATTAGAGACAAACGTTTGTAGTACCTTGACAAAATTTATTTGACATTTTGTGGTTCCGGCCAATCTATCACTCTTTTCAATCTTGCTAGGATCAGTACCTATTCCCTCATTGCATGTGCAATGGCATAACCGTTTAAAAGATACCGTAATATATGGAACGTTATTGAGTTATTATTATTTGTATTTAAATTTCATTAAAAAAACGCCGTCTTGAAAGGGTTAACATTTACATTTGCTCTAGCAATAACATTTTAGTTTGAGCCTTGTCTAGGATATCTTCGAAATTTTAAATGTTTTCTATGGCGCAGATCCATGGGAAGGAGTAAATATTGGCTAAGTGCATATTTAATGAGACGTGATAAATTTTGCTTCCCAATTTGTTCTTATTTGCATCGGCTAGCCTCAGCCAGAATTGTATCTTTTTTTTTATTTCACGTTCGATTGAGAGTCTGCCAAGCTCTCCATAGATCATACATAGTGGCGTGCTATATTTTAAGAATTGTAAATGGATTTTTTCTATAATAGTTAAGATTTTCAATTCCCTATATTTCGCATAGATGAGTACTGGCAATACCACAGAATCAAATAGCTGCAATTGGACATCAATAAGTAACTGTTTTAATCGTATATTTTTAAATACACTAAACATTGCTCTTTGTGCCTTTTCATAATATAATCTCTGCACTTTTTAAATGTACCCGTTCTACTGAAAGTGACACATAGATATTTAAAATCGTCAACAATATCTGATACATTATTATTTATTGTAAAAAATTCGTTGCCCGAATATTTCCTTCTACTAAAAATCATAACTTTTTTTTCTTTTCGTTCACAAGTAACTTCCTTTCTTTGCAATATTGATTTAAATAATTCAATGCTTTTTGCAAGCCTTTTACAGAGTCAGCTAACACAATAGTATCGTCGGCGTATAACAAAACAGTAATCTTCAGAAAGTTTTCAATCTGGACATCATTAAAGTTGAGTTGTTCACAACCATTTTCAGACAAATGCTTCTCCAGATCGTTCACAAAAATAGAGAATAGCATAGGGGATAAGTTTTCCCCTTGTTGTACCCCTTTGTAGCTACTTTAAAAATCTGGATGTCCGGATGTCTTGATACATATTGTAAATTAATGTGTACAACTTTCCAGTAATTCCTGCTTTGAAAAGCTTATACCATAATCCTGGTCAAATGCTTTACTATAATCAATATCAACCATTACACATGTTCACACCGTGAGATTTGAATATCCAAGACAAGGATCTCAGATGAGCCTTGTACATAAGGGCAGGGATGGGGCAAGTACAAGTATATTAGAAATGTTCAAGTACAAGTACAGGGTTTTGTGAAATATACTTGGGTACTACCCAAAAGCACAACGCATACAAATATACTGGTAAATGCATAAATAAAGAAGCAAAGGTCACTGAGTGGAATAACTTATTCATTGCATATTGGTGTATTGAATGATAATAACAGTCAGTGTGGGCTCAACAAATTGTTTATTCATTGCATATTTGAGTATTGATTAATATTATACAGTTATTCCTTTCTGTGAATTGCATCTAATAGACACCATTATACACCCTCCTGACACCAGTTGTAGTAACTAGCAAATGTAAGCC
The DNA here is from genome assembly GCA_964017125.1 of Flabesymbios commensalis. Classification (NCBI taxonomy): domain Eukaryota; kingdom Metazoa; phylum Annelida; class Polychaeta; order Terebellida; family Flabelligeridae; genus Flabesymbios; species Flabesymbios commensalis. The sequence continues at coordinate 51,980,681 of OZ024918.1, read as the reverse complement.
ACTACTGGTGTGTTTCCAGGGTCAAACGGCAAAAAGCAGCAACGAAGACACGTCTGCTTCTGCTTAAGGTTCCTAGTATTCTGCATAGGATCGTTTAAATCACGCGCCACAAACAAGCTGTGACGATGGTAACGACCTCTTCCTGTGTAACACATCGGCAGTTACCACAATACGTTTTTTGAAACGTTGCGTCGCTCATTTGGCATCTCTCAGAAGTACCTTGCCTGCAATACTAAATAGTCTCTCGACTGCAGCAGATGAAACAGTCAGGTACTTTAACATTTATACAGTAGCTGCTTTCCAATAATGAAGAAAATATAAACTATGGTCTACTGTAGGTTATGCAAGACATTCACTAAGCTCTTTGTCACAAATATTTGTTGTCCCACTGATTTCAAGATCATATTTAGACACAAAACTGAACAAACAAACTTTCTTTTTCGTTTTTGCTATTGATATTGTAGTGGGTATATGGGTAGGTAGTATTTAACAGAAATCAAGTAGTTAAGTCAACTGTTGTACAGATAGAGCTGGGCGCTCTGGTAGAGTGTTATCTCCTTCCTGTTTAGCTGTAATGACCTGGAGGGCCTTTCCACTTGGACGCTGGTAAATAGAGCTGTCACGTCATATGATACCAGCTTCTGGCCAAATGGTACTTCTAGGCCGGCTAGCCCTCCCCCGTTCACCGCGTTATGAAGTTTGGTCTTATATCCTTGGGTGTTTTTTTAATGTTTTATGTGTTGATGTCAGACACAAGCTCTTTATTTTTTTTTCCTGTACTCACTGATGTTGATCACCACAGTGGCCCTCCCCTTGTCTGCTGGTAGTATGATGACGTCTTTGTCCTTTCTGAGGTTTTGTAAAGCATGTCGTTCCCCTTTGCTGATATTGTATCTCTCTTGACCACTCTCACAACTTTGTTCCTGAGTTCAGCTGCTTCGTTGTCGGGCATTTTACTTGCCACTCACTCTGTACATGCTATAATGTCTGATATCGGGAGTGCTTTAGGTGTGATGGCAAAGTTCAGTCCTTTCTTTAGAGTTGCTGTTTCATGCTCCGTCATGTTCTGATCACTGATTATTCACCCATCGTTCTGTCTTGATGTTGTGGTGTGAGTTGTTGTAGCCGATATTCCCTGGCTGTACGTTTCTTAACCTGTTGTTGTTGTGTGTACAGTCTGTGAGGAACTGCGTGACCTCGTCGTCTCAATGATAGTCAATATGGCGGACACAGTTTATTATACAGAGGACATGCTGCAGCTTTACAATATATACAAAAACACTCTATATCGGAAGTGTTCAACTCTACAGTGAAGTTCACCTCACTTCGTGCTTAAAATATAAGGCAATTCATTTGTGTGATTCGCGTCTAAGTGAATAAACGCTCTGCTCGCTCAACACGAATCACACCTCTGACAAAGCATATGACAGTAACTAGTCACGACACAGTAACCAGCTACCCCCCTAAGCCTTTGTCAGAGTCGTTATTGCTTCACTCGATCACAGAGAAGACAGAAGTTATCTCGCCAAAACTGAATGGCTGCATACTCTCGTCTCTTTAGCAATCGGCATAACATTATTATTGGAACATAAGTTGATGTGACCACGGTCCATCATTTAAGATGATGGGTCGGCGTCTAGCCAACTAGTCACACAGGTAGGCCTGATACGTTGGCCCAATTCATAACCATCTGCACTTGGCATACTTTAGACACATGTTGCCTTTTCGGTTTTCTTATATTGCCGAGCTAAGCTGATGATGTTTTTACGTGGGTTCTAAGAGTAGAGTGAGTTATGTGGCGCGACTTCCAAGAAAATATATACCAACTCCTTCTTTATAGTAATATAGTTTATTCATAGACATGATGATGAGATGTTGAGGACAATGGCGACAGGTCTGAAAACAAATTAAAAAGCACGATCACAATAAAGTACAACTGCCAATACCTAACCCAGACCAGGATAGTCTGGCACAACCTTATGCGATATAAAATATAAATTAAAACCTTACTGCAATCAGGCTAAGTTACAACAATGATATTGATAGGTTAAACCTAGGACTAGTCTCGCTTAATTATACAGTAATTATGACTGACGGGAAACAAAATGAATTACACATGACTCATGATAATGAGATACTGTAGATCTGGTAATTTTCGCGTGTTTAAATTTTCTCTAATATCTGATTTTGAGACTTTTCACGAATTTTAGAATTAGTGAATTTTCGTTTTTAGCCCGCCTTTTAATTTTAATTAAAAAAGGTGGGCTATTGCAATTGAAGTTCGGCGTCGTCGGCGTCGGCGTTAACATTTACTTGTGGGCGCGATAACTTAAAAAGTTTTCCATGTTTCCTTCCCAAATTTGTTTTGCATGTTACTAATGACCACTTCTCGGACAAGTTCAATTATGGCTGAAAAAAAATTCAAAATGGCCGACTTATTGCGATTTTTCACCTTTTACGTCAATAATTTGACCTTGTGGGCGCGATAACTTGAAAAGTTTTTCACGTATCCTTTTCAAATTTGTTATGCATGTTACTAATGACCAGTTCTCGGACGAGTTCAATAATGGCCAAAAAAAAAAAAAAATGGCCGATTTATTGCGATTTTTCACATTTTACGTCAATAATTTGACTTTGTGGGCGCGATAACTTGAAAAGTTTTTCACATATCCTTTTCAAATTTGTTATGCATGTTACTAATCACCAGTTCTCGGACGAGTTCAATTATGGCCGAAAAAAAAAAAATGACCGATTTATTGCGATTTTTCACATTTTACGTCAATAATTTGACCTTGTGGGCGCGATAAGTTGAAAAGTTTTTCACATATCCTCTTCAAATTGGTTATGCATGTTACTAATAAGTAGTTCTTGGACAAGTTCAATAATGGCCGAAAAAAAAAAAAAAATGGCCGATTTATTGTGATTTTTCTCATTTTACGTCAATAATTTGACCTTGTGGGCGCGATAACTTGAAAAGTTTTTCACATATCCTCTTCAAATTTGTTATGCATGTTACTAATAAGTAGTTCTTGGACAAGTTCAATAATGGCTGAAAAAACATTCAAAATGGCCGATTTATTGCGATTTTTCTCATTTTACGTAAATAATTTGACCTTGTAGGCACGATAACTTCAACATTTTCACAAGTATCCTCTTCAAGTTTGTTATGCATGTTACTAATAAGCAGTTCTTGGACAAGCTCAATAATGGCCGGTAAAAAAATCAAAATGGTCGACTTATTGCGATTTTTCACATTTATTTTACGTCCATAATTTGACCTTGTGGGCGCGATAACTTGAAAAGTGGCTGGTTTAACATACCATTTATATCTTGGGTTGTTATTTACGTGATGACATTCGTCTTTACTTTCTTTATCATAATTCGGCGACGGGCTATTATAGAGTGTGCTCTTGTTGATTAGTAGCGCAATTATGATAAAATTTTCAAGAGATTCTTGAATTCGCGAATTTGTCCCCTCGCGAAAACTAAAGCCTTGCGAAAAATTACCAGATCTACAGTTTTCTAAGGAGCTGATTAAATATATTACGATTGAACTTTATGGACTAGCAACTAATTATTTAAACCTAATTAAAATGCAGTTCATTGGCATTCACCAACATTTCGTACCTTAGTTAAACCAAGAAACATAAGTTAATAGACGGGCCAAAATAAGTCAATTTAGCATTACGATCTCAAAAGAAAATAAGATAAAAGTTATTAGTGTTGACACAAAGCGGTAATATTATTAATGCTGAGCCTGAAGATGACACGATTTAGCCAATCTTGTCACTGTCGCTGACCATTGTCACGACCACAATAGTGTACAACTGCGGCGCGAAAATGGTGACCAACGCTTAAAGGTGATCTATCACCCCTTATGTAGTATAAATAATTTTGTAAAAAAAAATCAAAGCTCCCACAAGATGGGGCACAAGTGTTTCTTTATATGGGGTGATTGGCTATCATGTGACCCTCTGAGAGTCGCATGATAGCCAATCACCCCATATATGGGGTGATTGGCTATCATGTGACCCTCTGGGAGGGTCGCATGATAGCCAATCACCCCATATAAGGACACAATTATTCATACCATATAAGGGGTGATAGATAACCTTTAAATTGTGGACTACATTTACAGAAAAGGGTCCCTGACTACAGAAAAGCATTATGTAAATTACCTCGCAATCACCCGTGACGTTCCAACCTCCTTGTGAACAACTTGAATTGGGTTAAACACACGCCGGCAGAAAGTAAACATGGATCTTGATCAAAGTGAAGGACGCAACTGTCAAAATCTGACAGCTACGGAAAGCTGAAGCGGAAAGACGTTAATAAAATACCCAGGCATATAGCTACAAGGCTACATACACCCCCTTTCTGAAAAATGGTGTCCTCACCATGAACTGGTAACACAAATGGCATATGGAACAATAAAAACTGGTATACTGAAGTATTAAAATAATCCAAAATCGAATCCAATGGAGAAATGCACCCTATAGACCAGACGTGGCTTGGGGTAAGGTGTCACCCGGAATGGGAATTTAGGCCACTATCATTTTCACATAGCTGGACTATTCAGGGGGCAGAATCAACCTGTTGATCAGGTAACTGCCGCTGCTTTACTGAAATATGGCCAAAATTGTACATGACCTATGCGTGATTTTTTTCCGATTTGGAAAAATCTAGCATATTACACATTTTGAGCTATATCAATATATTTGATATCCACAGAAAGCTACTGGCACATGCTTTCACGTGGATGTAACTTATTTTCTGTCCGATCTTTGAAAAATGCACAGGAGAGCTTTAACTTGGTTAGCCCCTAATTTTACCTATTTTTCATACTTTTTCAGTAAATAGTCAAAATACTTTTCTCTTGGCCGATTTTTGTATGGTATATATGTTTAGTTTTGATTCAAACATGTTCTAGAACTTTTGTGGTCTCAAAATAAACCCATTTGGAATAAAAATAATGCGTTATGTGAACATATTACACGCTTTTTTGGTTAGACGAAAATTTATGGCGTGATGGGACGTCGTAGTTACCTAAATGTCGTGATAAGCCTACACCGGGAGTTCCGTTATGGGGTCACAACGGCCGACGAAGGACTCCGCCCAATCTCGCCATCAAAACTCAAATATCTTCCTCATCCGTCTGGTCGACGGTATCAAACAAACCATATCTTGTCATGTTTATTTGAAAAAAATTTTTATTTAAAAAAAAGTATAGCGAGTGTGGTTACATTGTGGGCGGTTGAAAGCGCAGCATTATACGTGAATTGTCCGATCCTCTTAACACCAACTGTCCTTTATATATTATTCATGTGCTGCAAGCTGCGATCAACCCATTCATTTAATTAACAGAAACTGACGTGTAGGAGACTGCTTCGTGCAAGTAGCGGGGTTGTCAAATATGTAACCTCTTATACTAAGCATAGTTTTCTTAAAAAAAAGTATAGCGAGTGTGGTTACATTGTGGGCAGTTGAAAGCGCAGCATTATACGTGAATTGTCCGATCCTCTTAACACCAACTGTCCTTTATATATTATTCATGTGCTGCAAGCTGCGGTCAACCCATTCATTTAATTAACAGAATTGCTATTAATGCTTTAGCAATGAACTTGCTAAAAGAAAATGTCTTTACATTTATATATCTGTACACAATTCTGCCAGGCCTTGCATATTCATTTACAATTTAACAACATTGTTATTACGAGTTATGCGGTTGGGCCTGCCATAGACGTCATTAGGCGCAACTATGGCGTGAACCATCTGCACAAATCGAGCAGGAGTCTGGATTATTCGTCCGACTCTAGTTTTTCGCACTGTTTGGTCGGTCGAAATTTTTTCGCGATTAGCGATATTCGCATGTTTACTTTTTGTCGAGTCGATTACGGCGTCAGCAGCACCCGGGGTTTTACCCCGTAGATGTAAAGGTATGCGGGAATACGTTCGTAAACCACCGCCGTTCCCGTTAGCGCGGGACGCGGCAGGGGCTCGCGAATGCGGCGCTACGTAAGTATTGTCTCTGTTAGACAAGTTGACTTTAACATCTATTTGCTTTGGGACTGTGGCCGATTTTTGATTGCTTCTGACTGCCGTCGACTTTTTTGTGTTGACTCTCGTCCCGTTGGACGTCGGAGTGTCCGCACTACCAGGTCTAGGTGGACCCTGTGGATTCCTACTAGATGTCCTGGTAGCCGTCGACTTCCGTGGTTTGCTTGGCGGTTTACGCTGTGTTGTCGTACCTGTTGTAGGCTCGCACTCCATGTGAGCGGGTTTAACGCGATCTAAGGAGACCGTCTCAACCTTGCCTTTAACTAGGATTTTCATTACTCTGCCACTCCTCGCGACGACCTCGTATGGTCTGTCGTAAGGGGCGGTCAGAGGCGGTGCAATTGCGATTCGGCGCAAGAATACATGAGTACATGTAGCGATTTCCTTGAATTGGAAAATGTTGTTTTGTTGTTGCCATTCGACTGAGGGTGATAACTCGTGGTACGATTCCGAATAATCCTGAATTGGTTACATAAACTATCCCACAATTTGGACTCGAATTGAGCGCCCCTATCAGTGGTGATAGTGGCTGGGGTACCATAACGTGCTATCCACCCGCTGAAGAAGGCATCGGCGACCGTCTCGGCTCTAATATCTACCATAGGAATAGCTTCGGGCCAACGTGTAAAACGGTCAACGCAAGTCAGTAGATATCTAAAACCATTGGCATAAGGTAAAGGTCCGACTATGTCCACGTGGACATGATCGAATCGCTCGGTAGGTTCAGTGAACTTTCCGAAAACAGGAGTGTTATGACGTGAAACTTTAGCGGTCTGGCAACCCTTACAGGTACAACACCATCTAGCAATATCTATATTCATGCCGTGCTATACAAATCGGGTATTAATCAAAGGTCTGGTGGCTCTATGCGATGGATGGCCTAAACCGTGCAAGTTTGAAAAAACTTTTCGGCGAAATTTCGCGGTAAGGTACGGCCGGTTGTGTCCCGTGGACACATCCCACCAGATCAATTGATTATCAAACGATTTCAATAGTTTGAAATTCATAGTTGATGTAGTCGAATGTCTCAAACGTGTGAATTCCGCGTCATTAGCTTGATCGAGACTTAACGCTTTATAGTCTATCACTGGGCCATCGTGTATCGCTGACACTGATGGTCGTGACAGCGAATCAGCGACGAAATTTGTCTCTCCTTTTACATATCTAATATCGGTGGTGAATTCAGCGATGAACGCTAAATGACGTGTTTGTCGTAGGGATGCGCGCTCAGTCACGGATGACATTACGAATGTTAACGGTTTGTGATCAGTATTAACGAAAAAAATTTGTCCTTCTAAATTGTGTCTGAAATGTTTAATTGTAGCGTATACTGCCAAAAGTTCACGATCGAACGCGCTATAGCGTGTCTCTGCTGGGTTCAGCTTCTTGCTGAAAAACGAAAGCGGCTGCCACATACCGTTTAAAAATTGCTGCAAAACGCCATCACTAGTGTCACACGTGATGTTGAGCTGAGCCTTAGAATCTGGGTGCACCAGAAGCGTAGCGTTTGCCAGTATCTGTTTGGACTCGGAAAATGCTGACTCTGCTTCTTTATTCCACTTCAAATCGAAATTTGATTTCGGTGACAATCTGGTATGGCCTTCGTTGGCAGAAGTCAGTAGATTATTGAGTGGCGTCAGCTTCGCGGCGCAATGCGGTATGAAACGGTGGTATTAATTCACCATTCCCAGATACCTACGCAATGCTCGTTGCTTTTCGGGTTTATTGAAATTAACGATCGCGTCAACGGCGCTAGGTAACGGCGAAATGCCTTCGGCGCAAACGTGATGACCTAAGAAACTTAATTCAGATGTTCCGAACTGACACTTTTCAGGACCAATGATGATTCCGTACTCCGATAGTCGAGTAAAAAGAATTCGTAGATGTTTCTTATGCGTTTTATGATCTGGGCTGGTTATCAGTAGGTCATCCAAATAAACAAAAACGAAATCAAGTCCGCGTGTCACGTGGTCTATAAATCGCTGAAATGTTTGACCGGAATTTCTCAGACCAAATGGGGTTCTAGTGAAATTAAACAAGCCAAAAGGTGTGGTAACAGCAGTTTTGTGTACGTCGGACGGTTCCACCGGAATTTGGTAATAAGCCCTGACTAAGTCTATCTTCGAAAATTTTTTCGATCTGGCTAACCGCTGCGTAAAATCTTGAATATGTGGAATCGGATAACGGTCCGGTACGGACTGTGCATTCAAACTACGGTAGTCCCCGCATGGTCTCCAATCGCTGTTTTTCTTTGGCACCATGTGAAGCGCTGAGGACCACTCGCTGTCGCTGGGTTCAATGACCCCTAATTTAATCATATCGTCAAACTCACGTTTGGCGGTGACCAGCTTATCGGGAGCCAAACGTCGCGGTCGAGCAAAAACCGGGTGACCTTTAGTCACAATCTTGTGAGTTATGCCGTGTTTGACGGGCTCACCCTTTGTCGTAGGGCGTGTCAGTTCCGGGAACTGGCCGAGGAGTTTAGTATATTCATTTTGAACTGTATCAACTCTGTTCAATGACAGAGGTTTAATCGAAGATAATGAAGCGGCGATGGCTAAGCCTGTACGCATGTCTCGGAAGACATCTGCTTCTCAAGTCTACGAGCAAATTGTAGTGGATTCAAAAATCAGCCCCGATTATGGGTTGCTGCACATCTGCCACTATGAACGTCCACGGATATTCGCGCTTTAAGCCGACATCGACGACGCGTTTACAATTGCCGTAAGTCTTTATAGTGCTGTTATTAGCTGCCAATAGGGGGAGACTGTCAGCACCCGAAATCCCGTTAGCGCAAGATTTCGGCAGAACACTGACAGCTGCGCCCGTGTCGATTAAATATCTGCATTTATGTCCTTTATCTACGACATATAATAACTTAGAGTGAGATAACTGTGGAGAACTAGCGTCCGCGGAGTCATGTCGCGTCTCAGTTATACCGCCAGATGCAAGAGTCGCAATCTTGCTCTGGCTTAGCAGTTTAAAGAAAAAGCGCAGGGGCTTCTGCACGTGCGTGCCTTGTCACCGAAAGTCTGGTGAAAATAGCAGACAGGTGCATCAGCCGAATTCAAAGTCTTAGCGGCGTCATTTCTCTGTGTGTTCGGCGGCGGAACGGAAGGTCGAGCATTTGTTTGCAAATTCGTCGGCGGAGCGAAAGGTCGAGCATTATCTTCAACGTCTCTATATTGACTATGTTGGTTACTAATGAAACCTGAGGCCTGTACATTAGGGGCAAATGCAGGCGCGTGAGCGTAGTTATTTGCTCGTCCACGTCCTTTATTTCGTTTCCTCTCAGATGTTGTTACTGTTTCTAATCTCTTGATGTGTTTGGATAGATCTTCTAACAAACCAAATAATTTGCTGGTCTCGTCGACTTTGATCTCTGCGACCCCCGGCTTACTCTCTTCAACGTCTTGTTCTGCAGCCAGTGCCCTGTCAGCCAAAACGGCCAAACTTTCGAGGGAGGCACTGTCGGGTTGAGTCGCCAAATGGGCTCTGATGGAAGCGGGCATCTGTCGTATGAACGCTTGCCGAATTACAGCCTTTCCAACAACAGCTTTGGTGCCGAAACCTGCAGTCTTCTGCAGACGCCTCAGGAACCGCGAGGGAATATCACTTCCAATCTTCTCACCAGAGATAACTTTATTGACCCTTTCAGGTGTTGTCAATCCTCGCCTCTCAATTAGTATTGCTTTCAGGCTGTCATATTTGTTTGACCTGAAAGGCTGCAGCAGCACATCTCTCACGTCTGATGCAATCTCGCCAGAAAGTGCAGCGCAGGTTAGGCTATACCTCTCGTCATCATCATCGATCTGGTGGAGGGCGAATTGCGTCTCGATTTGATTAAACCAGAGCTCCACATCAGAGGCAAAGAAAGTTGCGATTCTAAACTTGGGCAAGTTCGTAGCTCGTTTCTGCGGCTGTCTACCAAGCGGTGAAGAACTCCCTGATGAGTCACTCCTCGAGTGGGAATTCAGACGTCTATCCCGAGCAATCCGAGCGAAATCGGCTTTGAGGCGTTGATATTCCTCGTCAGCTGCGCGGAATCGAACCTCATTGTCTTCACTGTCGGGATGATAGCTATCTTTGGGTCTAGCACCCGCACCTTCTAGAGGCGTTGACATGAATCCTTCGCTGTCGTACTGCTTTGACATGATGAAGTAGTGTTTGTAAAATTATTTAATTAATGAAGCATCTGGGATAGCTGGCCTATTGGCTCTGTGCCTATCCCAAATGTGTTTAAAATGGCATGTCGTATTAACACATGCCAACTATTTTTGACGCGCCGTGCGCGGACAGGTTGTGCAATGCCGTAAAAATCAGATGAAAAATGTCTGTAATATGTTGAAGCTAGAAGTGTAGACTGTAGAAAATGTTCATGCTATGTCGCATGGTGCGAGAAACGGGGGTTGCAGATTAGTTTCAGAAATATGCGTCGTTGAAGTTTCACCTAAGTGCTGTTCACAAATTCACAAAAGGTATGTATTGATTAAAGTGAAAACTGGAGGTCTATATGAGACATAAAACGTTTTCACTGAGTCACACACAGGCAAAATGGTACCGTGAAAACCGTAGGTCGCAGTGGTACATAAAAACAATATGCCAGATATAACTGTGATAAACTATACTAAGCTATGATAATAGTATTCTGTAAATCGACCTGGGTAAAAAATTTTTTACACAAGTCGAAAAACACATTCAAATATTTGCAATGTTTCGCAATAGCGCAACTGTCAAATCGAATATTTCTGTATTTATAAAAAAATTAAACTTCAGAAATAACTATCGTGAGAAAATTTCGTTCTCAAACTGATAGACTAAATGTGACTGCGAAGAAAAACAGTGACATTTGTGATTTAAGAATAATATCTAAAACGTGACTGACAGTAGTCTATGCTGATAAATGATAAAGTATATCATTTCGCTGAAAAATGATATCTGTGATGAACATTCCACGTTTTTTTTTTTATATAATGGTACGTTCATCACCGAATCATTCTCATGAACGTCCGAATCAATCGCTCGCATCGATTCATTGGTTGACGTATAAACCGACTGTGTTCGGTGCGGTTGTTTTATGTCGTCTGTGGTGGGTGTGTGTGTGGTGTATTGTCGGTGCTCACAGCCTGTGCAGCAGGCAGCATGTGGCTTACAGTCTGTGACGGTAAGCTTTGAGCGGTGCGTACATAGTATACAGTCAGCATCCCCGTCTCGCCTCACATTAGCATATTCATCAGCTACTGCGTGCCCAAATAAGGCGCTGAATAGCCTAGCACGATTACAAACACCAAAAGGCGTTTCAAAGTGAACAAAAAGTCTCGCACAATTAGTGGCAGAATTTCGTTTTCAAAACGACTTATTTACACATTTTCTCCCTCAATCGTGTTGAAAAAGAAAATTTACAAACAATTTAATTTTTTTTTTTATTACAGTCTGTCCGTGTAAAATTTGGAACACGTGACTAATAATCTCCACCAAATCAAAATGGCGGCTTACTTTATGCTAATGTGATGCGGCGACACAGGTTCACTGTCCCGATGCATGCCGGTTAGGGGGGAACACGTGGTTGCCCACGGCGGGCTTTGAGCTAAGTTAGGGAAACCAGCGACCAAGATGGCGCACACCTACCAAATACAAATACAATATTCAGCATTCTCTGAAATAACATATGATAATAGTACAAAATATTGACCTACGGTCCTGGGAATATTTTTAAACAGACCAAATAAGACCGTTTATTGACATTCATTTAGGTAAACAATTTATTTTGGCCCTAAACCTATTAAAGGTTACCCGAGTTGAAGCGATTATAAAAATTTCTGTCGATTTGTAGAAAAAATCGGGAAAAAATGACGAGATTTCGTCTGTGGACTTTAAGATCGAGTTACCCAATTATGGTAATTAACGATAAAAATGAGTTACAGAAAATACCCACTTCCTACTCGCCTACAGTGGCATTAGTAGGATGAAGGCATTAAACAAACTCTTACGATAAAAAAATGATAGACTATGTCTATAAGAATAATTTTCTGGATTCTTCTAGAGAAACCGGCAAGGCCGCCATCTTGAAAAGGCGCCAAACACGTTGGATTTCGACCCAAAGTTTAGAAATTTACGCCGTTTTCGACGTAAAGAAACGTGCTTCTCGTCTGATAACTCTTTCTGGCTAATTTAAACTGGCATATATATATTTTGACCTACAGCTTTCACGTACCTTGTGAAAAAAATGCTATTGATTTTTTTCAAAAAATCCCCTAAAATTAATGAAACTATCCTTGAAAACAGCGGTTTTCGACTGGCGTCCAGGTGAAAATACTGTTGCGTAAACGATCAGTCTTCAGGGGTCACCAATATGGCGTGATGGGACGTCGTAGTTACCAAAATGTCGTGATAAGCCTACACCGGGAGTTCCGTTATGGGGTCACAACGGCCGACGAAGGACTCCGCCCAATCTCGCCATCAAAACTCAAATATCCTCCTCATCCGTCTGGTCGACGGTATCAAACAAACCAGGAAACTCTCTTCTCTCTTGTCATGTTTATTTGATTAACATGCGATAACAGCAAAGCACAACCATCCGCGCACGGCACGTCTCTATGGACTTAGCGAGAGCGAGCTACGGCACGTCCGCAGTCGCTGAGTATTACGCTTGAAGTGCGGGAATAATACCAAGGCCGCACCACACTGCTTTGTGTGCGCACGTCACCGCGGTATGAAAACGAGGCGGTCATCCCCGTCCGCCCGCGTCCAGGAATCTGGGGATAAGCGCCACATTGACTGAGCGATGTCCGGATCCTACAAATTTGCTCGCTTTTCTTCAGGCTCTGGAAAATTGACGGTATCTCACATTTTTGCCCCACTGAGTAGTCAATTTGAGAGCTATATCAAATTATGTAATAGCAAAAGAAAGCCACTGGTACAGTCTTTCACGTGGATGTAACATATTTTCTGTACGATCTTTGACAAATGTGCAAAAGAGCTTTAAGTTGGTATTTGAACCCTCAATTTTACCAAATTTTTCAGCAAGTAGTCAAAATACTTTTCTGTCAGCTGGTTTTTGTATGGTATAAATGTTTAATTTTGATTCAAAAATGTTCTTGAACTATTGTTGACTTAAAATAAACCCATTTGGAAAAAAATAATGAGATATGTGAGCATATTACACACTTTTTTGGTTAGACGTAAAAATTGACGAGCTTTTTTTCGGGCTCGGGACAATTCACTGTATCTCACATTTTTGCCCAATGAGTAGTCAAATGTTGAGCTATGTCAATATATTTGCTATCAATGGAAAGCTACTGGCACCTGCCTTCACATGGATTTAAAATATGTAGTGTCTGATTATCGACAAATGCAAAATAGAGCTTTAAATTGGTATTTTACCCCTTAATGTTACCTATTTTTAATACTTTTTTCAGTAAATAGTCAAAATACTTTTCTCTCAGCTGATTTTTGTTTGGTAGAAATGTTTAGTTTTGATTAAAACATGTTCTAGAACTATTGTTTACATAAAATAAACCCATTTGGAATAAAAAAAAATGAGTTATGTGAACATATTATATGTTTTTTGGTTAGACGTAAAATTAGCTCGCTTTTCTTCAGGCTCGGGAAAATTGACCATATCCCACATTATTGCCCACTGAGCAGTCAAATTCTGAGCTATATCAATATATTTAATATCAATAGAAATTTACTGAAACAGGCTTTCACATGGATGTAAAATATGTTGTGTCCGATCATTGATAAATACACAATAGAGCTTTAAGTTGGTAATAATTTTACCTATTTTTCATACTTTTTCAGTAAATAGTCAGAATACTTTTCTCTCAGCTGATTTTTGTATGTATTAAATGTTTAGTTTTGATTCAAACATGTTCTAGAACTATTGTTAACTTAAAAACACCCATTTGGAATAACAAATAATGAGCTCTTTGAACATATTACACCTTTTTTTTGGTTGGACGTAAAATTTGAGCACTACAATAAAGCGCTAAATCGATATTTTACTCCTCGATTTGAACAATTTACAACGTTTTTTTAGTGAAAACCAGTAGGATTTCTTGCTCATGTTAGCTTGATATGGTATAAATGTTTGTTTTTACTTTTACATTCTCATTCCCATTTTTTTTAAAATGATCTTGATCACCGAAGAAGTGATCACAGCCCATTGAAAGTTATCTCAGCAACTACAAAATGATCTTGACCACCGAAGAGGTGATTATCATCACTCGAAAAGTTATCTCAACCACTACAAAAGTGATATTGGCCACTGAAGAAGTGATAACAACGACTTCAAAAGTTATCTCAGCCACTACAAAAGTGCTTTTGGCCACTGCAGAAGTGATCACGGCCACTTTTAAAATTATCCAAGCCACTACAAAAGGGATCTTGACCACTGAAGAAATTATCACAGCCACTTTAAAAGTTATCTCAGTCACTACAAAGGTGATTTTAACCACTAACAAACTGGTGGCTGTGATCACTTCTGCAGTGGCCAAAATCACTTTTGTAGCGGCTGAGATAACTTTTGAAATCGTTGTGATCACTTCTTCAGTGGCCAAGGTCACTTTTGTAGCGGCTGAGATAACTTTTAAAGTGGTTGTGATCACTTCTTCAATGGCCGAGATCACTTTTGTAGTGACTAAGATAACATTTAAGTTGCTGTGATCACTTCTTCAGTGGCCAAGATCTCTTTTGTAGTGGTTGAGATAACTTTTCAAGTGATGGTAATCACTTCTTCAGTGGTCAAGATCATTTTGTAGTTGCTGATATAACTTGTAAAGGGCTGTGATTACTTCTTCAGTGGTCAAGATCATTTTTGAAAAATGGCCACAGAGAATGTAAAAGTAATAAAAAACAATTATACCATATAAAGTTAACATGAGCGAGAAGTCCTACCGGTTTTCTCTAAAAAAACGTTGTAAATTGTTCAAATGTAGTGGTCAAGATCAATTTTGTAGTGACATAGATCACTTTTTATGAGCGGACATATGATTGTTAGTGAACAAGATCACCTTTGTAGGGGCTGAGAAACTTTTAAAGTTGCTGTGATCATTTTTTAATAGACCAAGATCACTTTGTAGTGGCTTAGATAATTTTTTCAGTGGCTGCCATCAGTTTGTTTGTGGCTAATATCTCCTTTGTAATGGTTGAGATAACCTTCAAAGTGGCCAAGATCACTTTTGTAGTGGCTGAGATAACATTTGAAGAGGCTGTGGTATCTTCTTCAGTGGTCAATATCACCTTTGTCGTGGTTTAGATAATTTTTAAAGTGGCTGTGATCACTTCTTCAGTGGCCAATATCACTTTGTAGTGGCTGAGATAACATTTAAAGTGGCTGTGATCACTTATTCAGTGGTCAATATCCCTTTTGTAGTGGCTTAGATAATTTTTAAAGTGGCTGTGATCACTTCAGTTTGTTAGTGGTCAAGATCACCTTTGTAGTGACTGAGATAACTTTTGAAAGTGACTGTGATCATTTCCTCACTGGTCAAGATCCCTTTTGTAGTGGATTAGATAATTTTCAAAGTGGCTGTGATCACTTCTGCAGTGGGCGGAAATCTGTAATATGCCATATTTTTCCAAATCGGAAAAAATCGCGCATAGGTCATGTACACTTTTGGCCATATTTCAGTAAAGCAGCGGCTGTTACCTGATCAACAAATTGATGCTGGCCCCTGAATAGTCCAGCTATGTGAAAGTGATAGTGGCCTAAATTCCCATTCCGGGTGACACCTTGCCCCCAGCCACGTCTGGTCTACTAGGACAGAAAACAAAGGCTCTTACTGACCCTTTCCCAGCTCCCAATACTCCAAATAAACTTGAAGACTAGAATGACAAAAATGGGTGAAATGATGAAATTTAATAATGAAAAATACATTACGATGAAAATGACCAAAAAGTCATTATAACAGGGAAATTTGGGAACACGAAGATCACCAAAGCAGACCACAAAATATGCGATCTCACAAAATCTGCAATCACAGATTTTAAGCAAAGCAAAAAATGTAACAGATCACAAATGAGTCAGGGTGTGGCTGACCGTACTCCTGTCCCTAAAAAAGATAAATGGACTTTCCATCATAATAGGCCTACATAATATAATAGAAAAATGGTAAAAAAACATGCAATTAAAGATCTTTTTACTCATGAAATAGCCCAGCATATTCTGCACAATATTTGCCTTCTCTAGTTCAGTTTGTTGAGATGTGTTAATAAACTTAATGTGTTAATAGACCCCATTGTCCATCCACGGTGGTTTCCGACGTATACGGTGGGGCCTAGCAGTGACTGGAGTGACACTAGCTCCATCATCAGGAACATCGTCTCACACAGCCAATTCGACTTCAGCTTCCCCATCACTCTGGTCCTCTACCAGTAGGGAGGTCTCAGGACCCGAATCCTCACCATTAATACCCACCTCATGGACTCCTTCTATTTCCTGTTCAGATTCCAGGTTAGAAATACTACTACAACCCTGCCACATCTAAGTTATCACCATCTACCAGGGGTATATCAACCCCATTCGCAGGTGGCTGCGGGGGTGGCACATCTGGAATTACCACGGAGAGTCTTCGACGCGGCACAGGAACGGGTCTAGCTCCTAAAACTGGTGGTGTGTATCTGGCTTCTGTATCAGATTTGGACGAGTCTGTAGAGGATTTTGATGAAAATTTAGCTGGGGTTACTGTGCTAGCAACTGGACCTTTTCTTCGTGGTGCAGCTTTAGGCATCAGAGGTGGTGGCACCAGGGCGTCCTCCGTCACACTGGTCACGGGGAAAATTAAGTTTCAATGAATGATTTTTACACCCTGCTTACCGTTTTCCCTCTTAACTTCAAATAGAGGTAGTTCCTCATTAGCTTTCTCTACAACAACATAGACGTCCTCCTACCATCTGTCGGCGATCTTCTGTTTCCCTATTAACCGAAAATTTCTAACTAGGACTATATCACCGACCTCAACGGTACTAACCCTTACTTTCTTAAGAAAAGTCTTGGTGTTGGCTTCCTTCGACTTCTCTATTGTAAACCATGGGAAAATTCCAGGTGCTTCTTCAGACCTAACACAATGTCTGGGTATGACCCTCTGTCATTGTCGATCTGCTTACCATGAAAAACTAGGTCAACTGAAAGTCCTGGATGTCCGCCGAAAATGAAATAAAAGGGCGAGAAACCTCTCGAGTCATGTGGTGTTGCGTGGTAAGCATGTGTCAAGGATGGGACTTCTTCCAATCTCTCTTCTCATGAGGATCCAACACAAACCCGGCATACCTGAATGCGTCAGGTTGAAACGCTCAACAGTACCGTTATCTTGCGGGTGGTATGGGGTGGTCCTAGACTTGAGAGACTCCAGCAAATTCACAGAGGCACTTAATAGTCTCACTTTCCAAATTACGACCTTGCTCACTATGTATAGGCGTCGGAAATTCATAATGTACGATGTAGTTGTCATACAACACTCTGGCTGTTGTCTTAGTCGTCTGGTTCTTGGTGGGGTATGCCTGCGCATAACAAGAAACATTATCAGGGATGACTAAGATATTTTCTATTCCGCCCTTGAACGCTTCAAGGGACAGGAAATCAACGCACACCATTGCCATTGGTTGAGTGGTGGTGATGCTAGCTAGTGGAGCTCGCTGCTGGACAGGCGCCTTTCTTCAGAGACAGCGCTTACACCTCTCAATTCTGTGCTCTTCGCCATACCAGGCATAAAAACGTTACCGAAGCAAGTCTAGCACGCAGTCTTTGCCCATATGCCCAACTTTATTGCACTTAGCCTTCGCTCCTTGGGTATAACTAACAAATAAATGGTGTCGTTGTCGTGAATTCTTCTACGACACAAGTTGTTGTCACAGATCTCTAAATGACCCTTCTCCTTGAGGAGGTCATGAACATTTTGGTCGTCGTAATCATCAGCAGAGTGTGTCCTTGGTAAATATCTACGACAGCACCAATAACTTTGTCATCTTGTTGAATTCTAGGCCAATCCAAAACAGCAAACTCAACACCCAAGTCTTGGTCAGGAGGTAGAACTTGTGCTGCACAATTGTGCACCTATGAGTGGGCATTCCACTTGAACTCCTTCGAAAATGGAAGAAACACTGTGGGGAGTCACGTGACACCCAGCATCCTGTGGCCACTGGATACGAGATATGATCTGCGTCAACGTTATTGATCCCAGCCTTAGAAAAAAACGTCAAATTTGTAGTTGGCCAACTGTGCTACCCAACGATGACCAGTAGCGTCGAGTTTGGCTGTCGAGAAGGCATACATAAGCGAATTGTTGTCTGTTGAAAGTCCTGGGCGTATAGGTAATCGTAGAATTTCTTCGTTATTGCCTACTTCAAAGCAACGGATTCTAGCTTCTGTACAGGGTAGTTCTGTTCTGATTTGGTGAGTCGACGGCTGGCATATGCTATCGCGCGATCCTTAAGACGGCACCTGAACCATCCATATTGGCGTCCGTATGCAGCTTGAAGGGCTTCGTAAAGTCTGCAAATGCCAAAACAGGTGACGAACAACACGCATCCACAAGCTTGGTGGTAGCTTCCTGCTGCTCCTTACCCCAGATCAGGTCATCCAGCTTGCTGGGTCTTCTTGTTCCTCTCTTTTGCAGGAATTCAGGATCGCATCATGAAGGGGCCTAGCCAACTTCGAAAAATTCTTTATAATGCGACGGTAAACTCTACAAATCCTAAGAAACTTCGAAGTTCCGGCATGATGGTCGGCACTGGCCAACCTCTCACAGCACGCAGTAGCTACACCTTCCTCCGAGGGGTACTGGGATGATTGCTAATAGTAGTACTTTTCACCCCCTTCCGGGGAGGATCATTAGGGATCTGTTCAGTCTGTTGAATGCTGTGTACGGCATTGTACGGAAGCACTAGTGTACAGCTATCTTCCAAGGGCGGCTGCAGCCTCCTCGTATCTGGCCATAATCTTTGGGCGGATTGCCAGTGGCGTACCCTGATTACTCCGCTCAACAGCAGAGCCAATGCAGCACCCACTTCAGTGCATGTGCTGGTGTAGGTCATGATAGCCTTAAATAACCAGCAATAGCGTGTTTGACGTTAGGTCTCTCATGGGGAATGAATGGAGTTACCCTTCCTATTGTTACTCTGGGGACTATCCGACCCGAGGATAGCGAAGTTGCGCGAAATCCCGCTGAGTTTAAGCATTAATTTACACAGCGAAACCCAAGTTTCCGGCTCTTTGGGCATGTTCGGGGGTAGATCCCCTAGACATGCTCAGAACCCCTTATCGGGCGAGCGAAGGAAAACGGATCTCAATAACCTACCATCCCCTAATACCCCCACCCTCACATCATCATCTGTACATCATTCATCTCATCAATTGACTACAACGTTTTTATCGTATTACAATGTCACTTAAAAGACCATTTGTGCCGAAAAATGAAATAAAGCAATGATTTACTACTACTACTACTACTCGACTTAAGTCTTAGTCCTCTACCTCTAAAGCGTTGAAAAATAGCACTTAGTCTAACTAGTCACATTGGGCGCCATTTGTAGCCTTTCCGGTTTTCTTATATTGCAGAGCTAAGCTGATGAGGTTTTACGTGGGTGCTAATAGTAGAGCTATGTGGCGCGACGTCCAAGAACATATATACCAACTCCTTCTTCATAGTCATACAGTTTATTCATAGACATGTCAAGGTGCAGAAATATAGTACTGTGGAATGCGATGATGATGAGATGATGAGGACGATGGTGACAGGTTTGAAAACAGACAAAAAAGCACAGCATTAAGTAATGCAAGCAGTGTCGTGTTGACACAAAGCAATGTTAAATAATATTATTAATGCTGAAGACGACAAGATTTAGCCAATCTTGTCACTGTCGGTGACCATAGTCACGACCACAATAATGTACAACTGTGGCGCGAAAATGGTTACCAATGCTTATATAGTGGACTACATTTACAGAAAAGAGTCCCTGACTACAGAAAAGCATTATGCAAATTAACTCGTGACCACTCGTGACGTTTCAACCTCTTTGTGAACTGCTTGAATTGGGTTACACACGCACCTGCAGAAAGTAAACATGGATCCAAGGTGAAGTACGCAACTGTCAAAATCTGACAGCTACGGAAAGCTGAAGTGGAATGACGGTAATAAAATACCCAGGCATATATTCACAAGGCTAGCACACATCAAGTGACCTAGTCCCCACGGCCATCCTGTAATAAAAACTAGGTGTTGGCCCAACACTGGGACAATGTCGACCAAACCGCTGTGTGTTCACTGATATATTATATGTATTTAAACACGCATCCGGCTGACGACCCAGGGTGAAATAAAACTGACATTTAGAACAGTGTTTATCAAGTTGCAACTCCTGGAAGGATATCGGACCACGCTAGAAACCTAGTGACTTGCAAGTTGCTTGTGCTTACAGGCATTTGTATCATTGTGTCCGGGATTTGCCTCGTGCTGAGAACAGATTCAACAACCCTGTGCCAAGAGTACACCCGGATGATAGAGTAGTCCTTGGAGCCAGCAGGGGAATTTACAGAAGACTGGTCGGCAAACGTGCTGTCTCCTTTTTGACACATCCAAGCTTCCCTGACAAGAAGGGGATAATGAGACATGTATTGAGCAGAGACAGACTACATCTCATTAAATTGTACAGCGAAACTCAAGTCTCCGGCTGTCTGGGCATGTCTGGGGGTATATCCCCTAGACATGCCCAGAACCCCTTATCGGGCGAGCGAAGGAAAACGCTCTCAATAACCCACCATGCCCTATCACCCCCACCCTCACATCATCATCTGTACATCATTCATCTCATCAATTGACTACAACGTTTTTATCGTATTATAATGTCACTTAAAAGACCTTTTGTGCCGAAAAGTGACGTAAAGCAATGATTTACTACTACTACTACTACATCTCACTAGTGGTATCCAAGTCCTCTCCAGAGAAATCACGTCTGCTGTGACTGCAGCTACTGTGAGTGCTCCAGTGGTGTTTCCTGTGAGCTCTGTGTGGCACCACTGTGAGTGCCGCTGTTGTGCGTGCCCCTGTGGTGCCGTCTGAGAGTGGCCTTGCTAGTACTGGCCCTCTGGTTGGCACTGCTGTGAGTGGTCGCCTTTGGTCTGCAGTGGTGTCATCAGTGGTGCCTGAGTGGTGCTGTCTGAAAGTGGCCATCCTAGTAGGCCTACTGGCCCTCAGTTGGCACTGCTGTGAGTGGTCGACCTGTGTCTTGAATGGTGCCGTCTAAGGGTGGCCGTCCTAGTACTGGCTCTCTAGTTGGCACTGCTGTGAACGGTCGCCTTGTGTCTCGAGAGGTGCTGTCTGAGAGTGGCCATGGTAGTACTGGCCCTCCAGTTGGCACTGCTGTGAGTGGTCGCCGTGGTCGACCTGTGTCTTGAGTGGTGCCGTCTAAGAGTGGACGTTCTGGTACTGCTGTGAGTGATTGCAGCTACACCCCCACATATCATGGAGTATTCATGTCACTGAACATGTTGCAATCAGATTAGCAACACATCTGGTAAGCCCTTACACACAGTTCAGGTAAATGACAATGTAGGGTTACGCGAAAGACTACGTTTAAGATGACATTAAGATCAACAGAACTACACAGTTTACGTACTGCTCAAGATCAGCTTCGTCCTGACGCCTGGAAAGCAGCTTGCAAAGCTGGGATAGCGTGAACCCCCCCCCTCCCCCCCCCCCCCACACACACACTACTCAGCCATAATATCGTGTGGTGTATTTAATGCTAAATCCATCAGAAAGCCAAGTGTAATTGATTGTGTATCACATTATCAAGCACGACCTGGATTTTGAATGTTTCTGTGAGACCTGGCTCTATGGTGATGAGTGTGACGATCTGTACGTTCAGATCCTGGTACCGGAGGAGGGGTTTCAATTATGGTGAAGTCCTGTATCCCTGTGAAAACTACAGATCAACTGAATTTTACACACCTTGAGGGAATTGATGTTGTCATCACCACAGGCTCCTTGACTTGCAGGCTTGTCAGTATATATACCCCTCCATCTCGTGGAAACGCTCATAGTAGCAGAATTTCAGTGATTTCATGGAGGATGCTGACCTCCGTCAACATGTTTTTTAGCAAGATGAGAGGAAATAGAGAAATGTGTGCATTCTATCAGATCTAGCTCCATTCAAGAAAAGGCGCCATGACATGTGTCATATGCTTCAGTCTGCAAAATCTGCCAAGATTATGACAAGATCTTGGACTACGGACGGGACAGTAGAGCATTATTCAGGCGGCCTGCTTGGACGCAATCATGGCTCGACTCTCCCAGTAGTGGACACAGTGAAAGACACAGTCGATTCTTTTGAGTGATTTCTTTGATATTAAGATTAAGAAGATTTGCGATGACGTAGATACCATGATGTCTCCCACAATGAATCTTGCTTCAACAGACTTGGCCTGCCCTTCGCACGATCACTCTCTTGATATATTCCAGGAAGCAACTGAGGTTGAGTTCCTCAAAGTCATCTTAAATCATCTACTAAATCATGTAACCTTGATCCATGGGTGGGATCTAATGTCTGACTTTTGGACATGGTCAGCCACCTCTGCCAGGCGTCCCCAGGCGTCCCCTGCAGGTGTACAAGATATACAGCTCATCATTTGGAGCCTCATGTTGTTTTGATGGGCAGCAATGGACTCCAAGCCGAGGTGGCAAATCATCTCACTTACACTGCTTGTGTTGTGTACTATCTGAACCATTTCCTTTTTATCTGTATGTGGGCTCCAGACCGTGGCGGCATATTCCACATGAGGCCTTACTAGGGACTGATATGCTTGTGTTTTTTAATGTTTGGGCTGCTGTCGATAAGGTTTCTTCTAAGGAGGCTGAGGATACTGCTGTCTTTTCTGGCAGCTTTACTGATGTGGGTGTTCCATTTCCGATCTGAAGTAATTTGAGGCCGAAGTATTTAGCTGAGTAGTTTGAAGTTTGAAGTGTGTAGATTTGTTAAATATTTTTCACCTTTGCCGGTTCTCATGGTTAAACACTTTTATGCGTTGAATTGCATCAGCCAAGTGTTTTCCCAGGAGCAGATAGCGTCAAGGTCAGACTGCTGGAGATCCGTGTCTAGCGGACTGTGCTATTTACAACTCCATCAGGTAGGTCATTTATGTAAATTAAGAATAGTATTGGGCCCAGGGCAGTACCCTGGGGCACTCCAGCAGACAATACACGGGCACTATCAGAGGAGGCCCCATCCAGGACTACTCTCTGAGATCTATCAGAAAGGAAGTTTGATATCCACCCACCAGCGTAGTTTATAGTTGAGACGCTTATGAGGGACTTTATCGAAAGTTTGCTAAAGTCCATGATAAACATGTTTGTTTGTGTCGTGCAACTGGTCCTGGAAAAGAAGGGGAGATTACTAACATAATGTGCTCCATAACTAGGCCCTTTATCTGGCATTGGTCCTCCGGGTTCCTGGGTGGATACCGAATTAAATTGATTATTCAGGATGTTTGCTTGGTCAGAGGCATCGGTGAAAGTGTTGCCATCACTACGCAGGGGGGCCCAATGAATCTTTGCGCATAAGTTTAAGGAATGACTAGAATTTATTTTGTTTTGATTTCCTTTCTGCGATGTTAATAGTCAATTATTTTATCAAGGTATGTCCAAATAGGCTTTTCTCATATCTATTTGGAAACTGTGCTTGATTGCTTTATATTGCTTCATATTTTTTGCGGATTTTGGTGAGTTTAATTTTCTGTAAATTGTATTTTGTAAATTTTTGATCATTGTATTGATTCTTATGCCTGACCCAGGGGAGCTGGTGCTTATGCCAGAAGTTAGGGCTGTCTTGAAAGAGGTCCAGAGGTCGTTTGCAGAATATGCTTGGTATTTGGTTTTGAATTTTGTGTACAAGGGGTTTATTTTAGATTTCAAGCCGTCCCAATTTGCCTTTTCGTATAAAAATAAATTGTGCGTTGGTTTCAAAACACATGTGTGGCTGAACATTAATTTCTGCATAGACAATTTCGTGGTCTGATTTCCCTATACCTGTTTTCTGAAGTCTTGATTTATCAATGGTAAAGAGTACTTCAAGGATCTTATCTCCCCAAGTCGATTAGCTTTTGGGGTCTCTCACTGCCAACTGATGGAGACACCTCCAGCGATGTCCAGTCGACAAAACGTGCATTGAAGTAACCACTGAGCCAGACATGACCATTGGTTGTGTGTGCTGATTTCTTTTAAGGGATTCATCCAGTTGGCAGAGGCTCTAAATCATTTTGAGGTGGTCTTCAGAAGGCGTCAAAATGTACAAGATTTACATCCTTTATATGCACCCATAGCATTTCACGAGGGGTGTCTTGTCTGTAGCTACTGAACTGATTAAATCATTATTTATAACTGCAATTGAGACCCCACCAAATGACTGATCGGGTCAGTCCTTATGGTATACTGTGTAGTCCCATTCCGGTTTAAAAAATTACTGTGATGTGATATTAGAATTTATCCACGTTTCAGTCCCAATGATCACATCTGGCTCGGTTGAGAGGACCAAATGTTCTATTTATATTGGGTTTTTTTACCGATTGGAAATTTTTATTTAAAACTCGAAGTGAGCGGCTGAAATTCCGAGACAACTACAATTTCTACTGCCAGAAAGATGGGTGTAGTGTTTTACGACGTGGTGGATATAGAAAAAGCAGATAGTTAAAGTGTGTCAAGCATGTTTTATCTGCTGGCTCAGGATATATGTGAGATAAGGCACTGCCTCACATTTGACGCAACACAGACACATGCGCATCCTCTTGCCTTATCACGCCTTTTGGAAATCTGGCATTTGCCAAAGCGGCTGCCTGGGGATAGATCCCCTAGACATACCCAGAAACCCCTTATCGGGCGAGCGAAGGAAAACGTTCTCAATAACCCAACATGCCCTGTCAGCCCCACCCTCACATCAGCATCTGTAAATCATTCATCTCACCAATCGACTACAACGTTTTTATCTTATTACAATGTCACTTAAAATACCATTTGTGCCGAAAAGTGACTGAAAGCAATTATTTACTACTACTACTATTTGCCGTAGCAGCCCCTCGTGCATGGTATGGTGCTTATCTTCACGCCTAACTGTGTACCTCGCCTTAAACATGCCTATTGGAAAACGAAAATGAAAATACCTGCAAATATAGCATATGAGTAATCTTATATTAAGATAAAAAAAATAGAGAATAAAATGTCTTCATTTAAGTAACAGAAGATCTGTGTACAGCAAGTATACAGATATGTGGGTACACAACGAGAGGGAGGACGGTGTGAGTGAGTGTCATCAAGCACATAGCGACGACAAGGGGCATAGCATAGGTATCATCAATAACTTGACATATATTTATTCATGGTTGAATTTTAATAATTTTCTATTTCTCCTTCCATTACTGGTAATAATGTGTTCATTGGTTTCCCGTTGTACATGGAGTAGCCGAATAGTGACATAAATATGGAATATCAACGTGAAACATTCACATCTTGCATGTGATCCAGTCAGTTTGTCTCTGATCAACGTAATAATTTGAGCTCTTTTATGCCTCATATATAGAATCTGTATAATCTGTATAATTCTGAAAATTAAAACAAGTTAATTAATATTACGTTTTGACGTGGAGTAAAAAGCCCCACACCCTGGATATTCAAATATTGCTTCTTAGACAGAAATTTATGCAATTTTTTATTGTCATCAAAATGATTTTACATTCATCACATACAGATAGCGACACTTTGCGACAAATATATCCACTGATATATAATAATATTCCCCTCTTCAATGAAAATACACACACATTTTCGGAGTGAATGATTTCACCATTGAATAAACTAATTCTGTGACAGAATCACTCAGATCAGGTGAATCAGCAGTAAGAGTAACAGCTTTATATCAGCAAAAGATTTCGTCCGAATGATAAACATGACTAATGATCCGTGTCATTAGGCTATGATAGTAATATTATGTTTTTGTCTGCCCTTATCTTCTTTTTTTTTCCGTATCTACTCTTGAACACGTCGTCACCTGCCAGCAAATACGAGATCATGAACCAATGCTAGGGTAATCCTGGACCAGTATTACAAACGTTGAATCAGCTTTAGTGTATAAATGGGTCAATGTCTTGTGTTAGCTGGGCGTCACCTGGTGTATGTTAAGAATGAATATGCATACTTTTTTATCAAGCGCATCAACCCCTGAAATACCAAAGGGAATAAGATTAATAAAAAGTATTGATAACTAACCACCAAATTATTGGATAACAAATGGAAGTAAACCTCTGTCAATACCTATTTTTCTGATTGAAAATATATATTGTTTTAATGGGATTAATTCCATCAGTACGCATCGTAATATGGTAAAATCATACCTGATAGAGCAGAAAAGCATTAGTTCCAACCCCCAAAAACCTGGAACAACACGATTTCCCGTTTTCATGAGAGTGGTCTAATTGTTGTACATGATTTTTGCTGGTATTATGCGAGAGTTACTTACATGAATGTTTACTAATCTTCTTTCCAGTGTTTGTAACTCTTCATCCGGATCAGATACTTGTCATTTCATTTTTTTTCATTCATTATATCCTCGTTGTTGCAGACTAGCCTTGCGACATTTTTTCTTCGATTCGTCTAGTACTAAGCTGTCAAAAGAAGAGATGATGATTTCATTTGAGATTTTTGTAATTTATTTCTCGTGTCACTCATGACTTTTGAAGTTGAAACAGTTCTTTACTTTCAGGGGTTTTTTCATTTTGCTTTGGGGACATTGTGTGGATCACCAAAGGAGGTTCCACTAGATAGATACAGTTTGTGAGTTTTTTTCATATCAATTTGTGTGTTTATTCCATTCTTAGTAAATTTATATGTAATGTCTTTATGTTTTCATCTCGTTTGTGTACTGTGAGTGAGAACAGCTGATTTCGGCTCGGGACAATTTCTTGTCGTTTTGATCGGGATCCTACAACGGTCAGATTGAAATCTGGGAGAAATAGGATTTAGACATGAAAAATTTAATCATCTGCACTTTCTATTATTATAGTCAATCTAACTTACAATCTTATATTTATATTAGAACACCAAACGTTAATATTAGAAATGTGTACAGACTATCGTATCGGCGATGATCCAGAGGGTCAGACGGTAAAATTTACCCGCCATTTAGGCGGAAACATACGCTTCATGAAATATTTATTATTGATACATAAAAATTACAACAATTAAGTCAAACACATACACATATCTTGAAACAAAGACTTAAATAATTCAAATGTGACCATTTGTATTCTTTTGTATTACATTGCGTAACATTGAATTATGATTGTTCAACAATTTGCACAAAATAATACATGCATTGTCTGATCGCTGTCTTAACACTACAAGGAACCTTTTGCATGCATGTTTCATAAAACACCAGGACGCCAATCAATCTGCATCCTTAGAAACCCCACGATGGGGCCAAAACTGAAAGCGACCACTGGCATCAATGCGTGTTCTTAATACATCGTATGTCTCGATTATTATGTTATTATATTGCGAGATTAGATCTGGACAAAAATGTTTGGTATTAATATGATTGGTGCGCATAATGATTGTGATCACAAAATATTGGACAGATTCGACAGCTGCCAGAAGTAATCTGCTAGTGGTACAATATGGACTGCAAGTTTAGTCGGGGTAAGAAAAGAGTTGCTTAAGTTATTATAGCTCCTATGTGGAAGAAGACAATGTCAAATATCAAGACTTGGGATTCAAACCAGACCTTAATCCTTATATGGAATAAGATCAGATTGCATTGGTTGCGCAGTACCTCCTGGCTCACTAGTAATGCGTATGTACACATGTGGTTGCTATGGTGGTATATGTGTCGAAAAAATGTGCATCAGTACAGGGTCGTGGACCGTATTAGAAGTAGGACTTTAGACCACACGCGATTTTTTATTATGTTCCCACCCGGTCCAATATTTTCAACATGGAGCATATATGATATAAATTCAAGAGGTGAAATTATAGTTTAATGTCTTACAAAACGTTTTCATTAGCAGTGATCCGCTGTTGAAAAATCCATGGTCTTCCGATCCAATGGATTTAATGGCAAGTGTGAGAAACTCCCTGGTGAGTCCTCTCGTGTTAATCCCTGCAATCATTATGGTATCTAAATTATTTTCAATAACATAAAACGTACATATACATAAAACGTGATGTTTCACTTTTTTATGAATAATTATTTCAAACAATTACATTAACTTGTCAATTTCTAGTATAAATTATCTGTATATGTACATACTTAGTTAGTATGTACATCTGTATGTCTGTCTGTTTATTGCAGGTCTCCCTTGCATTATTTTTAAAACAGCAATCTATGCCACTTTAAGCATTGTTAAATTAATTTAAATTACATTTTTTAAATACAATTTATAATTGACCTTGCTCTTCCGAGAACTTGACATTAAGGGGCTTCTTCTCGTGGAAGGTTTTTCTGCTAAAACCTCTCGGCTCCCATCCAGCACATCCCCTCGGTTTACATTAATAATGTTGCATCTCCTCTCCCTCGCCATGAGGCCATTGTCCAGTTCCGAAAGTATGGTATGTAAGTCAACTGTGATGCCACTGTTAAAAAAAGCAAGGGAACGCACAGCAACAGTCACCAAAATGGACAATGGTTCAAAAACGGCAGAAAAAATATACCCTGCATAATAATTTATTGCATCAAAATATACATGACACTTGCTCCAGGGTGTAAGCGGGTTTTATCCGTGACACAAATCCTGGTCACGGCACCAATGTAAACGGGTGACCTACGTTGGCACACTCAGCTTATCGTCGCGTGTCTAAATGTTCTGGCACGGCAAACACAACACTCGTGGATAAAATATTAAAGTCTTGAATATATATAAAATATATATTAAGCGTAAAACATTCAATTTCTCAGTACACGATGTTAGTACTTATATCTCGTTGTGTAATTTGTTGATAATTTTGCTGTTGTTTCAGTGATCTACAAGGTGTTAGATACCGAAGCAACTCCCACTAAACTTGTCCAGACCCGAAACGTTTCTGTTAGAATTCTTCCCAATTTCTCTCTGAATTTCCTCTCGAAGGCTGTGGGCGCCTTCCTTCATAGCGGATCCCGACGGGCGTGGTCACTTCCTGTGGTGAAATGACGTCTCCACCAATCAGGATCCTTACTTTGATATACATTCACATTCCTGGGCTGTTTTCCAGAACCGACAACACAGGCCTCCAGAACTAGGGGACGTCATGTATGACAATTAGTACTTGTCGCAGTACCGTCTCCACCATGTGGTTCACATGTAAACAGCCCAGAACAGCATGTTTTCTACCCTTTACTTACCGAAACCCCAATTTAGACACCTGCTACTTAACATTGTTACAAGGGTTCAGGAGCAGTCTGTGGGGAGGCATTCCAGCGAGTGTTGGAGAATTGAGAAACTCTGGCTGATGGTTGTTCGCCTCATCTTTATTATCACAGAGAGCCTTGTCAGCGCTCAGATAAACCTTTATGACACCAGGCACTTCCTCTGTCAAAACCATTAATGGCTGTTGACTATATAAATTATGAATTGTGCCATGAAAAAGAAATACTTATGTATACATATGCTTTAGTAGATTTATGTCAGCAAAAGATGCATTATAATGATATTATTGCTTTTTTATTTCATTTTTTCCATTTGATATCATTACATGTATACACAAATTACAGGGTAGCTATATGATATCCTTGATATTACAATCTTATAAGTCAAGCATGTGCTTATTACAGTAACAATGCGTTATAGACATCAACTAAGTAACTGCAACTGTTGCTTCCAACATTCTTATTGTTTATACATGGGGCACCATCGCCCAGTAAACACGATACCTTTATCTAATGTTTATTAAATATTGAGCCACCATCTATCGTGCTGACATACTATTAGTTATTTATAATTGCTCATTTTAGCTGAGCATTGCCTGCGAAACCCATGTCTCAAAGTATTTATGATATGCAGACACTCCTAATTTTTATTTGTTGTGGTTGACGGGCCTCATAGAGGATATTGCTACCTGTTGCAACCAAAGTTGATAACATTTTGGAAGATGTTATTCAATTGCATTGTACCCCTTGTACATGTTTTTACATTTTACATTTTCCTTGTCAAATTACAACATTATAATACAGTACCAACAATCTACAGCACCATGTGTTCAATTTCCAATGTTCTCAGTTGAAGGGATGTCTATTGCAGTTGTCTGTAATGTATTTAATTTGGACAAGTTTGCTGTGAGCTTTATCATGATTCTCTGTACATAATATACTGCAAAAACAACTAAATCAAACGTATACTTAATAAGATTCAATACCTTTTTTATGCTCCCTTTGTACATGGATTATGTAATAACATTTTATAGACTCTCGTGTATCCGTTATTGTTTGAAGTAGCTTCATCTTTGGGTACATGTCATATATTTTTAAGCGTACTACACATCACCTTATAACACCACAGCCATGTTTTTTTAAGTTAGGCAACATTTGGATCTGTATATTAATGAACTGTGTTATAGCAACACTAATAATTACTGTAATCCCTCCAGCTACTATGCAATGTTACCCATACATAGGAAAAAAAGAATAAAAAATGTTACTAATCGGCCATTAATTTTTTTGAAATTTTGTGTTGAATTTTTCTTATCATGTATGTGATACCTTATATTTTGTTTTCATATGTCCGCTATTTCGACTTTATCTCATGATAAGTAAATATTGCACAGTCAACTAGGACCTATTATTCAGTAAATAATTGAAAAATCTGCTAAACGTATTATTCATTGACTGTTGACATTAAGAACATTTCTTCATTATCCAATTATAAATGCATGGTTTTATTATCCAAATCAGTGTCATCTTAATTTTTGCAGTGTTATGCTTTGAGGCAATTATGCTATTTCTTGAAATTAATAACTAATACAGCAGCTCACTGCCTAAATAATTTTAAAAAAATAGGCACATTAGTAGGGGTGTTTACGATGATGATTATGCTGGGGATTTTTCTTAAGTGATGGTGGAAAACACAAACCTCTCTCCAATTAACATTTATAGTTGTTGTCCCCCGATTTCATAGTCGCTGACTGTGCCAATATTATTGTGATCAGCAATGATCTGCCGGTCGCCAGGGATAGACATTGTCACAGTCTCTGTATTACCTCGTCAATGACCACAGGATGTCCACATGCACTCTCTCTAATGGGGATCCCGTGTGTTACCTGCAAAGATTCACCCTCAGTTTATAGTTCATTTTTTTCTTTCTTCCGCAGGGGTCGCAGGCTTAGGCGTAGTTCTTGTAGTCATCTGGTCATGGGCTATACCACATATACCATTAAAATGCCCCCCATTTGGCAAGTGTGTGATGCCCACGAATGGCATCCTGTGACAAGTGAGCTGGCAGCATAAGCTGCAATGCGGGCCCAGCCAGTTGTTTGGGGTACTGGGATAATCGTGAGTAGTAGTACTTTGTGGCACCATCCGGGCAGGGTTATTGGGATCTGTTCAGTATGTTGCTTTACAGCATGGTACGGGAGCACTGATCTACAGTAATCATCCAAGTAAAATGCAGCCTCCAAGTGTCTCGCTATAATCTTCAGGCGGATTGCCAGTGGCGTACCCTGGCTCATCCGCTCGACACTGTGACAGAGTGACATATATTCACACTCACAGACACTGACAGAGCAGGAGACCTTCACCCTGTATAGACTTCAGCTGTATTCGTTCTCACTTTACCCCTGAATGCGATGAGGCCTTTTCCACCTATTTGAGCACCCCTCTCCACGCGACTCCCAACTGTCGGCCCCTTCCCTAAATTTTAAACTCTGACCAAAATTGTGAAAGTGGTACATGTAGAACAAATATAGCTTTTATTGCAATAAATATCTTAGGGGGCCACCATTAGATTCCCAGGGGGGGCAGGAGTATTTTTGAAATAAATAATTTCGGGCGGACTCTGCGTGAAATAAATGATTTACTTCAAGAACTGTTCCATATAAACATGTAACAAAATGTGCAATTTTCAGCGCGCCACCGAGCCAGGTTGAAATAAATAATACTCCTGCACCCCCCCCCCTCTGGGAATCTAATGGTGGCCCCCTTACCCATACATTTCTAATTCGAGTATGTCATAGCATACATATTTTACCATAAATAGAGACACATATAACGTTCTGAATTATTTTCTTGACTTTACATGAGCACATTTAATCTCGAAATTACGTAGTCTTTTATTTTTCAAAATGAAACCACATATTTTGCGTGCGTTTTCGTTCATAAGTAGATAATTAGGGGGATTATATCGACACAAAATCACAAGAATAAGAGTTTAGCCAATGTTTAAACTGTTTTTGATTTAATAGCTGATGTAATCCCTCGTTTTAGGCTCTAATTATTCAATTTCTAATCAGAGGTGGCAATATTTGACTGTAGACTATAATCCAGTTGTACACACTTTATAATTGTGTGATAGGCTGTAGGCCTACAAATAACATTTCGCAGATGGCAAGGACACACTGCTGCCTCAACGTTGGGCCATTATCATCGACGCTGTCACAACGTTGGATCAGCGTTGGCCAAGTTCTCGCATCGCTTCGCCTATACTGTCACTTGGCTTGATGCTCCCAGGCCAGACGGTGCCGTCTGACAGCCGGCGCGTTGCGATTAGCTCTGATGTCTAACTGGGGGGTGTCGCACGAGGGGCACGTGTGTCCTCCTGGAGTGGGGTCCCAAATAGGTAGACACAGGCTCATATCTGGCAGGGTGTAGTGGGAAGTACACCCTTCACGCAGGTTGGAGACCTTGAACAACTGTCATGACTGTTTTCTCCTAGTTTCAGGACATTGTCCAAAATTTCCATCCCCTAGTCCAGGCTGCCAAAAAAGTAATGGACCGTCTCATACAGACCTAGTCCTCGGCCCCTAAGGAGGCTGAGGCTTAGGCCCTAGGGGCCACAGGCTTAGGGGCCTAGGCCTATTAGTCTACTAGGCTTCTTCTTTGCCATCTTATGACCTCTTATAGTCTATTAGGTGGTTGAGGCTTAGACTAAGTTTTATAGCTCCAAAAATATTTGAATATCCAAAGTCACATTAAAACTGATAAACCAGGATCGGTTATTTCATAGACCCCCACAATCCACAGCGTCGAAGAACCTGAGAATCCGAGGGGGTTTAAGTAGGCCTAATTATACCCCCTCCTCCTCGACCTGAGAAAATGCAAGGGGGTTTATAAGCATGATAAGAAATCACTGAAACCCCTTCAGATTCTCAGGTCGATAGGGTTTAGGTAATTAGCCTACTTACCCCCCCCCCCCCCCCCGGATTCGAGGGTGTGAGTCGTGGGGATTTCGGAAGTAACCACCAGGCACGATATCATGATAGTCACTCATTTCGCAGTCATAATTTACAAAATGGAGCTCAATGATTTGTAAATATATTTTTTTTACTATGCTGTCGGACTAGAAATACCAAAAGTTCGCCACCATTATTACTTGTGTTGTATTTTCTCACATATATGCCTTTTCGCTATGCAGATAAAATAAAAAATGTTTAAAATGATATTTTTTTTTTAAGATTGCGTCCATGGTTACTACTTTGTGTCCAATTAGATTGATTGATTGAACTGCCGTAGGCTACCCGACTGGTGGCTATATAGAGCCCTCACTGTAAAAGTTTTCACTGTTGAAACAACAGTAAATTGCTGGCAGAAAAAAACGCCAGCAATTTACCGTTAAAACGACAGTGTAATGTAGGTACGGTAAGGCCACTTTTGTTAATTGCTCTGTTTTAGATCAGAAAAAATCCAAAGTCTAATGAAGGAGGGCGGTAAAAAAAACATTTAAGAAAAAAAAGGCATTGAACATATTTTTGGAAAAGGTAATGAAAGGGACCAAATGAAAAAAAACTGTTGACCTATTTAAAAAAAAGTTAATGGGGGCGACGAAAAAACAAGCATAAAAAAAGCATAGCTGGAAAAATATTTTTATCTCTCGAAATGAACTTGTTTTTTTTCGGAATGTTTTTTTTCATCTCCCAAATTGACTGTTTTTTCCGAAATCGGCAACAATCTAATGCGCGCGCTGGGCAGAAAAAAAGCACATGTTTTTTTTGGTAATGCGCAGGCTAAATCTAATGCGCGCGCTCATTTAAAACAGAGAAAAAACATAGTGGCCTAAGTTCTCAGTAAGTGACTGTACCTCCATTAAAAATTAAATACAGTAAATTACTGTAATTTAAAAGTAAACTACCATACTAAATTTATCTACCATCCAAAAAAACGCCAACTAAAATGGCCTAAGCTATATGTTTTAGCAGTTTGCTCAAAACACGATGCTGAAAGCGCTCTTTTTGCAAAGCAAATTAATAATCATGATCGTCATTCTGAAAACCACAGGTGCTTCATCGCTGTATCCGACCCACCCAATTTATTTCATTTATAGAGAATGTATCATTTGGTTTTAAAGATTATAGGCCTACAAGTCAGCCTTCCCATAGTACAATTTTCAAAGCTTGTGAAGTCAGAACATCTTTCCTACAGCTTCGAAATGCAACACGCAGATGTCGAAAAAACAGCAAATCAATGTTTATACGGTAATGCGCTGGTAAGATAACAGTGTATGTAGTTTATAACAGTGATTACTGTTAAATAGACAGTACGGTAAATCGATGTCAAATTAAACGATAAAAAGACGTAAAAACAACAGCAAAGTTTTACAGTGCTGATTGGTTCATTGTTTCCTATTTGCTCAGAAAGTTGTCTAAATAAAAAAACAGCAAGCTTTTGAACAGATATAAACACTCCTTAAATTATATGTATAGTCAAGATTAGCTAAACACAGTCAGCGCCCCCCCCCCCCCTCCCCCCCGCATGCCTAGGTCTGGGCCCACCTGCACGCGCATCATGGTCAAGTGGGGGTCCGTCAGGAGTAAACATTATTTTAATAATCAGTGAAGCAAAGCGACTGAGCTGCTTTTAACACAACCATTTAGATTCTCCTTCGATCCCTGATAGTCGAACACCATACCGAACAGGACATAATATATAGCCTAGGTGTGGAAACACGACCTTCATCGAGTCAACCTAGCAGTAAAGCTGTCGCTGATAGTGTTTCAGCTGTGGAGGACTAGGATCAACCAATGTTGGCTTGGCGTTAAGAACGTCGCAAACGGTGGATCAACATTAGACAAATATTGGGCTGGCTGGAAAGACACAAATTTGTTTTGCTTCTGGAAGTCGGATCGTCACGTCGCCATCTAGGATCGGGAACCCTTTACCCCCCCCCCCCCCCACTACCACACATTTTACAACACATAAACCACATATTTCAGCATAACTGATAATTAAATAAAGCACTTTGTTTATTAATTTTGTCCAATTTTATAATTAGAGTCTACCGAACGTTGATTGGAAAGCTGAAATTCTATTTTTGTACCACCAGTTTTTTACATGCCGCATGGTTTTCCCTTTTTTCGCCCATTTGTGACGTCACGCCGATTTCCATAATAATGATTCGCCGCTAACAGCATTGTCCATTGCAACATTGAAACAACATTGGGTGACTATATTATGTTCGATGGAATGGAGCTGCTTAAGGCTTTCACTACTGGTAGGGCAACCCAGTTATGGCCGTTGCGCCGGTATAAACATCCTTGTACTCTGGCATTTAACAACTGGTGAAGTTTTAAGGAAACACAATGTTTCTTCTCTGCTTTACTGGTCATGATTCACAATCAGTGTTTTGGGTATCCTCCTTAACCGAGAGGTAGCATGGATGTAGCAGAGGTAGCAGGATGTGTAGGCCTATTTATTAGCAGTCCCGGGGTGGGGGGGAACAGTCGCGGATCCAGGAGGGGGGGGGGCACAAGGGGCGCGCGTCCCCCCTATTTTTCGCCAAATACTTAAAAAAGTCCCCTAAATTGGCTAAAAATTACCGAAAAATCTCGGGGGCAATCCCTCAAAAACTCCGGGCGACCCCCCTTTCTTCAGATCCTGGATCTGCCACTGGCGGAGCACTTCAATACCTTGGACTACTGGGGTCGGATGTGCCGCTGGACAGGGTGTCTTTTTTGAGCTTCCAACTCTGGGCACCCGGTTAGCATGTATTTTGCTGATTGCTCAAGCCATTATCAGCCCAATGCCATCACTTTTTCCTAGCCTCAGAGCAGATAGCCATAAAATTTAAGAAACAAATATTAAAGAGCTTAAAAAGACCATTAAACATGAAGTCTATTGGTATTAATTGCACCATAAACCAATCAAATAAAGGGACCCCTTGGGATGAGACATTTTCAATGTTGTCAATTTTGAAAATTTAATTTATATGAAGCTATATAGCCTACTGATCTTAACTGAAAATACGAAAAAGTAAAAAAAACAATTTTAAAGTACCGAAAAAGAGTGAAATAGTTGTATTTCCAGGTCGTATATTGCCATGTGAACAAAACAAGTCAGCAATACTCAGCACTTTACATCACATATTCCCACGTATCAGACGGTAAGATTAGCCATTAGCCATCAGCATGTGGCCCAGTGCTGTGAAAACATTCGATCGTCCTTCAGATATACAAATAGTTTGTTTGGGTTACTTCTGGTTTCATAGAAATGTTGATTAAAAATATTTGTAAAAATATGAAAATTCTGAAAAAAATAAAAAAACATGATACGTGGGATACACTACTTCAGTACGGAATTAAAAACGATAATTGATGTCATTGATGAACATGCCGGAGGCACACCCCTACCCATTTCTAAGGCGAGTAGCCCCCCTCCAACCCCTTCCTCCCCCCCCCCCCCCCCCACCCCCGGGTAAGCAGCTACAAGAAAAAGGTTCTAACATCTTTTAAAACGCAAACTGAACTGACCATTTAATTGTTTTTAATAGTGCTGGACTTAGAGAATATATGCCATTTTACGTGTAATAAACAGATGGCTATTGAAGAAACTGAAAACAATAATTGTAGACCACAAAATTTATACAACATCTTAGGCCTAGGCCTATTGAAGGGGAGTGAGTTTAAATGTTAGGTCGTTGATGGTGGCTCAAATACGTCGCATGGAAGCAATAATTATAGTCTAGGTGGGCTATAGGCCTACGGCACCGGGTTTTATAGTTGGGTAGCCTAGGCCTGGACATCCAGCGCCAGATTATTTTTAACCAACATCGATATTTTGAACTGCCCCCATTGCCACCCTGGTCCAGTCAACGTGCGCGTGGTATGGCCTTGACAGATATATTGTGAAGCAATTATTCACCTTGTGCAGGAGCAGGGTCCTCCCCAGGAAACACAAGTGATCGACCCAATATTGTTTTGATGTTGGCCCACCGTCTACAACGTTGGCCCAACCATAAAATGTCTTGTCCCTGTGTTTCACATTGTCAGTGGTGTCAGTTTCTTGCCAAGGCCAACAGCCAAGCTTGGACCAACAACATGAAGAGATGAACAATGCAACATCTGAGGAATGTTTTATAGGTTAGTCTAAGCCTACTGCCAGTAGTGGGAATGTAAAATGTGTTTAGCAGTGTTTAGTGAGGTTAAGTCTAATGCCCCAGTCACACTGTCGCGAATCATGATGGCGAACTGATACGGATGTGAATCCGTATTAGATCGCCAGCTGATTCGCCACTGTCGTTGTTCCGTGCTAGAGCGTGTGAATTCTCCAAAAAAATCTCACGGTTCTCCAAGCCGATACGGATGTTTCAAACTGTTTAAAACATCCGTACTGCCAATATGAATAAAACCCATTCGTTGTAATTCCTAACAGTTCGTAGCAGTTGGAATCGGTTCTAATCAGTTCTTTGCACTTCGTATTGCTCTTCTTATCGCCTCGCAGCGTAACGGGTTGGTTCGTATTGGAAGAGATGAGCAAGGAATCAGAAAGAACTGACTCGACGCAACACGGTACAGATACGGTTGTCGTTGCTTGTCGTGCTGAATCGTTGCTATTTACGGCCTGAAGATACGATACAGTAGGCCCCCTACAAACTTACATCACGAACTACAAAGGATAGCTACGGATTGCAACGTTGCACAAAGATGGAGTGAG
Organism: Flabesymbios commensalis; assembly: GCA_964017125.1. Classification (NCBI taxonomy): domain Eukaryota; kingdom Metazoa; phylum Annelida; class Polychaeta; order Terebellida; family Flabelligeridae; genus Flabesymbios; species Flabesymbios commensalis. Next base: position 51,942,536 of record OZ024918.1, on the reverse strand, counting down.
GCTAGATACGAATAAGGTAGATCCCAATGCGAATGACGGCGATTCACAATGAATTAATGCGAACCAGGACGTTACCAATATAATGCAGAACGAATGAGGTAGATTCACATAGCGGTAATAATATAAATAGGACCTTCGACTCTTATATCATTTCAGTGCTGCCAGGGCAGACTATGATGATCATTGTGTTTCAAATAATGGCCAAACCTCACACAAATTGCAACAGAATTTCTGACTGTTGTTTCCTACTCATAAACATGTCTCCTATAAACTCAAAATGTCTCAAGAGATTCGAGTGGCGGAAAGTATTTTCAAGCACGGTTTATTAACTATACCCTTTCAACATATTCGACTATTTTATATTGGGATGACGAACGACTTTCTAGCAGTGTTATGTACGTATTTTAATAGAAAACTTGGTGCGATGGTATTATTGAGATTACCAGTGCTTTTTTAAAAGACTATATTATGTATTCTCATTATACGAATAATTATACCAACAACAACCCAATTTGTACAGTTCCAGATTGGTAAAATATATATTTAAAAAAACTTTAAATATAATAATTTTGATCCAAGTCGAAAAACATTAAGAATGATACACAGATGGGCCTATAGATGTATATAGTTACAACACGTACAACAGTTATTATAGGCCTGCATTTAGTCTGATTACTAAGTGAAAGCATATAATAACTGAATCGTTGGATATTAGCCTATGCAAGCTGATTTTCAGCACTGATATGTTTTAAAAAATATTTTTATTACGCTATGAAGTGGGATTTTTTGGGAGCAATTTACAAATCGAAAGGATTAAAAATCAGAAAAATAACTGGGTTCTAAAGGTAGTGACTGTTGCTGCCAAATGCGACTTTAAGCACTATGTTAATACTGAAACTCCATAATGTATCTCTCTAAATATTTTTTTTTCTTGACCCACTCTATTTTTCAACTTCTAGTTGACAGTTGTCGTTGTCTTCTTCGGCGACATTACATTTGTTCAGTAACTTTTTATGTGACGTGTTTCTGTCACTCCGTTTTCTGTTCTCTTCTGTTTTTCTATGAATTTTTTTTTAATTGTTTTCATTTGCGGTAATATTGTTACTATTAATCTGCATGTTCTCTTTACCTCGCTATATTTTCCGCTGATGAATTCTCAGTCTTTATCACTATATGAGGATACACTCCTATCTCCCTCTGTCTGTCAAGCAATTTGCTTTATTGTTCTATTAATTTTCTTTTGTTAGTGTTGTTACAATTTTTTTCCCGGTACTGTTTTCCTTTGATTTCCCATACTGTGGTTGAAATCATTACTCTTTCTACCAAAGCTCATTCTTGTCTTCTACTAAATATCCCTCTTTGTTATCTATCTTTATATAGCTTCTTCTGTGACACCATTTTTTCTTATGGGATACCGTTAATAATCTATATTTGAGCACCGATTCTAATATAAATTCGCTATTTTAAAAATGTTATAACAAAATTCTAATTGAATACATTTGATAAGATTAACTTCGAATGATAGTAATATAATTTTTAATACATTTATTAATATATTCTAATATATTTATATATATAGCAAAGCACCAAATTTGGGCGAAGATGATGTTAATTTGATGGACAAAGAAGACTGGCGATAAAACACGGATGAGCGCGACATTTTGTAGCCAACAGCTCATCCCTATTGAATCGCACTGGTCCGTTCCAGGACGTATCAGCTCGTACTGGTCCGTTCCAGGTCGTAGTAGTTCGCACTAGCATATTGGTTCGTATCAGTTCGCAGGCTTATTCGCATTAGATCGTATTGATTCGTACAACCTTTCGTATAAGTTTGTGTCAAAGTTTGTGTCAACCCGTTCTGATTTGTATTGTTTACAGTTCATTATTCTTAGTTCTACTTGGTTCTCCGTCATTCGCAATTTGAACCTTATTGATTCTATTTGGTTCGTTGTTCAATAAATTATCCACCTCAGGAGCATTTTTATTCTCCACGATTCGCACTCACATCCGTATTGCACATATCGCCAGCATTCGTACTGGATCGCCAGTGGATTCGCGACAGTGTGACTGGGGCATTAGGTAGGCCTATAGACCTATTAGGGGCCTAGTCTACTATAACTATGGCTTGTGAGAGAGCATGGCCATGACAGTGACAGGTACTGACGTCGTCGTAGTGTCCACAGTGAGGGCTGCTGTAGACTGCACTGCTCATGCTGGTGAGTCAATACGCATAATTATTGTTTATTACTATGAGGCTAGACCTGTATAGGCCCTCATCCTGTTCTAATCATACTTCATAGCATTTAACCAGTAACCTCCCTAGAGTAGACTAAGTCAATGTCGGTCGACTCTATCTATGCTAACCAGTGCCAGTCATGCCAGTAGGCTATGCAACCCCTCCAAGCTCAACGTTGTTTACAAGTGTCCTTGGGCTATGAGAAACGCACGTGCTGCGTTTTTTACCCCCAACTGGTGCCATTTAAAAAATCTCGCTCAAAACGAGAGTGAGAAATATCATAATTTCGACAAGGCGTATTTGGAGAGGAGACGCAATCGTTGCTGTAATTCCCTGGCTTGTCGCACCAGTAGCAATGGAACTCTGTCTGAGAGCGAGATCCCAACTTACAGCACTGTCCGAAATAGCCTAATTGTCCACAACTGTAGCAGCGCAATCAGCTGCTGATTGTGACTCAAGGACGATCCTCCTACTGCTAATACTTACCGCAACGTTGAATAAATCCGGGTGCTGGAAGGTGAGAAGCTTGGGAGTAATCCCAAAGATCACATTTGGGTAAGCCTCGATCCACGTTTCGGCCAGCCCCCCCCCCCCTCCCTCCACCCATACAGCAGGCCGCCAAGTAGTCCTATTTTATCCTATTTATTTTAGCTAATCTTATTTTGTCCTATTTTTTAGAGAAACATCCTATTTGTCCTATTTTTCTGAGTTATAATTTCCCCGCGCGCACTTTTTGGGTCCTGAATTTCCCTGCATGCACTTTTTTTATCGTAAATCTTTTTCCCCGCATACATTTTTTGGTCGTGAATTCAAATTTGTCTAGAGTTATGGATATTTTTCATCAAATTTTGTTCTTTCTTTTTGACATAATTTTACACTTTGTATGAAAATATTTTTAGCTCCCGCTCTCACCGAAGGTGCAACGGAGTGATCTATGGAATCGGACTCCTCCGTTTTTTTACCTCTTTTGTCTATAACTTTGTAAGAGAAGAACATAGGATAACAATTCTGGTATATGGGTTACTTCCAGGTGGATAATGGACAGGTTAAAATATTTTTTTACTGAATTCTATACGCAATGTCAGAGAAGAGATTGAATGATGTTACGGCCTCGGGCCATCCGTGAACATTTCGTTTCCGGAGCTTATCTCAGGATCTACTTGTCTGATTGGCTTCAAATTTTATACAAACACTTCTAGAGGGTCCAGTTGTGCCTTCTTGAGGTATATGAACTTTGACCTACTTTTGGTTCAGTAGGCCCCTACTATGACCTATTTAGACCTTTTGATACACACTTAGTTTCCAGAGCAGATCTCGAAAACTACTGGGCCGATTAGTCATATTGGCAATATGCCTGTAATCGGCCCAGTAGTTTTCATGATCTGCAATATTATTGCACAGACATGATCTCTAAGGTCCCAAATTGTGTCTTTTTTGACTTGATCAAATTCAAAATGGCCGCCTATCGGCCAGTATTTACTTTCACATGCCTGATATTTGGTAAACCGTGCTAGATGGCTAGACCATTACCATGTAACAAAATGGGAGGTTTCAGGAGAAGATGCACCATGAACATTTTGAATTTGATCAAATTCAAAATGGCCCAACAGTCGGCCATTATTCACCTTAATAGGCCTCATATCGGGTAAAGCATGCTAGATAAATAGACCATTACTATGAAACAAAATGTGAGGTTTCAAGGGAGGATGCAACATAAAATAAATGAATTTGATCAAATTCGAAATGGCCGTCTGTCTGCCATTATTTACTTGAAGTTTCTTATGCCCGATATTTGTTAAACTGTGCTATAGATGGCTGGACCATTATTGTATACCAAAATGTGAGGTTTCAGAGGAGAATGTACCCTGAACAATTTTGACTTGTTCAAAATCAGCCATTTGTTTACTTGTAGACCGTGCTAGATATCTGAATCATTACTAGACCATTAAGTACTTTAAAACAGATAGGGGGGCCTAGTAGTGATTCTAGACTGACGTTTTGCTTCCACCAGGAAGGTTGTGTTTTTGGTTGAGTTGGTTTGTTGTCTTTCTGTCTTTCCGTCGGATTGCTTAAAAAGTAAACAAAAAAATTACCTGAGGTGTGTGTCAAGCCAAGGAACAGCCGGTTAGTTTTTGGGGATGATCTGGATTGAATTCGGATCTCACAGATTTGCATGAAACTTTTATCACCAAGGACAAATTCATTAAAATGTTGGGATGATCCAGATTACGATAAAGATTCTAAAATTAAGATTTCGATTGAGGTTTGCCATCTCTGGGTGACTGTCTAGTTTTTTATCTTACTCTTAGACTTAGTGCTGACTGGCATGTTGCTCACTGCGCTCGCCCAGAACCGTTGACTAAGCCTTTTAGACCTACATGTAATTGTTTTTCATTTAAATTTTTGTCACAGCTTAGGACTACTTTAATAACACTACACAAAATCGCTTCAATAGGAAGCGTCTGGACTTGTAGTTTTGGTACATTTATTATAGGCAGTTGTCTTTAATACAAACCAAACTCATTCACCAGTCACTGCAATGTTTTTCAACTAAAGTGGTGGAGCGGAATGGCTGTGAGGGGTGTTGCAAGGGCATCATTGGAACAAAAAACTCCTATTTTAGTCCTATTATAAGCTATTTTGTCCTATTGTAGTCCTATTTTTTCAAAGGCCCATATCCTATTTTCCTATTTTTTGGGGACCTATCCTCACCTGACGGCCTGATATAGCAATGTTGTTGGATTGGATGAGAAGCAGACAAGGTTGATTTAAGGTGCCAGGAGCACCATCTATTATCATATAAAACTTTTTAAACTGAATATTTTAGTGCAAACATGCTGTTATTAGTTGGATCTTTTCTCTACCACTTTTGCTATACAATATAGGATATTGTAATACTTGAAATTTTCACTTAAATGGCCATACTGGCCAAAAAGTGAAGTGAAGAAGACATTTGACTTACTTAGGTAGTCTGCACTTGCGGAATCTCGTTGTGACCCCCGACAGTGGATAACCACTGGCATTCGGACATCAGCCGCAAGGGTGCACAAACTATGTAAGAAATGCTGTTGATGTTTACAATATAATTGAAACAAGGATTGCCAGTGGCATACCCTGGTTCCTCTGCTCAACAGCGGAGCCAATACAGCACCCGCATCAGTGCATGTGCTGGTGTAGGCTGTGGTAGCCTTAAATAACCGGAAATAGCATGTGTTGGCATTAGGTCTCTCGCGGGGAATGAATGGAGTCACCTTTCCCATTGTTACTCTGGGGACTATCCGACCAGAGGATAGCGGAGCTGCGCGAAATGTTTCGGCAATAAATTGCACAGCGAAACCCAAGTCTCCGGCTGTCTGGGCATGTCTGTGGGTAGATCCCCTAGACATGCCCAGAACCACTTATCGGACAAGGAAAACGCTCTCAATAACCCATCATCAACCCCACCCTCACATCATCATCTATACATCATTCATTTCATCGTTATTTACAATTTTTTATCGTATTACAATGTCATTCAAAAAACATTTGTGCGGAAAAGTGACGTAAAGCAATGATTTACTATTAGCGTACTAATAAGACACCAGTGAAAGAGGCCATGGATCTGATAAACAGGCACCAGCACGTCACTTAGACCCAAAGCAGGCAAGTTGGGTACAAACCAGTGCCTTAGCTCTAGATCATGTGTAGTTTCAAACACTGACTCGAGAACGTGAGGAAGCTGCATGTATTTGGCCATGAGACCAATAAGATCGGGCACCTTTAATTCATGGGCCAGAAAAAAAACAGTGCCCCCATCACCAATTCTGCCCATAGCCTCTATGGCCGTGTTCCGGGCCCCGTAAATCTCCCATCAAGGGTAATACGGACAATGTGGTTGTCCAATTTGGGTGAGGTGAGCAAATTAAGGCCTATGTCACATTCCTAACAAGCAGTGCAAGGATCCCAGTACCATGGTAGGTGGAGCGCCCCCACATGTCTTCGTAGATGGCCTACTTTCATGTCGCAAGTAGGGCAGTTCGCTGCAGGGAAGAAAGCTGTTTTCTCTAACAGGATGAGCCATGTGAACCACGTACAGCGGCCAGCTCAACGTTAGCATAGTTATCTGGTCCAACAGAGAAAACCATGGGAGCGAGGGCACGAGGTTCAGAGAGGTCTGCAAGCTTGCCACCAGCTTCCTAAATAGGCCCCTACACTCTCTCCTCTGACATCTCCATGGAGAACACGCCATTTAGCACTAACCTCTTTGGAGCAGCAGCAAAAGTTCATTCTGCCAGCCCCACACCAGCATCTTCGGCCGGCCCTTGCCCGCCTTAGAAAAAAACCCTTCTAGCCCTGATTCATCCTAGTCAAGGACCAAGCGGCTCTCAGACTCCAAGACCATGTAACAAGCCAAATAACTACATTTATTTATCTGCCCATAGAAAGTCTAATCAGCCTTAACTAACTGTGTTATGAAGTGGTAATCATGCAATTGTCTAGGGAGTTTCATGCTACGCCTTGTCCTAGGCTCTTCGGATTGCCAGTGGCATACCCTGGTTCCTCTGCTCAACTGCGGTGCTAATGCATCTCTCGCATCAGTGCTGGCGCTGGTGTAGGCTGTGGTAGCCTTAAATAACCGGCAATAGCGTGTTTGACATTAGGTCTCTCACGTGGGATAAATGGAGTTACCCAGAGGGGGTTATCCTTCCTATTGTTACTCTGGGGACTATCCGACCCGAGGATAGCGGAGCTGCGCAAAATGTCACGAAGTTTCAGCATTAAATTGCATAGCGAAACCCAAGTTTCCGGCCGTCTGGGCATGTCTGGGGGTAGATCCCCTAGACATGGCCAGAACCCCTTATCGCTGAGCAAAGGGAAACGCTCTCAATAACCCACCATGCCCTATCACCCCCACCCTCTCATCATCATTTGTACATCATTTCATCTCATCAATTGACTACAACGTTTTTATCGTATTACAATGTCACTTAAAAGACCTTTTGTGTGGAAAAGTGACGTAAGGCAATGATTTATTACTAATAATCCAGTGCAACAATATTAGATCCCAAAGTGACTGCAATTTTTCTTGCTACTACTACTACTACTACTACTACCACAACTGTAAGGTTTTGTAAGGTCATATTAAAAACACTGTAAACATTATATTTATTTAATTACTGACCTTTATGGTTAGGCCAGTGAAATCTGTCTACCAAGAATTGTGTGTCTTGGGGGAACACAGGCTCTCTGTTTAAAGCATATCTGTGAAGATTACACGCATTGTCGTAAATGACAACACTTGGTGCTGAAAACAATAAACATGCATGTATATTCCGAAGAAAGTGTTGTAACATTAGCTGTATATACTTTTTTACGATACTTTTTATAATTGTATATGTATATATTTGGTTTTGACACTTTTTGCAAATTTGTTGTTAGTATGCATCACATTACATTTATTATTTACATCCTCTTATGCATGTTATCCATTTTTAAGTATATGTATATAAATAAATGTTTTTTTATGATTAATTGTGCATATAATAAAATATAATAAATATTTATATATATGTACATTTGTAAAACATGATATTAAAATCATATGATATAAAAAGTACCTTTATGAAATCTCGTTCTCAGCAGTGAAGGCCTGGTTTGGGCTTTCGTGTGTCCGAATAATTTCAAATCCGTAACAAACACAAATATACAATACATGAGAAATAGTTATTGAATAAATTACATAACATTTGAAATTTATTTTTTATTCAGTTATTCATTATAAAGATGCGGCAACTTAATTTTTTTCAAATTGATTTGTTAGTTGATTCGATACCAGTGTCCGTCCTGTTTCATTGACTAAAAGTAATCTTGAAAAATCTTCTTTTCTTTTTGTTTTATAACTTTTTTCATGTTTTCATTTTAATTAATTTGAAATGTCATCATAAATACTTTTAATAAAGACACTGGGGGGGGGTGCCTTCTCGAATGGCGGGTCACATATTATCTTCAGATTTAAATGTGGATGAATGTCTTTATAAAAATATGTAAGGTGGTAAATACCCACCATGTACGCACGACATATGAAGGAGTCCTGGAGAGAATATTTTCTTTTTCTGGTATTCTTTTACTGACCTGGTGTATCTCTCATTGGACACATCAGATGCATACACCCTTTGTTTTCTGGGAAATAGGATAATAAATTGTCCAGGGTTAGCGGTTTTATGATTGCATGTTCGCTTCTCACAAAATGTACTTGGTACAATCCTAATCTGTATTACTATTGGTTTTAGTACATTCAGGCAGAGATGCTGCCAACTGTGTAAGTAGATGTCCAAGAAAGAGGCTTTTGTTGAGGATGTAGTTAACTTTGGAGACATTGCTTATTGTTTGTGTTGTTCTTGAGCATAGTTCATTTAGTAATCCCCCTTTCTCTAAACTGAATGGAATTAGAGCACTAATAGGGTAATTTTTTGCCAGCTGTTGCAATAAATAACATAATTCCAGCTCCAGCTTGCAATACACTCTCCCTCCCGACGTGTCACGCAGCTCTACCGCTCTACTTAAAAAAGGCAAAATTCTGTAGTACGTTGTAACAGCTGTCGGTACTCCAGGGCAGTTAATATGTCTTTGCAAAACTTCTTGAGCGCGCAATTTATTTCTTATTGCTGAATAAGGACACGTTCACTGTGCCTTTTTTAAAATAAGAAATGTATTATTATTATATATTGTGAATGTAATAATATTTATTTTCAAATACATGGTATAAAACAATTATATTTTAGATTATAGAGAATTTTATTTACGCTAAGATGTATTTGTTTCTTCTATTTGAGCTGATTTGAATCAACAGAATCAATGTCCACTGTCAAAGACTACAACATGCTTAAAATTAAATTTGAAAACGGAAATAATGTCTGGGTGTTCTTGGCCTTCTAAGAAGTTGCCCAGGGGGGACCACGAGGAGGTGACACCCATCCCCCCATACTGTCAGAATAGTGAAGTAAAAAAGAAATTTTACTTACTTATCCGACCGGAGGATAGCAGAGCTGCGCAAAATGCCACGGAGTTTCAGTATTAAATTGCACAGCGAAACCCAAGTCTACGGCCTTTTGGGCATGTCTGGGGGTAGATCCCCTAGACATGCCCAGAACCCCTTATGCAGCATCCACATCAGTGCATGTGCTGGTGTGAGCCATGGTAGCCTTAAGTAACCGGCAATGGCGTGTGTTGGCATTAGGTCTCTCACGAGGAATGAATGGAGTTACCCTTCCCATTGTTACTCTGGGGACTATCCGACCCGAGTATAGCAGAGCTGCGCGAAATGCCGCAGAGTTTCAACATTAAATTTCACAGCGAAACCCAAGGCTCCGGCCGTCTGGGCATGTCTGGGAGTAGATCCCCTAGACATGCCCAGTACACCTTATCAGGCGAGCGAAGTCAAATGCTCTCAATAACCCACCATTAACCCCACCCTCACATCATCATCTGTACATCATTCATCTCATCAATTGACTACAAAGTTTCTATCATATTACAATGCCACTTAAAAAAACATTTATGCCGAAAAGTGACTTAAAGCAATGATTTACTACTACCAGCGTGCCAGTGAACGAGGCCATGGATCTGATAAACAGGCACCGGTACGTCACTGAGACCCAAAGCAGGCAAGTTGTGTGCAAACCAGTGCCTTAGCTCCAGATCATGTGTAGTTTCGAACACTGTGACCCGAGGACGTGAGGAGGCTGCATCGTTGTATTCGGCCATGAGACAAATAAGATCGGGCACCTTTAATTCATGGGCCAGAAAAAAACAGTGCCCCCATCACCTATTTGGCCCATAGCCTCTATAGCGATGTCCCGGGCCCCGTAAACCTCCCATCAAGGGTAATACGGACAATGTGGTTGTCCAATTTGGGTGAGGTGAGCAAATTTATGCCACGTTCCTAACAAGCAGTGGTAAGATCCCAGTACCACGGTAGGTGGAGCGCCCCCACATGTCTCCGCAGATGACCTACTTCCATGTCGCAAGTAGGGCAGATCGATGCAGTTATGAGTGTAGAAAGCTGTTTTCTCTTACAGGATGAGCCAGGTTGACCAGGGACAGCTGCCAGCTCAACTTTAGTCATCTAATCCAACAGAGGAAGCCATGGGGACAAGAGCACGAGGTCCAGAGAGGCCTGCCAGCTTGCCACAAGCTTCTTCAATAGGCCCCTACTCTCTCCCCCCTGCCATCACCATGGAAAAACTTGCCATCTAGCACTAACATCTTTGGGAGGAGCAGCAAAAGTGCATTCTGCCAGCCCCACACCAACATCTTCGCACGGCCCTTGCTCCCCTTAGAAAAAACCCTTCTAGCCCTGAATCGTTTATTTATCTGCCAAGAGAAAGTCTAATTAGCCTTAACTAACAGTATCACGAAGTCGGCAGGGTGGCTATTATAAGTGGTAATCATGCAATTATCTAGGGAGTTTCATGCTACGCCTTGTCCTAGGCTCTGGTGTGTATTAGGGGAAATGTGAGTAGGTGTAGGAGGCGTTTTGATCGTATTACAATGTCACTTAAAAGACCATTTGTGCCGAAATGTGACGTAAAGGCGTGGTATAGGTTATTACCACCGGGTCTGTCCCACGGACCGAATCGTAATATAATTATGAATGAAAATGGTAAAAATAAAAATAAGAACGAGAAATAATGAGCAGATGCTAGTAAAAACAACACAGTACAGTTTTTTTATAATGGTATAATTAATGGTCTAGGTGTATAATCAGGTAATTCAGAAATCTAAACGAGAAGATAATGATAATGACAATTTAGCGTCTCCAATATAATAAACAGTATTTAGAGTTCAGTGTTCTTGGCTGGATACCTGTGCAGGATGACGATGAAGTGCAGTGTGCGAGTGCAGGCTTGGTGAAGAAGTGAAGAATGTCTATGAATCAGGTAGGAGAGCAGCATGCCGTCAGGTCCAGTAGCAGCTTGTAGTGCGAGGCTCACGCCAACGTTGCGCCAGTGTTGTGCAAGCGCATAGCATTTTAACCAAAGTCTATTTATAATTTCAGCAGAGACACTTAATCGATTATTAATTTAAAACGTCAAACACGTCTTACCACGAGAGTCCAACCTGGAACTGCAATAATTATATTCCGCACGAGGAAGGGCTGTACATTATGGTCAGTCTGTCTTGAATGCGCCTGGCTGGATCAGTGGTCACTTGATGAGCGTACACATAACACAGGACATCGGTCAGATAGCAGAGACAATGATTAACATATTCGAAACTTGTACATGAAGTTAATTCAATGTGGGCACGTTATACCGAAGAAAATACGTTATCCCTACAGAGCCACGAATGTATACAATTACACTGCTGTGCATTATACACCTAACTGACCTAACTACACTGTTGGACACAATGCTCCTAACAAATTATAATTATTTTAACCATACGCATATTACACAAATATAAATACAATCTAATAAACTGACAGTAACAAGGTGAGGAGGAAATTCAGGGGGTGGATGGTGTAAAAAGTGTGCTGATATCTTCCTAACCCTGTAGCCTCAATGTCTGATAAAAAATGATCTTGTATGACATCGCTCCCTTGTTCATTTGCAAATATGATGCCTCGAGTGCAGCAAAGAGCCTATTTCGAAGCCGCTTCATCCATATGGGCACATTTCTATCTGTGCATGCCTTCAACCAGTCGTGATGCACCCACCTGGCGCGCTTTCGACCCACATCTTTGTATAACGTCGGTTGTTTCGCCTTGGTCACCAGCAAAGGCCGCTTCCAATCAGGTTGTAACTTGATTCGTCTGTCATTTGTGCTCGAGCTCAACTCATTCAATTCCCCATTTGAAATATTTAGGGATACCCCTGCAGGTTTTATTATCCAGTTCCTACGGGAATGTAAACTATATTATATGTTTTAATTATTAGACTTGGACTTGTAGTTTTTACACAATCACTCCAATTTCATGGAGATACAGTGACCAGTGACTTGATAAGTCGTTAATTTTATAATCACTTCATATTTTACATTATTTATGCTAACATTTTTATATTCATTAAACTGTGTTGCCGCGCGCTACAACATGTCATTATACTCATTACATATAGGTGCCAGGAGCATCATCATATTATCATATAAAACTGTTTAAACTGAATATTTTAGTACGAATATGCTGTTATCAGTTTGCTCTTTTCTTTACCACTTTTACTATTAAAAATAGGATATTGTATTACTTGGAATTTTCACTTAAATGTCCATACTGGCCGAAAAGTGAAGTAAAGAAGACATTTTACTTACTTTCTTACTCTCTCCCCTCTGCCATCCCCATGGAGAAACACGCCATCTAGCACTAACCTCTTTGGAGCAGCAGCAAAAGTGCATTCTGCCAGCCCCACACCAACATCTTCGCCCAGCCCTTGCCCCCCTTAGAAAAAACCCTTCTAGCCCTGATTCGTCATAGTCAAAGACCAAGCGGCTGACAGACTCCATGACCCTGTAACAAGCCAAATAACTACATTTATTTATCTGCCCAATTAGGACGTAACTAACAGTGGCATGGTAGGGTGGCTATTATAAATGGTAATCATGCAATTGTTTAGGGAGTTTCATGCTACGCCTTGTCCTAGGCTCTGGTGTGTGCTAGGAGAAATGTGAGTAGGTGTAGGAGGCGTGGTATAGGTGAGGAGGAAGTTCAGGGAGTTGATGGTGTAAAAAGTGTGCTGATATCCTCCAACCCTGTAGCCTCAATGTCTGATGAAAATTGATATGGTATGACATCGCTCCCTTGTTCATTTGCAAATATGATACCTCAAGTGCAGCAAAGAGCCTATTTCGAAGCCGCTTCATTCATATGGGCACAGTTTAATCTGTGCATGCCTTCAACCAGTTGTGATGCACCAATCTGGGGCGCTTTCGACCCACAAATTTGTATAACGTCGGTTGTTTCACCTTGGTCACTAGCAAAGGCCGCTTTCAATCAGGTTGTAAATTGATTCGTCAGACTTTTGTGCTCGAGTTCAACTCATACACTAGGTCACCGAGTTCGAACATGGTGCCATTTTTAAGTCATTTTTTAAAGGCCTGAGTGTACTTTAATGCTTCACGTGCAGCTGCATGTACCTTCTGTAACGTTTCGCGTGAATGGCTCACAATTTACTGGGTCATCGCGGAACCTCACTTTTCGTAACTTAATGATTTTACAGTCTGAATCCAAGGAAAATGCGGGATGAATACTGCCGGGTGAAATATAATGCTTTACAAGAATGTCTGCCTGCTTTGCACCCAGCATCTATCTTGCCAGCACTCAAGACATCAGAATGACTAGAAAAAAATAATTTAATTATCTCACCAGAATTTGAAACTGAAACGGGTTGATGGGACCATGCTATGACAACTAACCACTCTCCTACCTAGATTGATGAGGTTCTAGAAGTTGAGCTGAAGCGTTGCACAGATGGTGGCCTCATTGGACTTCTTGTTCTCGGCTTGAATCTGGGCAGTTCTTCGCGAAATGTGTTTGGCATTGTACGGAAGCACTTACGGCATTGTACAGAAGCACTAGTCTACAGCAATCATCCAAGGGCAGCTGCAGCCTCCTTGTATCTGGCCATATTCTTCGGGCGGATTGCCAGTGGCATACCCTGGTTTCTCCGCTCAACTGCGGTGCTAATGCAGCTCTTGCATCAGTGCTGGCGCTGGTGTAGGCTGTGGTAGCCTTAAATAACCGGCAATAGCGTGTTTGACATTAGGTTTCTCACGTGGGATGAATGGGAGCTACCCAGAGGGCGTAATCCTTCTTATTGCTACTCTGGGGACTATCCGAACCGAGGATAGCGGAGCTGCGCAAAATGCCACAGAGTTTCAGCATTAAATTGCACAGTGAAACTCAAGTCTCCGTCCGTCTGGGCAAATCTGGGGGTAGATCTCCTAGACATGCCCAGAACCCCTTATCGGGCGAGCAAAGGAAAAGGCTCTCAATAACCCACCATGCCCTATCACCCCCACCCTCACATCATCAACTGTACATCATTTCATCTCATGAATTGACTACAACGTTTTTATCGTATTACAATGTCACTTAAAAGACCTTTTGTGCCGAAAAGTGACGCAAAGCAATGATTTACTTCTACTACTATCACTTGTTTGTTCTTTCGTATCTATATTTTCTGTGGAGTTTGTTTAAGAAACAGCGAGAGGTCTATATCATGTTAATGTTAATGATCACAGTGTGGCATTTAATATGCGAATTAATGCGCGTTGTATCATCAATAATTATCAATGATTATATTTTGAAAATTTAAATCTTATGGTAGTATAGTTCCTGTAGTTTGTGAAATTCTCCCTCGTACTGATGACCTTTGTCTTTGTTCAGAGTTTCCTTGGTTACTTTGGATCTGAACCAAACAAATATCTTGCAGTGTACAATGAAGTTTGCCAATGTCATATAAGCGATCATAGTGTCCACTTATTGCAATGTAGAATTTCTCTGTTCTGCTACTTGTGTGGTTATTCTGCCATAGTCTCTAAATCTACTTATGTTGTATCCATCAGTGAAAGCTGTAACACAACCGTTAAGTACATTTTTATATTTATTATGTCAGAAATGTTGTACATTTATATTTTGTAGAAATATTATACCACAAGTATACGACATAATATGTTAAGTATACTAAATACTGCTTTATGTCGCTCTCTGTACAATTGAAGTAATATTGCGACAGTATGAAGCCCGAAGTCGGGACTATTTTAAACACAACAAGTGAAATAATTTTAAATATATTTAATGCTCATAGACTGATATATGTGTACGAGATGCTTGATTTAAGTCGGTCAGCATCATCCGATGAGTAATTGTACATTATTCTGTGAAACTCAATGGCCTTGACCTCCTTTGTTTTCACCTAGCTGTCTAGTACAATGAAGTATGGGTGAGGGGTCTGATATAACCTTGTTGTCACCGAGTGACGTCACGCGTTTCACAGAATGAAGTATAAGGGGAGGGGTGTTATATAACCTTGTTTTCACTGAGTATCGTCACTGTGTTTCACAGAATGAAGTATGGGGGGAGGGGGTGTTATATAACCTTGTTTTCAACGAGTATCGTCACTGCGTTTCACAGAATGAAGTATGGGGGGGAGGGGGTGTTATATAACCTTGTTTTCAACGAGTGACGTCACTGCGTTTCACAGAATGGGCTTAGAAAAAAATGGTCCAGATGCGCAGCAGGAGTGGAATCTTCCGCAATTAAGATAGAAAAGTTAAATGAAGAATAGCGACCTAGCTGATTCAAGAGATGTTTATATAATAAATAGCTCTTACAATGAAAATTTATCAAAAATGTAAAAGTTTTATTTTTGTCAGTTCAGAAAGTGTTATTTAAATGAGACTGCTTGGACCAAATACTTATTATTGTGTATTTTTTTATGACACTATAAGGTTGTGTAAGGTCATAATAAAAACGCTGTAAACACTGGTAAACATTATAATTCTCTTATTACTGACTTGTTGCTAAAAACAATAAACATGCATGTATATTCCGAAAAAATGTCGTAACGGTAGCTGCCTATACTTTTGCACGATACTTTTCATAATTGTACATGTATATATATGGTTTTGACAATTTTTGCAAATTTATGTTGTTGTATAAAATAAACATGCCAACCGGTAGACACACACATTTCATTCATAAATCAGCCCCCTCCCCTTAGATTTTGGGGGAATATATAATGACCTGGACGCTATAGAGCTTCTTCACGTGGTGTGGTTTCATGTCTCCTTAAGAGATTTTGGTAGACGGTCCCTTTTGTCTGTTCTACACACATAGTGATCATGTGATAGTTGTATGGCCATATTTGGCGTTAGGGGGTGGAAAATGAGGTCGGCTTGTCTGTGTTAACTCCTCCCCAGGACACATTTACCCAAAAGTTGGTTCAATGATGGGTTAGCATCGCAGATGATAGGCCAACATTAAGCCAACATCAAGGAATGTCTCATGTTTGTTGGTTCACTGTAGGATACATGAACAAGAGGTCATATCTCCCAGTACAGACACTGCAGTTGGCGGTGACTGCCCTATGTTCAGAAGGTTCTATGTTCAGAAGGTTCTATGCTCAGAAAATATTTGTTCAAAAGGTTCTATGTTCAGAAGATTCTATATTCAGAAGGTTCTATGTTCAGAAGGTCCTATATTCAGAAGGTCCTATGTTCAGAAGGTCCTATGTTCAGAAAAAAAATGCTCAAAAGGTCCTATATTCAGAAGGTTCTATGTTCAGAAGGTTCTAAATTCAGATATATTCAGAGGGTCCTATATTCAGAAAATTCTTTGTTTTACGTGGAAAAAACTTATCTTTCAGTTTCAGGTAACTTGCAATGCAAGATAACAAATCACAGCCTCTTATTTTAGCTCATTCGGTCAAAGGTCAGATGAGCTTTTGTCATGTCGCGTTGTCCGTCGTCTGTCCGTCCACAATTTGCCAAAATCGCTATTGGGACTTCAATCAACATAGTGAACAGCCACCAACCAGGAGTGATCACAGAAGGATTGTCCCCGCAATTCAGGAATATGACACTCCTGTAGATCTGGTAATTTCCGCGTGTTCAAATTTTCGGGAATTTCTGATTTTGTGACTTTTCACTTTTGTAGTGCTATCAGATTGTGCTATTATAATAATAAATTTTGCGAAATCCTGGAATTCGCGAATGTCTTCTCCTCGAGAAATTCGTGAAAATTAAAACCTCGCGAATATTACCAGATCTTCATTATATCTGAATTCAAATCCACCTAAATCCTACCCTGATGACATCGCAAGGCTCTGACACACTGAAAGCCATGTTTTAGCGGGTTTGGCTCTACTGTGATCACCAGAGCGCGCTAGCTGTCTAGGGCCAACACCGCTACCGTCTTATCGGTAGGCGGAGTCAATGTCTTTTTTACACGGGCAGCTGTGGAAAAATGGTCGTCAGTGCGGCCGAGTTCCACGCAATGTGAGTAGCTTGGCTTAGCCGGGTACCTAAATCCGGGGCTATAGTGTGAAATTGTTCTATAGCCTAGACATGTAGAAAGTTCAAACCAAAAACACCTGCAATTACAAAGATGAGCTATGTACGGCGCCATTGACACTCTCTTTCTTTCATTTTTTAATCATTTTAGTCCATTTCGGGGGGGGGGGGGGAGGGGGGTGTCTATAACCCCCTGCATATCCCCAAAATGCGTTGTAGGCCCCTATTGTTGAGTTCACTAATTAGAGCCTTATTTTAACTATAGGCCTGCCATGGGCCACAATTATTTTGGTAAATATGTAGAGCATGCTTTACGTCGATTCCTCAACGATTCTGAACCGATTTCTTTAAAATTTTGCACAGGCCATCTTTAAGTCAAATCCTAACACCGGTAAAAAATTACCTCGACCATTCGACATGTAATAGAATTCCATAATAAGCGTAATGGGTTGATAGAGGGACGTCATAATTTCAATTCGATACAAGGCAAATCGTCTAACTTTTGAAATGAGGCATATAATTTTACGTTTACAAAATTTCATGAAAATCGGTTGATAATAATGACAGAGTAATTACAAATTTAACGAAAAACATGCGCTACTGGTTAGTTCTGTCCTACTGTCATGGAGTATCATGGAAAACCATGGAAAAGGAAAAAATAAAATCCAGGCCTGGAAAAGTCATGGGAAATGAACATTTCGCAAAAAGTCATGGAAAAGTCATGGGAATTTAAACTTTTTATAAAATGTCGATTGCAGTACTTTTGAGAAAAATGTGTTGATTAGGCCTACCTATTATTTTGACACACAATGACACTGGCAGTCCACTTATAGCTGTAAAATATTTTGCATCCAAAAAGTAAGAAACCGGCGACACCCGGTACTACTTCGCTCAGACCGAAGTGGTGATGGACATTTTTATATTCGTTTACGAAAAAAATGGTCATGGAAAGTCATGGAATTTCATTTCCAGATCTTTGTGCGAACCCTGGTATAGCGTGGGATGGATGGAGTTAGCCCTGGATTGATTCGTTTTACCCGAGACCGATCTCGACCCCAAGGTCTGAAAAATGTTCACAACTTTTTAGTGACTGTGAGGGAAATGAGCTGAGCATGCGACATCGTAGCTAAAATGTTACTGATTAAAAAAAAACTATTTTCTTTAGATATGACCGTCCCACGATTTTGTATGGAGTCAATCTGTGGCTGACACCTATTCCAGCCATCGCGGCTAGGATATTTTTCAATGAAAATACTCTCAATAACCCACTATGCCCTATCACTCTACGCTCACATCATCATCTGTATATCATTCATCTAAAATAAATTGATTAAATTATATTTTTCTCATTACCAGTGTGCATCATTACCACCCGGTATATTTACTTGTAAAGGTTGTGATATATGCATATCTACCTACCACCACATACCACATAGACTTTACATTCAACAGAGAATAATCCCATAAACACTGATAAACCACATAAGATACAATAATTGATATTTCTACATCTATATCACTCGTTTTTATATGATATTTCGAACAACGTACTTCATATGGAATATAATTATAACTGTCATAATTTAATGAGTCCATCAAATTTGATCAAACGTCACTAATTTTAGGCTCGGAAACCCACTGGGTATACGTTTTTGCGATATTAAATGAACGTCATTGACGTTGATTCAACGTCGTGTGCCCAATTGGAACTGACAAATAGTCACCCGTGCTTTCTAAACATAGGACCTTCTGAACAAATATTTCTGAACATAGGACCTTCTGAACATAGAACCTTCTGAATATAGAAACTTCTGAACATAGAACCTTCTGAACATAGGACCTTCTAAACAAAGGACCTTCTGAACATAGAACCTTCTAAACATAGGACCTTCTGAACATAGGACCTTCTGAACATAGAGCTGTAACCGCAGTTGGCTTGTAATGTATGTACAGCATGCTGATAGACCAGCAAGGTGAACCTCTCACTCATCAGACTGCTGCGCATACAGACACCCCAGCAAACACTACACGTTGACCCGCTGGATTAATGCTGGCCCAACGTCTGCGACGCTGGCCCAACATTAATCCAGCATCGGGTCAGTGTGTGTTGTTTTCTGGGATCACAAATAATCTTCATGCTGTTGCCAGGTACTAGTATAGGGCCTACATCTTCACATCAGACTCGGGGCTAGTTCGCACAAAGGTTAGTCAGAACAGTGCCCATAATTCTGACAGTAAATGTGTTTTCGTTCTGTGCTGCCTCATAGTGAAAGACTGTATCAGTACCCTTGACTTCATGTTCGAAGGTTTCTTTCAAAACAAATATTGAAAAATAAAAACACATTCAGGTACTAGTATAGGGCCTACATCTTCACATCAGACTCGGGGCTAGTTCGCACAAAGGTTAGTCAGAACAGTGCCCATAATTCTGACAGTAAATGTGTTTTCGTTCTGTGCTGCCTCCTAGTGAAAGACTGTATCAGTACCCTTGACTTCATGTTCGAAGGTTTCTTTCAAAACAAATATTGAAAAATAAAAACACATTTTGAGGGGTCAAAAGAATTTTTTTATTTTGCTCAATGTTTGCCATTGAACCTGACAGTTTCAACTCCTATAGATGTAGTACCCTCACCTTAAAGGGACATGCCCACGTCTAAAATCATCAAAAAATTGGTGATTTTATTTGGCTTCTTAAAGCAGCCCCTTAGGATGACATCAATTTTGGTTTTACTTCCACACTGAAGTAGTGTATCCCACGGATCATGTTTTTTTCAGAATTTTCATATTTTTACAAATATTTTTAATCAACATTTCTATGAAACCAGAAGAAACCTAAACAAACTATTTGTATACCTGAAGGACGATTAAATGTTTTCACAGCATTGGGCCACATGCTGATGGCATCGGCCCAGCGTTGGGTAGACGATCAGTCCTGCAGGTGTGTCCTCCCGTGTCCTGATTATGAGACACCAATTATCCCCCAATTAGCGGCGACTGCTCTGATCTTACCGTCTGATATGTGGGAATATGTGATGGAAAGTGCTTCATATTGCTGACTTGTTTTGTTTACATGGCAATATACGACCTGGAAATACAACTATTTCGCTCTTTTTCGGTGCTTTAAAATTGTTTTTTGACTTTTTCGTATTTTTAGCTAAGATCAGTAGGCTATATAGCTTCATATAAATTATATTTTCAAAATTGACAACATTGAAAATGTCTCATCCCAAGGGGTCCCTTTAATATGAACATATGACGTAAACATGTCCAAAGACTAGAACTGCAAAAGTTTTCAAAATTTGTGTGCTGCCCTTACCAGTTCGGCTAGATATAAGAGATGAAATTCCCGTATTTCTTATTTTTGACATGTTTGTCAATAATTAGAAATCAGGAATTTCGTCTCTCTATCTAGCCTAACTGGTGAATGTGCATCTCACGGGCTGTGACCAACGACCTCGTCAGCTAAGTCAAGTTAACATGTAGGCTAAGGCCTATTCGTTTTTGATCTATGGTGGTTATTTTAATCTGCTGCATATCATCTGTAAAAAAATAAAAAAAAATTGGTACAGTAGTTTTAAAGCTGTCATAGAATTATTTCAAGTTAGCATGTATGGTTGCAATAGTAATTGATGAAATATACATTTAGCATAAACTTTCTATCAGATGGGAACTAGAATTGTATCACTTGCGTGCAAACTCTTGTCAACTGCAAGAAACAATGTTTTCTTTAAATCAGCTGTGTGCACTGAAGTGCTAACTGTAATCAACACACTCGTGAAATTCATGCAAATTAATGTTATACAGTAGATCAATCAATCAATCAATAAAACTTCTACAGCGCCTATATCCTCAGCGGACCGAATCAGAGGTACACAAATTCTTGTCGAGGCCAAAGCAGGTTCGTCAACAGGGAGCCGGACCACTGAGGAGCTAGGGTGGGAAAGCCAGATCCTGTCATCAACGACCCTGCCATCAACGACCTTTTGTCTTCAACGACTTTTTTTTCTTGCACGGAACATTTTCTATAAACGACCTGTCAGCAACGACTATCTTTTTAATGCGACTTGCGACCTTAAATATGTGGCAAAAGGTCATTATATTACTTGTGTCGAACGACCTAAACTTTTTTCGTTATATGACTTTTGGAAACATTGATGAGCAAACCACTGCATGTCAGATCTGACTGTGTGGATATCATGGTTAACAGAGAGGTATAACGCTGGAAGATCAGGCTGTTGTCGCAAGAGGCCTATCTACCCCAATCCGTTGATGTTACTGCACAGCAATATCACTGAGCTCCAGTAGGAAATCAACCAACCCTTCATGTCCAATGATCAACTGAAGATATGCCATATGAATCAATTTAATGCTCTCATTAGTCGAAAAGTATATGAAATTGTTTATTTTGCATAGCGCTAATTAAACATGTTTTAAAATACAATCGTATTAAATTGTTTAAGGAATGTAATAAGAAGATACGTCATGATTAATTATACAATTAATATTGTCTATAGCATACTAAATGTCAACTGCTATTCAGCTGTTTGTAGGCTGGTAGACATAGCGGCGCCGTAATAATTACGTTATACACAGTACACCCCTCTCCAGACATGAGAGGAGTCGTTACTGACCAGCAAACACAAGCCGTTGACCCAATGTCGTTTTAATGTTGGCCCTCTGTTTTCGACGTCGGCCCGCATTGAAACAACATTGGGTCAATGCCTCGTGTTTACTGGGTGACTATGCAGCTGGCACCAGACGTTAATGCACGGTTGGCCAACATTACGACATGCCACCCCTCTCCATGCTACTTGATAACTGTGAGGTATAATTTCCCGCTCATGAATTGTAGTCTAGCCATTATATGCATAGTGGACAAATCTAATTTTGATGGCCCGCATTGAAACAACATTGGGTCAATGCCTCGTGTTTACTGGGTGACTATGCAGCTGGCACCAGACGTTAATGCACGGTTGGCCAACATTACGACATGCCACCCCTTGCCATGCTACTTGATAACTGTGGGGTATAATTTCCCGCTCATGAATTGTAGTCTAGCCATTATATGCATAGTGGACAAATCTAATTTTGATGTGATGTGGGCCTACCTATTACCTAGCCTCTACCAAGGCAATGAAGTTAGGCCTAAAACACATAATGTGTAACAGTCGACCCGTGCTGGTTTGGACAACATCAGATGCAATAGGCCTACACCTCTAGAATTGGAGATTCTAGAGCTCAATGATAAATAACCAAATTTAAGTTGTTGCCGGTCTGACATGACTAACTAAAAATTGGGACATTTCCAACCTCAGTCAAGGTGAAGCTGTGACAAGAGGATGAGCATCATTTAATTATCTATTGATATCAGTCTTGATATAGATAAAATAAGCACACAACATTCCTCGTTCAGTTACTGTTGTAGCCATTGCATGGCGTGAGTTGCGATCAACAGTAAAACATCACAATTTTATCAAAATCACAGATTTGATACGCATATAAGGGCATGCCGTTATGAGCGAGTATGCCATTCTGATTAATCAGAATGACACACCCTTATAATTGAACAATTTGTAGTATTTCCGAGTCCTCCCTTTGCCCCAACCACATGAGGCCTTTGGCCCTAGTTCAATTATGAACTCGCCCAGTAAAAACAAAACATTTGTATAAAATTTGTACAATGTTGGACCAACGTCGAAAACGTTTGGCCGATGTCGTACACATGTTATACAAATGCTTTTGCTTTGTGTTTGCTGGTTAACCCTTCCAGTGCATGGATCGACTTTAGATGTCACAGTCTATAGACGTCTAAGGTCGAAAAAGTACACTATTTATAATGACAGTAGACTCATAACATAAGCACAGTCTTTACTTTATAGGCCTACGGTATTATATCAGTGTAGATTCAGCCTAGATAATTTTATCTCATTTTCAGAAGCGTCAGTGCTACAAAAATGAATTGGTTTTTTTTACACTATGTGAGGCCAATAGTGGGGTTTTTCCACACATCTGGACGCAGCACTATAAACAGTGTCGGTGAAAGCTCTGAACCCTGGTGGTGATTATTAGCTAATCGGGGGATGAATACAGTATTGGAAGTATACTACTACATTAAAAAATCTTGAGCTCAATTATTGAGTGAGACTTTAAATTAGGTGTTGACAGTTAAACCTACATAATCAGGCAAATCAGTATTTTTATTTTGGCTTATGTCTATTCTTACACAAAGCGTCGTGGTCACCCACTGCCATCGAAGAAATAGATGTAGCTTGGTTTGGCTATGTTCAGTTTTACCGGAATTTGGTATATGTATACGACCCCCTGGCCTCCTACCACTTGGTGTCATGATCCTTATTCTTAAATATTGCACCTTTCACAATATTTAATTGCTACCGCGACCCACAACTTCCAAGTGGGTGAAAATGTAAATGAGATAAGGACAAAGGGTTAATATTATTATTGACTACTTGTTTGTTTTTATTTATAGATGTGCTGATAGAATGTCATCGCTGTCAATGGGTGACAACAGATGTTAGCGGGAAGTCGATCTCGGCCGCTGAAGCCATGTCACATTTGGGTCCGACACATCCAGGATGCAGTGATAACCCTGATGAAGCACCATCCACACTCTGCCACAGCAGTATGTGTGTGACTGCAGCTCTACAGTATAGCTTCACAGGTAGGTATCTAGAAACAAAACACGTATAAAGTAGGTGGGTCGTCACAATTCGCTGAGCAGACGATTTAGGCCCACCCGCATCTGCAACAATCATTCATGCCGATAAGTGCAAACCAGTAATGTTAATTTAGCATACAATGTCATTTTACCAAAGGAACATCTCAGGGGATGTTTAAATTTTAAATTCAAATTAATTTATTCATGCTCCAATTACAATTGATGCATGTCGTTCAAAAGTGTTTTTTATTATTAATGGCTGCAAGGGAGACCCGCAAAATACTTTGATAAAAGCTGCTTCCATTCCATCTTGTGACCCTCTTTCAGACTGGTGCGGTCTGCTGAGATATTTTTGAACATTAAAACATTGTCTAAGGATCTCAATGTTATATTTGTGACACTGATTTCAGCCATCAAAAGGGGTACCGGGATGACTGCTAGTAGTAGTACTTTTCGCCCAGATCTGGGGAGGGTCACAGGTATCTGTTCCGTCTGTCGCATGCTATACAGCATGGTACGGAAGCACTAGTCTACAGCAATCATCCAAGGGAAGCTGCAGCCGCCACGAATCTGGCCATATTCTTTGGGTGGATTGCTAGTAGCGTACCCTGGTCCCTCCGTTTGACAACGGTGCTAATGCAGCTCCCGTATCAGTGCAGGGGCTGTAAACAGTGCAGGCACTGATGTTGGCTGTGGTAGCCTCGAAACAACCGGCAATAGAGTGTTAGACATTATGTGTCTCACTTGGGATGAATGGAGGTAATAACCCTTAGCTATTGTTACTCTGGGGACTATCCAACCCAAGGATAGCGGAGCTGCACGAAATGCCATGGAGTTTCAGCATTAAACTGCACAGTGAAACCCAAGTCTCCAGCCGTCTGGGCATGTCTGGGGGTAGATCCCCTAGACATGCCCAGAACCCCTTATCTCATCAATTGACTACAACGTTGTTATCGTATTACACTGTCACTTAAAAAACAATTTGTGCCGAAAAGTGATGTAAAGCGATGCTATCTGTATTTGCTTTGAATACTGTTTTTTTATGTATGATTTAGTTAATGGTCACCAGATGTCCTACCAGCACATACTGCGAGATTGCGCTCTGAGCTATGACGTCACCAGTGGCTGTCATGATGATATAAGACCAATATTACATCTGTTCGCGCTGAAGGGATTGGATTTTCCTGACGCTACCGGCACGATATGTCACTGTGACAACAATGATTGTAACGACCAGCCTGAAGCCCTGATGAAACCATGTAAGCAAATACGTCCTTGTATCAGACTACGTGATACATTTTTATGTATTGCTGACCATCGCACTGTCATCATTCCAAGACTTACAAATTGATATCTAAACAATAAATAATAAATAAATGTCAATTAAATAACCATTAGTGCCGAAAAGTGACGTAAAGCAACAACTTGCTACTACTAAAATCTAAACAAGTGATCATTTAGCCAATATTAACTCTTGAAGTGCTTCATTACTACTTAACATTTTCCTTTCATTTGAAGTTGGCATTGCTCACGCAATTGCCAACTTCAAATGAAAGGAAAATACCTCCTCACTTAAAAATTAAACCTGCTAAATTTCACAATGGGGGCTTTACTCAAGATTTATACATGCATATTTGTTCAATTTCTGTCAAATTTTAGTTGTCGAAAAACAGTATGAATGCGCTTAAAAGCGACGCCCGCACTCAAAGGGTTAAGAAACACAATCAATTTGTATACGATCTCTCATAGACAATCGACTAATATAATCATAAAGTTAAGATTTCTGTATGGCAAAATAATTAAATTTCTTTGACAATTAAGTTCAATACATATATTTATAACGCAAAATAGAAAGTGGGATGTTTTGTTTGGGCCCTATATCATCGTCATTACCATCGTCACTACAAAGCCACAATCTTTTTGAAATAAGACCTGGATAGTGTTTAAGCAGAGTAGAATATGGTATTTGACAGTGTGCAGTAACTGCCTGAAACCCAGATAAAACTATATCTTTTGTGAGAGTAGTTAGCAACGCTGGCCCAACATCACGCCAACACTGGCTAAATATGTCGCGTTTGCTGAATGATCGGCACAAGTAGCTGATACGTCCCTTTAGTTGTAAGATGGAATACTTATAGATAATATCTTTCATCTCGCTGCCCGTTTTATCTTTTTCAGCTCCAGTATGTTATGAATGTGCTGTGGGGGAATCTGAAGACAACGAGGCGTCTATTAGACTACACAGGGCCTTGAAGAGACAGATACCCCACCTGGTGAATAAACACTGTGATGGAGCACTGTACAGAGTCGCTACGCGGCGATGTGGTATCTCTCAGATATGTGCCTCTGCTGTGCTCAACATCACCCAACTGGCAGGTGTGATCAAATCAGCTTCTAGAATCTAAATATACCCTTTGTTAGATTTACCCCCGACATCAACCATCCAGCAGATGTAATCAAATCAACCTCTAGGATCTAAATATACACTTTATTATCACCACATCAGAGGGCGATAGCTAGTACGCTGGTGGGATTATACTGGTACAGTAAGATCACATATCAGTCCCTCCTTTTCACTGTATAAACTTGTCTTCTCTGATGTGGGATATGGCTTTGTAGTGCTGGCCTTATTAGGTGTAGCCCCCCCAGCCTCATCTCCCGGGTTGCTGATGACATTTGTGCATGCTGTGTTGCGTAATCAAATCAACCTCTACATCACCCCCCAACATCTCCCAGCTGGCAGGTGTGATCAAATCAGCCTCTATGATCCAAATATAACCTTTGTTAGATTTACCCTCCAACCTCAACCAGCCGACAGGTGTGATCAAATCAACCTCGAGGATCTAAATATATTCTTTGTTAGATTTACCCCCAACATCAAACAGCTGGCAGGTGTGATCAAATTGACCCTTAGGATCTAAATATACACTTTATTATCACCACATCATAGGACCATAGCTAGTACGTTAGTGGGTTTATACTGCTACAGTAAGATCACATATCAGTCCCTCCTCTTCTTTGTATAAATTTGTCATCTCAGATGTGGGATATGGCTTTGTAGTGCTGGCCTTATCAGGTGTTGCCCCCCAGCCTCATCTCCCAGGTTGCTGATGACATTTGTGCATGCTGTGTTGCGTAATCAAATCAACATCTACATAGCCCCCAACATCACCCAGCTGGCAGGTGTGATCAAATCGGCCTCTATGATCTAAATATACACTTTGTTAGATTAACCCCCAACATCAATTACCTGGCAGGTGTGGTCAAATCAACCCCTGGATCTAAATATACCCTTGGTAGATTTAACCCCAACATCAACCAGTTGATCAACCTCTATGATCTAAATATACACTTTATTATCACCACATCAAAATTACATCAGTGGGAGTATACTGGCACAGAGGATCACATATAAGTCCCTCCTCTGTATAAACTTGTCATCTCAGATAGGGGCTATGGCTTTGTAGTGCTGGCCTTATTAGGTGTAGACAGGTGTGATCAAATCAACCTCTTAGAATCTAAATATACCCTTTATTGGAATTAACCAACATCACCCAGCAGGTGTGGTCAAATCAACTTATATGATCTTAATATACTCTTTTTCTTAGATTTACCCCCAAACATTCATTTTTAGCGTCATCATTTCTTACCTACCTGAAAAACCTACGAACACTTTATTTCATAGGGGAGGACCGGGAGAACTGGGTCACCATTTTACTATCGTCATTTGACCTTGCTTTATGTTTTACACAGAATTATAAAACAACCTATCCGAAACTAAATGATTGGGATGAAAACAAAATCATAGTCATATTAAAATACACACTTTATTTTTCACACAGAAAGGAAACATCTTGAGGGGATTTTGTATGTACGGGGTTGTGTCACCGTCCCTGATTGGCCATGGGACGAGAAGATATGTCACGTGACTCACCAGAAAGAGGCTGCAGTACATGAGCTCGTGCATACTAAGGAGGTGAAGTTCATATCCGGTTCAATCTGTTTCTGTAGCCAAGACGTTTGTAATGACCATCCCACAACGAGGCTTGTCACGGTTGCTGAAGGTAAAGTTTATACAGACCAGCAATCACGATACGTTGACACAATGATATTTTAATGTTGGGCTAACGTCGCAAACGGTGGGCCGCTGTTTATTCCACATTAGGTCATTGTCTCGTGTGTGCATGCTTTATAAAAATAATATTTAACTGTATTTATAGATAGATAGAGGGTGGACCATTTACTATATTGCACCAGTTTGCAATGGACTCTCTTTATATACACATACAATCACACAATAATTAAAATATGTACATTAACATAATTGTAAATAATAATACAAGATCTAATACAAGATATAATACAAGATTTAGAATTGTATACATCAATATACACTGTAAAATATCATAGACAATCTATGGTGCATTAGACAATCATTAGTTTTGTAAGATCACAGCTATTTTGAAATAGGTAGATGAAAACTACATTATTTTTATTTATTACTGTTATATATTGTAGGCCTATATATCATAATTCAAATAAGTACAAAGATGAAAACTATTGCCATGATGTGTAAATATATTTCCCCGCACCAAAACCAAAGATAAAATAACACATAACTTAGTATACAATTTTGCATTTTAGTAAAAAGATACTTCGGAAAGCCGTTACTCTGGGGACTAGTTGTCGGAAAAAAAATGAATCCACTGACGTCTGGGCATGCCTGTGAGTAAACCCCTAGATATGCCCAGAACCCCTTATAGGGCGAGTGAACGAAAACACTCCCAACAACCCATCATGCCCTATCATCCCACTCTCACGTCATCATCTGTACATCATCTATCTCATCAATGGACTGCACTGTTTTTATCGTATTTCATTGTCACTTAAATGACCATTAGTGTCGAAAAGTGACATAAAGCAACAATTTACTACTACTACTCTGGGAAGCGTAGAATTATAATTTGAACTTATGGATTCTTAAGTATTTGCCTGAACTATTGTTAAAAACAATTTGATTCTTAAACGTACTACGAATAATTCTTTAAAATATACATTGTATTTTTATTATAACATTTTCAAGATTATCAGATTAAAACGAAACAAAATGACGTAGTGATTTTTGGGAATATGCCTACAACGTTTTTATCCTATTACAATGTCACTTAAAAGACCATTTGTGCCGAGAAGTGACGTAAAGCAATGACTTACTACTACTACTACTTTATATATTATAGCTATGATTAGTCATAAAAGTTGTTATTTTATCGTTGGTTTTGGTACGGGAAACATATATCTATCCTGTATAGTATTATTAATATGTAGATTTTGCTCAGATCTTTTAGTTAATACTTCACATATATTTTATGTTTGTACATTTCGATGCAGTGCTCAAGTATTTTACTGCCACACCCATACCACACCCATTTTTCGATATTTTGTAGGCATTATATTATTTAAACATGTAATAGGGGCTCTACTATATACCATGTCTTATTATTGTTTTTACATTATACTGTAATTATACTATTTTGTATATATCCTATAGGTATCTACGCTTTCTGGGGTGTCTTTTGTGCTACTATTTATTTATAGTAATAGCAATTATTTTATTTCAGGATTTGGTGCGGGGAACATATATTTATATATCATGTATTATATCATTAAAGGGACTTCGTGGGATAACACCAATTTGGCTATTTTCTTTAGTATGAAGCAGTGTATCACGCAGATCATAATTTCATTCTTTTCAAAATTTTCTAATTTAAAAAAGAAATTATCAATAGTTATTAGAATTCGGCGAAAACCCAAACACACCATGTTTACACACAAAGGATGGTTGAATGTAGGCATAGTGGGTCATATGTTGATGCCGCTGGCCCAGCGTTGGGCAAAAAAATCAGTGTTGCAGTTTAGCACCCCCCCCCCCCCCCCCATGTCCTCACTTTAAGATACCAATTAAGGGCGGTGTATGTCATGTGGTTGGTTGAGGACGGTGAGTATTTGTAGTAAAAAGTGTTGTAGAATGCACTCACTCTTGTATACAACCTAAAAATAAAACTAGTTCTATGTTTTTTTCAGTGCTTTTAATTCTTTTTTCGATAAATTTGTAATTTTAGTTTAGATCAGTACGCTATATAACTTGACATAAATTACATTTTTAATATTAACATTATCAGTCACTTTAACATGCATATTTCTTATAAATCGTTTCGTTAATACTCTGTTATGTATGCTCTGTATATATTGTATATTGTACTGATCATTTTATTGACACCTACGTCTATTTGGCATGGTCAGGCTGTCTAACACAACTAGAGCCATCACAGAATAACCAACTAAGCCAAATATATAAAAAACAGAAATGCACGAATTATTTTATGATGACTGCTATTTATGATAACCATGATAACAGCTTTTAAATATACATGATATACATGTATATTTTTGTTGCAGAGAGGGGCATTTTATGTTTGAGTTGCTCGTGGGTGAGCACTACATTAAACAACAGGGAGATGCTGGTAGATTCACTACTTGATGTCACCAGGCGATGCTATCAGCAGCCTGATTCTGCTCACTATAGACAGTGTGATAAGGATCAAATATGTGCGACACTCAGGATGAAAATCAAAAAAGGTAGTACTTAATCCATACAACGCTGGAATACGTGTGTATGTACTTAGAACACTAATGTCAACTACAGTAGACATTCTGTCTTTTTATAAGCACCTGCTTAACCCTTTTAAGCCTGAATTTACTATTGTCATCTTCATCCACTACAAGCCGCGAATTGCTGTCGCAATTCTCGACTTGTAGTGGATGAAGTTGACTTGGAAGTGGGTGGCAAATAAAAAAATATCGTTCTTATTAAAACAGTTCCATGAAAATTGACGTTTTAAAACTCCTAGGTTTTAGGAAATTAAGTCATTCTTCAGAGATGAAAAATTATGATTTGATTCATCGTGAGGGTTTAAAGGGTTAGCCAATTGTTAAAAGTAAGATATGCCTTGGCTTCAATCTAGAAACACTGATTGATGCTGGGACTTAATGTTAACAAATCACATAAATTATGGGTCCTTCAAGGTGGTTTGTCGCGGTAGCGACACACAACTTAAAGTGACTGAACTTTTAAATAGAATAGGTCGAGTGTTCTAGGGGTTGACCCTTACAACGCTGAAATGTGTGTGTGTAAACTATGAAGACCAAAGGTTTTTTCAATTTGAAATCATCATACATGTGTTGGCTTTTTCCGCTTCATTTGAATACATAATTATGTTGTGAGTCTACGGCCATTAAAAATATTTTACTGTTTCAGTGCGGAAATCGGTCCCCGCGCTTGAGTGTTAAATGGTACATCCACTTGTGTATTTTTGGCATCCAGATAAGAACTCCGTGATCTTGTGGAGGAGGGGTTGTGTTGATGATCCTGGTGATGTTGACCTTGACGAATGTCACTTTGCGACATCTAACACCACCAAGGCCATGTCCCAGCTTCTGATGGGAAATAACTACACAGATCCCCGAGCTAGGATATGTCTCTGCAACAGCCAACTCTGCAATGTACACACTAAGCAACAGATATTACGTACGTCTTTTTTCTTCTACGTGTATTTCAATAAGTAATAATTTCACAAAGCACATTCCCGATCTACTTTAAATCACACATTTCAACAGCGCTGTTGAAAACAACTAAAACGAGCTATACAGTGATCTACATCAGTGGCGAGCAAAGCCCACATAACCCCTATGTGTTGTTAAATACTTTAGAAAGTTGTCTACATAGGCCGACAAATTATTTGGGCTAGGATCCTTCTTCAAATCCTGGTTTCGCCACTGCTGCATGATAGCAACTGTAACTTTAATATGGTTGCAAATGTAATACCATAATTAAACCTTTAACATGTTAACCGCCAAATTATTAAATTTGAATTTGCCCTCACTTGAAGTTGTGTCTCGCCACCATGCTCCTGATCAGGTCTGACAGTCAGACCACCACTGGTATGACTGGTTGTGCCTTACATCTGTACGAACGGGAGGGTGTGCGAGCCATATGAATAATCATTATGACGTCACCGGTTTACTGACTGTAGTGTGGAGGTCACACTCAGGTCAGATTGTCTGAGTTGGCCAGGGAGGAGGGGGGTTCTGTACTCATAGCCCATATCCATGATATCCAGGAGTCTGCCGGTAGCAGACAACTGGATAGATGAAGATGTGTCTCGCTGACGCAATCCACAACTTCAAGTGAGTGAAAATTATTCAAATTTCACAAAATGGAGATCAACTCTGTTCAAATCTTGCTGATTGAGGTCACATTTAATCTTTAACATGGTTAAAAGGTGGTACTTGATGTGGTGATAAAAAAATTTAAAACCGAATATATTCAGGGTCGGCAGTTAAAGGGGTATAGAGCTAACTGTGTACATTGTTGTTTGGGGGCTGTATATTTGTCCTTTAACCAAGAAAAGTCGAATGAAAAATTAGCATCAAATTGACTCGATTCGCAATGTTTTGGCTCAATTTGTGGTTGGGTCGAGGTAGCGAGACACAACTTCTAAGTTAAACAATTTAATTGTTTAATTTTGCGCTTTAATGTTAAATGATAGATAATTTATATTTATATTTGCCACATCCGACAAAATGCGTGTAGGCCTATATATAACCGTTATCCTGCTACATTATTTTATTTAAATTTTCAATCACTTGAGGTTGTGTCTCGCTACCGCGATACACAGCCTCAAGTGTTTGAGAATTACTCATATGTGTTTAATTTGAGACCAATTATTTACAAATCTTGATATTAAACAATCATTTTATTCCCAATAACAGTGATTTAATCGGCTAATAAAACATTATGAAACACTATCACCGTGGTCAGCAGGATAAGTGATAAACCTACACGTGTAACCTTGTATTGCTATGACTGATGACCATTCAGATTCACGTTCCCTGTGTTATTTACAGTAGATTATTGTTACATCTGGTTTCAGCCCCTCGATGTATGTCATGCACCTGGGTAAACTCAGAAATACCAGAGAAAAAGGCTGCACTGCGACACATCATACAGGTTAGGTTAAATATATTAACCCTTATCCTGCCAAGTTAATTTATTCAAATTTTAACTCACTCCAGTATCTCGGTACCGCGAACCACAACTTCCAGTAGCTGAAAATTATTCATATTTGCTTCATTTCAGCACAATTATTCGAAAAATGTTAATGTTTAGACACACATTTAATTCCCAATAACAGGTGATTTGGTCGACAAATAAAACAGATTAAAAACGACAATAGTCGTGATCAGCAGGATACGGTTTTTCGGTTTTCTCATGTTATATTATGCACTCTACACTAGGCGCGTTCGGACACTCCTCTACTCTAGCATTATACCAGAATATGTTGAGTAGGCCTAATATTTTAGGCACAGTATATTATGTTGAGTGGGCTTAAAACTATAGGCCCATTTAAATCAATGGGATTATAATTCAAAGCACACAAATTAAATGATGAAACTGAAAGACGAGCAATAGACTGTAGATCTGTTAATATTCGCGAGGGCGAATTCAACAATCTCGCGAAAATTATTTCTAAAATAGCGCTACTAAAGAAAAATGAAAACTCGCAAATTCTAAACTTCGTGAAAAGTCCTAATATCGGAAATTTTCGAAAATTCAAACTCGCGAAATTTACCAGATCTACAGTATATAAACAGTATTAAAGAAAACTGAAAGACGGACATTATATAATTAGCCGTTTTCCAGTTATCTAAGTCTCCACAATAATGCTTCACTCAGAACATAATTAATTTAAGAAATGACATTAAACTGGAAGACGGGCAATATACTATACATAACCGTTTTGTATGTCAATAGGCTATATCGGAGCTAAAGGATCCTATCTGCCACTCTAACGAGTGTCCGATAGGATCCTTTAGCTCCGAGGCGACGATATACATGTTGTATACCTTTTGCGCGACAAAAATAACATTAAACGGACCTTAGGATTAGTACTACTACTAGTGATTTACAATTTATATATACACATATTTATATTTTCACGCAGAGTAAAACATCCTGTAGGAATAATCCTATGATATCCGACATAACAGATTGTGAGAATGGTGATGTGTGTGCTACTGGTGTCATAGACGTGGACAGATATGGGGGTGAGTCTATGAATATATCTCCCCTGGGCAGCATCAATGCCATATATAATACATGGCATCTGCGTCGTATATATTATATAGCCATGCATCATGTACAGATGATGTAGGTACATCACTTCAACAATTTTAATGTAGGCTACACTGAAATTTGTCATTGTCACACGAAGAATTTATCTAGATAGCAAAAATCTTTTTCTAGAAATGTCAACTACAAGTGAATATTTTTTTCACAATATGCCAATTTTTAAATTTAACATTTAAGCAAATTTTCACTGTTGATTTAAAAATGTATTTACATGATTAACAAATCATAATCACTTGTCAATAATTTACATCAATGAAGTCACATTAACCCTTTGAGCGACGTGACCGTCTTTAGACGTTAGATTCTGATTCTGACGTCAGACGAAGGTTATAGTGAGGCCTATCGTAATGGTAGGAGCTAGATGGGTTGTGAAAAACATTACATTTACAAAGTTTTACATCTTAAAATAGCCAAACATGAAGAATAATTTGAAAACATGTATTCCTCCACAAATTAGTTTTATCTGCCTGATTTTATTGCCATAGTTGTAATTCTGACATTAATTTCTGTTCTATTTAATATATACACTCCAATACAGCACCATTCACCATGAAATGTTATTTTTTTAGTATATTCCAGATCAGTACAATTTACAATATATAACTCGTCCAGTGCATAGGCCTGTAAATCCATAAAAACAACACTCGCTGATAGACGATAACAGGAGAATAATATGACAATTAAAGTCAAATCAGTCAGCTAGAAATATCACCTTCTTTAAATGGGGCACGTCAATTTAATATTGAGGATGTTTACCCCACCTTTTTTATTCATATTGTATAAATTACAAGTGATGTTTTTTTTCTAACAATCTCTAAAATTAAAACAAAAAATCATTTACAACATGGTATGTAGCAGGGCGGGGGGGGGGTGATACAATTTTACGCAAATATATAGCTTTAAGGGTTAATGTAAGTAATGATTCTCAAATTCACACCACCCATGTGTAATACACATTAGTCTAGACAATGTCACATGGGGCACTCAGAACATCGCCTCGCATGTTCCAATCCATCTCTGACTCGAGCATAATACACAATAAGGTACTAAATTTTCTATATCCCACAAACCTCCAACATCTCGTAAAGCAGTATTTTGTTGAAATATCATTTATCAAGAATAATGTTACTACCACAGAAACCATTAAAGCGATTTAGACAGGCCAAAATCACCATTTAATTTTGGCTCCTTGCAATGTTTTTAAGTCTTCAAAATGTCCGATGGCATAGTACTCTCCAATAAATGGACATTTACCAATTCAATGAGAAATGAGAATCCTATTTAATTTCATACATCGATGTCCGAAGTAAAAAATACATGAAAAACTGATTTATGGGATATTCTGTACACCTGCTACATTGCAACAGGAATGTTTGAAAAGTACTATGCCATCGGAATGTTTGTGGGACCGGCGTTCGAGTTCACTTAGGCTGGTTTGGGCCGAACGGAATCATAGCTGACGAGCTCTCGCTTCTGTTGGGTTCAACTGACCCGTACTATTTTGCGTGCTTCGACCCGCACTCTTCACCCACATCTAGCAGCAGGCAGACGTCTTGCTCTGCTGCGCGCAGAATTAGCCGCAACGGCAAAGGCCATCACCCCCTATCTGAGCATGTGCACAGCGAACATATAATGTTTGATTTGCTACAATAAACCCCCCAAAAAAAGAGACATTGGAGTTCAAATGATGTTTTACTGCTAACCGCCGACCGGGCGGGGTCCCCAGGTTAGTGGTTAGCACCGCTGCCTTCGAAGCCAACATGGCGGCTGCACGCCCCGCCACCCGATATGTTATCTATAGACATTTTGAAACACTTTAGAATATATCAAGGAGGCAAAATATGCCCGGCCAGCGCGACGCATCGAGGCGCTCTTGGGTTAGTGTTGGGCCACCATCTACAACGCTGGCCCAACACGGAGTCGACAGTGGTTTGATGCGTCCCGCTCATTCGGGTGGAGGCCTGTTTATTTCACTGCCTGCGGGCACGTGACAATTGGGCCGATGTTGGTTCGAGGTTGAGCCTCCGATGATGGCAGGGGATCGGCCTCGGATCAATATTTGCTCAAGGTCTCGTGTGTACAGATGTATTTGTTGTTTCCTGTGACTTTTTTTTAATATATCTGTAATCAGCTTGTACATCCATCATCATCATCATGTACTGTATATGTGTCATTATTTCATGGAAATAAAAAAAATGTTAAAAAAAAAAAAAAAAGGAGGCAAAATAAAAATGGTGATTTTGGCCTTATTGAGTCGCTTTAAATGAGAGTGTAGTCCATTCGCATCACTACGTTACTATGTACACGAAAAGTGCACCTTAGGTTTCCATTTTATTCCATTTCAAATTATTACTCTTAACAAGGAATCGGATTATAATATATTAAACTTGCATTCCTTTACTAATATAGGGCGAAGAGTTCACATGTATGTTGAAAAATTATTACTGTAACCACCTTACTAATTCTATGTATTGAAATTGTCAATAATTTGATGTAATCTATTCTGAACACAGCTGTGGACCGAGCTTCTGCAACTATGGTACTTAGAGGTTGCATGCCTGGGAACATAATAGGTGACCTAGACATGATGTGTTATAATATGACGTCACAGCCTGCGCTTGTACATCACCTTATGGGTGGAGAATCAGTAGATGTGCACAGAGGAAGTGTATGTCTGTGTACAGGTAGTGGGTGTAATGACCAAACAGCTGTACATATCGTGAATAACACTCTACTAGACTCACCAGGTATGACATGTTTATTACTGTGTCCACCTGTATCTCAGAATAATAGTGTCGAGGTACAAACTAATTTTTTTTATAATAAATTGTCAATTATGTTACGTGAATATTACTGATATTTGTTTGATTTGAGACCAAACATTTGGAAATCTTGAT
Source organism: Flabesymbios commensalis (assembly GCA_964017125.1). Lineage (NCBI taxonomy): Eukaryota > Metazoa > Annelida > Polychaeta > Terebellida > Flabelligeridae > Flabesymbios > Flabesymbios commensalis. Next base: position 51,905,490 of record OZ024918.1, on the reverse strand, counting down.
GTTTTAATCTGACATTTCATTCCCAATAACAGTGATTTTAACGCATAATGAAACGGATTTGAATGCTTTGTACTCGCATATGAACTGATCTGGATGGATGATATCCGCTGTATCGCAAAGCAAACATGTGAATAATGGACAAGTCAGAATCAACCTTTTGTTTTTGAACCACCATAAATTATGTGAATGCAATATTTTTTATATGGAAATATGTAAAGTAACATCACGCATTTTAGTCTTTATGGAAATTGTTGACGCAATTAATTTCAGTTTCAAATATATATGGCAAATACCTGCTATAATTTCAAAATAAGAGTTTTTTAGTTGCCACTGCTATTTTTCTAACATTTTGCTGCTTGCCATATTATAGTTCAAATACTGAATTTCATTTCTTTATTTAACAGGCACCATTAATGTGGTGACGTTACTTGACATGACAACTGATTTGTTAGATGCTTAGTTAATCCAATAATTCAATATTGGAGATGTCTTTTTTTCGTCCTTTCAAACTGAATATTGCGTTAGCAATTCCAGCTTCGAATGAAAAAGAGATAGAAGCAAACATTTCAGTTAAAACTGCTCTAGACGCAATCAGCACTTGGAAGGTTAATCTACAATAAGATGTGATGTGTTTGTAGGTGCATCGTGCTTGTATACCTGTTTGGGACAGCCACCAGGATCGTATCAGTTCTGTCATAACTGCCAGATGTACTTACACTGCAAGGACTCCGCTGGGACGCTGAAGACGTGTCATGGAGACCTGTACTGGGACGATAACCAGAAAGCATGTGTAGCTGAATCAAACACCTGTAACCGAGGATAATCCCAGAAAACTCGGGAGACTTTATCTAATGTTGGTTCACGGTTGGGCCAGCGTCGCAGACGCTGGCTCAACAGTGAACCAACATTGGTTAATTGTAGTGTTTTCTGCGATAACTCGTCATCCTTTTGGAAGCAAACGGTCATATCCGATACAACGCTGAGATCTTTTTCTCTTAACCACGGAGGTCAAATGTGTTTTTTTCAAAATAATCATCAATGCGGCTTCATTTGACTACATATTTTATGGTTCTACGACCATCATACATTTGTTAAACTTTTATTGGGGGGATCGACTTTAGCCGTAGACGCCGGATTCTGACGTCTAAAGTCCGCCCCCGCGCTGAAAGGGTTAAATAGCAGATGTGACGTTCTGTCACCAACAGTATTTCATGCTATGAAGAATAAAAAGTCTTTCGATATACTTTTTGTTTTTCTTATTTTCTAATCTAGCGCATCACATCTTTGTTTGTTTATTAAGCAGCCCTCGTCGTCCGCCGCCGCCGCAGTTTTAATTTTTCAAAACAGCTACTCATCTATGAACTTCTGCTTACTTCACATAGCCATCACATAGCTCTGGGGAATTGTTTTGGTGACATTTTGATCCCCATATCATCGACCCTTTAATTACTACACTAACGAAGTAATGATCGTTAGCGTTCCAGGAAAGAGTTTCCACCAGGCCTTCTTTTAATTTGGCAGATATGTTCAGCTATATCAAAAGAGCTGGACCATGAATATAGAACAAAATGTAGGGTATAACACAATGATAACCCATGACAAATGTCGCAGAAATAAAATCCAAAATACCCAAAAGTCGATCATTTTTAATCGTTTTTTTTCTCATTATTTCTAGCATTTTGCATGATAGCTAATCTATCAACTTCTGCTTCCTCATACTTCACATAGCCATCACATACCGTTGGGGACATTTTCTGGTAACCTATTGATTCCAATATCATTAACCCTTTAATTACTACGTCCACGCTTTTCAAGAAAAAGTTTCCATCAGATCTTTTTTTAATTTGGCAAATATGCTTAGCTGTATCAGTCAATGACTTTTGGGAGCGAACAATTTGAAAATGGCCGCTTAACGGCTATTTTGAAATTGAGTAATTTCAGGACATTTAGTTAACTCAAAAACAATGCAAATAATCGAAACATGGATATGAAAGAAAATGTAAGGTATCACACAAGGGTAACCCGTGACAAATTTCACAGAAATAGAATCCAACATGGCTACTGTCGACCTTTTTTAGTCAGTTTTACTAATTATCTCGTAAATATTGTGTTATAGTCAGGGAGCCAGCATTTTGAATTTTGACAAAAACTGCCCGGCAAGATCTAAAATGTTGGCTGTTGCAGTCAGTTAGTGATGTCTCAAGATACAGGAAGGTGATGTTTGCCAGTTGGAAACATTTGCAAATGATTATAAAGATTATAAGATTATCATGATCGTCGACAAAAAGAAGAAGCGCAAGATGTCTAGTTTATTCTTAATTGCTTAAAGGGACATGCCCAGGTCTAAAATCATAAAAAAATCGGTGATTTTATTTAAGCTTAATAATATGACCATATGATGTTAACATGTCCATAGACAAGAACTGAAAAAGTTTTTTAATTCTGGCATTCACCAGTTAGGCTAGATATAAGAGACGAAATTCCTGATTTTTAATTATTGACAACCATGTCAAAGATAAGAAATACTAGAAGTTCGTCTCTATATCGCCAACTGGTAAGTACGTAGCACAAAAATTAAAAAAACTATTGTACTTCTAGTCTATAGGCATGTTTACATCATATGGTCATATTAAGAAGCCAAAATAAAATCACCGATTTTTTTATGATTTTAGACCTGGGCATGTCCCTTTAATAAACCACATTTCTATGCACCCTAAAAATGACTAAGGCACCTTTGTGAATCTAGATCAATTGATGAAATCCCATTTGTTTAGTCGTCTGTAGTCGCACTTGTTACAGCTGAAAATTGTAGAGTGTGTGCAATTATGTGGTATTTTATATTAAATGGGGACTTTAACACGGGAAAAAATATTCTTTTCTCAACCTTTTTAATCAAAGATTGAACACAAATTAAATAAAGTCTGAGATTTATTATATACATGACTTCACATGATATGAACAAAACATGTAATATTACAATAGCATCTAGATGGCATTACCACATGACGTCACCTTGGTATTAGAGTGTCGTATTTGCCACTTTACAAAGGGGCAGATACGCCAATTTGAATCGTCATAAATGTCTTAGCTAGCTCTTTCTAATTCATTTGAATACCTATGTTACGGGTCTACGGTCATTATGAATATTTGTACTCTTTCTGTGCGGGGATCGATTTTAGACGTCAGAATTTGACGTCTACAGACGTCAGATTCTGACGACAAAAGTCGATCCCCGCGCTGTAAGATTTAATACCAAGCGACGCTTTAACACCAAGGTGACGCCATGGTTATATTATCAGAACATACATCGCATCATCCAGATTGCATTAGCACTGGCGACATTTAGAAATGACAATATATTATAACATCACAATCAGATTTACAATACTTTATTAATACTTTAATAAATTATCACAGCTGTTCTAATTGATATAATGTTTTATTTACAAAGGATGCACATCACAGAAAATCAACAATGTGAGATATTGCGCCATCTCTGAGATTACTGTTTTTTAGATAGCAATGTACAGCATAGGAGAGAAAAATCAAATGAATCGGGCTTTAGGCCACCTTTGTGCACATATAGGCTAAACTGGGCCGGGAGAACCTCCTGAGGATGGTGAGATGATTGAGATGACACTGTACTCCAGACACAGGATTCGAAATTCGAGCCCTGGCGGTCTGAGGCCGAGCACGCTACCTCTCGGTCACGGAGGCTCCCCACAATACTGACTTTCACACGTGGATGGGGAAGAAACATTTTTTGTTTCTTTCAAACCGTCGAGACCGGGAACCAAACTCTGGCGTGGAAGGCAGCGGTGCTAACCACTACCCTAGGGCCCCCGCCCAGCATTGGAGAGAAGCGGAATCAGAAAGCTTAATAATAGGTATATAGAACTCTACACCAAAAAATTATTGACTATAATAAAAACGTTGAACTTTCGATAAAAAACAGACCGAAGTACATTTCGACACAAATACAGACGGAAGTATATGTCGTGGTGAATAGTAATGACAAAATGCATTCTAAAAAGTTGGCTCCATAATTGCCTGTCTTCGCGGCTTGCATTCACTTAAACTGTTTTAAAATGGACCAACATTTCTCATTGCCTTTTATCATGCCTTATCATGTTTATTTATATGTCGGTCATAAAAATACTGTTTTAGTTCGTTTAAACTGAGAACTCCAATCTGGTTTAAATCAACTCAACGCTGAGATCACGTTACCTTCCCACCAAAAACGAAACGTTGAACCAAAGTTTTATTGTGATTCACTGATCGATTCACGTCGTCAATTCAAACAAATTGTATAGCTTTTAAAATGACCCACCAACTGTCCGATTGACTGACTGACTGACTGACTGATTGATTGATTGATTGATTGACAATGAAATAATTACAGGTCGAATAAGAAAAATAATATCCACGTTTTAGTTCCTATTTTTTCCAGAGGGAGTTCAGAAGTGATTTTTTTCTCTTGGTGGTTTTGGGGCCGGGCGCCGGCCTACACGGTATGCATGGCGTCGGCTGCTGTTCTAGATGTGGGAAAAGCGGAAGTATACCAGGCTGGGGCGCATGCGTGTCGGCGTGTTGCGTCGTAATAGGATGTGGAGCAGGGGCTGTGGTGTGGGTGAGGTGCTCCCTTCGTGGCTGGAATGGCTGTGACAGACTAGGGCTACATGTCATATCACGTGATGGCTGTGACAGGCTAGGACTGGTCAGCTCCCTACATGGCGTATCACGTGACTCTCCTGGCATGTCCTGCATGAGTGTGGGCATTACGTCATGCGGAGGAGGAATCTCAATCTCTATATCATCGAAGGGATCAATGACAGGCTTCTGCTCTTTGAGAGAGGCGGCCAGTCTGCCCCAGAACCAGTCCCTCAAGTCACACTTAGTGGAGTCGGCCACAGTGATGTGCCTCAGTATGTTAGGTATACGTGTACCTGGCACAATGATCACAGGAACTAACTTCTTACTGCGTGAACCTGAAAACAAGATGAGGCAAATGTTACAATTAGCTGAATACTGATACATGTACAAGTATGTTGCTTGTATGCGTCTATATTTTATCACGCAGGAACCATTCAAACTCTAGTCATGACCTCGTTTTATCTGTTTCCTAACTTTTTCTTTCTTGCTTTCACCCCTATATAACTGATGTCGACCACGGTGTACATTCTATGTTTTTATTACCATCTGGCAAACCAGTTGTTAAAAATAAAATATTTTTAAATCTTGAAACAAATTTTCAGTCACTGGAAGCTGTGTGTCGCGGTGACAGACAATTTAAATTGAATAGGTCAGTAATTTGGGGCTATATATTTATCGACAAATGTTACAATTAGCTAAATACTGATCTATTGCTTGTATGCGTTTATCTTTTATCATACTGGAACCCCAACTTCAATGATGAAGGAAACAGTTTTTATCCAGTTTTTATCCCTTATCCCTTTTTTGTATAAACCATGCAGACAATTTGTTTTTATTAATTGAAATCATCTTGAATGTCTTAGTCAGCTCTTTCCGCTTCATTTGAATACCTATGTTATGGGTCTATGGCTATTATATTTTTTTTTTCAGTGCGGCGACTGTCTTTAGACAGAAGTCAGATTCTGATGTCTTAAAACGATCCCCAAATTGAAATGGTTAATTTGCGTTATCTGTTTATAGACCATCAAATAACTGGATTATGTGAACTGAGGGGCTTGGTTCAAAAGCAAGAATATTCGCTCTTAAATAAAACAACACCAGTCATTTTCACTGACTTGAAATTGCGGGACACGGCAGCGAAGCACAATGTATTGTGAGTGAAAATATACATTAATACCTTGGCGATCGCAGAGATAAAGCTATTGACCAGTCTGTGTATGTTTCTGGTTTTAGCTGTACCCCAGTTGCCTCTATCTCTGTAATCAGTCTGATGCTTTCTGGGTACAGATGTGTCCCGCTGTTCGTACACAGTGGACTATTCCTTTAATGTGTACAATAACATTCCTGTCTATTTGTGTGAAAAGGCGACTATGTGCTCATTTACCCCCCCCCCCCCTTCGCTAAATACTTTAAAAATGTCGAGGGCAAGCTACGAAAACTCCCAGGGATTCCCTTTCTTCAGATCCTGGATCCGCCACTGGTTATATCAACATGCACTGCCAGCCGTAGACACTGCTATTTTGCATGCTATTTTGTGCAGATGGGCTGACGTCACATTTCCCCACTCTCATTTTCAGCCTATCGTAGTAAGCATGTGATTGGCCAGCTGGAGGGAGGGGTGGGTGCAGGCAGACACCTGTGTGGCTAGTTGTCAGCAGTTTGAGACGCACGTGCTATCTATGTCTGTTGGGGACAACCTACAAAGTGCGCTGTGTAATATCAACATAGAGATTCCTTGTTCCTGTTGCTTACCTGGTGAGAGTGCGTGTGCAAACTTTGTCTGGAAATCACATTCAGGACTCTTAAGGAAATCTGGTGAGAGAACGATAAGCATCTTCTTACATCTGAAAACAAACACCAAGTACATACTGTGGATCTGATAATTTTCGTGGGTTTAAATTTTCGCGAATTTCTGATTTTGGGACTTTTCACGAAAATTATAATTCGCTAATTTTCATTTTTCTTTAGTAGCGAGATTCTTGAATTCGCGTATTTGTCCTCCTCGCGAAAATTAAAACCTCAGGAATATTACCAGATCCACAGTATTCATGCATACATGATATACATAATAGACGTGATTATATTCTCAACCAGAACAGATGGTATTTAACCCTTAAAGCGCTGAAATATTTGTATATAAACCAAGAGACCAAATGTTTTTTTTAATTTGAAATCATCATAAATTTCTTTTAGTTGAATCTTTCTGCTTCCTTTGAATACCTATGTTATGGGTCTACGGTCATCATAGATATTTAGTCCTTACAGCGCGGGGAACGACTTTAGATGTCAGAATCTGACGTCTAAAGTCGATCCCCGCGCTGTAAAGGTTAAATAAGCATAAACATATTTATATATCTCCCCTGTATATATTTTAGAGTGCGTTGTTATATTGATATGTATTAGTTTTTTACGCGTCTACTGTGAATTTGACAATTTCTGTTCTGTTGTCTTTGCATTTTTATTTTTTTCTTATAACCTTTTGACCATTCTCATATGTTGTGATGGTATCGCGTTCTTTTATCAGTCAATCAGATATTGGCTTTTACCATGTTTACCAGTGAGTTACCTTTCTTCTACCCGTTTGATAGTTACTTTTTTAAAAGCTTAATTCTACGACTTTGGCAGTAATTTTCGTCCATAGCTTATTATATTTATTCTGTGACATTGTTAATTACTGGTTGTTATGAGGTTATTACCGTTCTTCTATGAGTTTGGCGGTTACTGTGTGCTGTGACGTTCCTACTAACAGATCCCTGGCGTGGATACAGAGCTTAAGGCCATGGAGTCCCTCCAAGTGCTGAATCATCTGCTTTACAAACTTCAAATCCGGATAAGAATAGCACACAAACGCATCGAATAACTCAGGTCTTCCTGTCTCAACTGAAAAAAAGTGTATCAGACTATAAGCAAATACACTCCCCAACTAATACAAAGACATGACATTATACAGAAAGGCATCAAATAACTCAGGTCTTCCTGTCTCAACTGAAAAAAAGAGTATCAGACTATAAGCAAATACATTCCCCAACTAATACAAAGACATGACATTATACAGAAAGGCATCAAATAACTCAGGTCTTCCTGTCTCAACTGAAAAAAAGTGTATCAGACTATAAGCAAATACACTCCCCAACTAATACAAAGACATGACATTATACAGAAAGGCATCAAATAACTCAGGTCTTCCTGTCTCAACTGAAAAAAAGTGTATCAGACTATAAGCAAATACATTCCCCAACTAATACAAAAACAAAGACATGACATTATACAGAAAGGCATCAAATAACTCAGCTACCCCTGTCCCAACTGGATACAGATTTATTAAACTATAAGCAGATAAATTCCGAAGTGAAAAGAAAGGCATCATATTATACACAAAGGACATATAATAACTCCGCTATCCCTGTCTCAACTATAAACAAATAAAATACCCCCGCTATCCCTGTCGCAACTATAAACAAAGCCATCCCTCAGCTAATAAAAACAGAAGTATAACATTACACACAAAGGACACAAAAAAACTCCGCTATCCCTGTCTCAGTCAAATAAAACAAATTGTAGCTGGAATTACTAACACAAAACCCAGCTTTAAATCACCAATAGTATATTTATATTTGACGAAAATAGGCATTTTCTAAATGGAATTGTTTGGACAGAGAATGGACTAAATGGACAGAGCATCTCCCACTAAATATTTGATGATCATTGTTGCTCATTGACTGGTATTATCAGATTAGTAATTCCAACTTCAAATGATAACAAACAATTAAGCAATAGAAGAATTGTAACCCTTTCATCGCGGGGACCGTCTTTATACGTCAGAATCTGACGTATAAAGACGGTCCCCGCACTGAAAGAATTGAACTTTTTATAATGGCGGTAGTCCCATAACATAGGTATTCATATGAACCGGAAAAATCTGAGTAAGACATTTATGGCGATTTCAAATTAAAAAAACAGCCTTTTGTCTTGCTGGTTAATACAAGCATATTTCAGCGTTGTAAGGGTTAACCCTTAAAGCGCTGAAATACGTTCGTATAAACCATGGGAACCAAAGGGTTTTTTTCATTTTTAAATCCTTATAAATATCTTCGTAAACTCTTTCTGATTCATTTGAATACAAGTATATGTTATGAGTCTACGGCCATTAAATATGTTTACTGCTACAGTGCGGGGATCGACTTTAGTCGTCAGAATCTGACGTCTACAGACGTCAGATTCTGACGTATAAAGTCGATCCCCGCATTGGTAAATACACTCACCTTCTCCCACTGTCATATTAGTGTATTCTGACGCCCAGTGGTCCGTCATGTCACTGCTCTGAGTGTCAACTGAAAAGAAACATACAAAATATAGCCAATCTCAACAGTAAAGGGTGATTAGATTTTTTACGGTTGATAAGTACAAATGGACACCTTTAGTTTATCAGAAGAAAACATGTTTATTCAATAGCATGTAGTTTAAAGGGACCCCTTGGGATGAGACATTTTCAATGTTGTCAATTTTGAAAATGTAACTTATATGAAGCCATATAGCCTACTGATCTTAACTAAAAAATACAAAAAAGTCCAAAAACAATTTTAAAGCACCGAAAAAGAGTGAAATAGTTATATTTCCAGGTCGTATATTGCCATGTAAACAAAACAAGTCAGCAATATACAGCACTTCACAAGACATATTCCCACGTCTTGGCCCAGGAGATTAAAGCAATCGCCGCTAATTGGTGTCTGATTGGTGTCTTATAGTCAAGACATGAGGTGATACACCTGCAACACTTATTGTCTGCCCAACGCTGGGCCGACGGCATCAACATGTGGCCCAGTGCTGTAGGAACATTCAATCGTCCTTCAGCATGTGTTTAGGTATACAAAAAGTTTGTTTGGGTTTTAAGCGGTTTCATGGAAATATTAATAATAAATATTTATAAAAATCTAAAAACTCTGAAAAAAATAAAATCATGATCTGGGGGATACACTACTTCATTACAAAACTAAAAACGAAAATTGATGTCATCCCAAGGGGCTGCTTTAATATATTGAGTCATGTGTTTATAATAATGATTAACCAGTTAAGTGCTAAAGACGACTATAGACGTTTTTAATCTGAATCACAGTAATTGGCAATGAAATGAGTGTTTATGAATCAACATTTGCAAATGTTGGGTCACAAATTAAACAAATATGAATAATTTTCACCTACTTGAAGTTGTGGGTCGCGGCAGCCAGACACAACTTTAAGTGGATGAAAATTCTAGTAAAACTAGTTAGCGGGAAAATGATTGATTATGAAAATTGAGTATACCTATGTTGACCTGTACAGGAGGTGAACTGGCCTCTAAGGATTTCTGCTGGCTGAATTCTCTGCTCTGGTGGGCCTTGATGTCGTGAACTATAAAGGGACATTATAAATTACATATTTAATAATGTAACATGTTATTAAAACAAACTGTATTACTGATATACATTCACCCTTATCCTGCTAAATTATTTTTTTTAATTTTCACCCACTTGAAGTTGTGTCTCGCTACCGCGATCCACAACTTAAAGTGGGTGAAAAATACTCATACTCGTTTAATTTGAGATATATCCTTCGCAAATCCTGACACACACACTTTTTGTTCCCAATATCACTGATTTGATCGACAAATAAAACAAATTAAAAACGACAAATAGTCGTGATCAGCAGGATAAGGGTTAACGCTGATTAATGCTGCGACATATACATGTGTATCAACCCGTTAAGCGATAAGCGCTGAATTTAGTTAGTTAGCTTTTGCTTAGTTAGCCCTTTTTGATTCATTTGAATACCTATGTTATGGGTCTACGGCCATTAGAAATATTTTCACACTTACAGCGCCGGATCTGACGACTAAAGTCGATCCGCGCCGCGCTGTAAGGGTTAACCCTTTAAAAGCAATAAGCATAACTGTAGTCGTTTTAATGTGTTTTATTAGCCGATCAAATCACTGTTATTGGACACCAAATGTGTGTTCAAACATCAAGATTTACAAATGTATGGTCTCGAATTAAACAGATATATAAGTAAGTTGCAGCCACTTGAATAAAACAAATAGGCCAACTACTCGGTATTATTCAGTCAGGTTGTTACATAGTATAACTATATAATAACCTGATTATAAATTAGACATACTCACTTATCATATTTCTGAGTTCTGTCTCCAGTATATGATACACTTCTAGTTTTTCCAGCAGACCCCATAGCTCCCCTACAGTATGTTCAGGGTGCTGAGTCCACACCTCAAGCAGCTTCAATGTGGGATGAGGTGCACGCTCAAAATTCTTCAAATCCTGTATCAAATTTAATCAAAAATGAATGTATTCGTTCCATAAAAATAAACGCCCCTAATTGATGTAGTGATGAGGTGGCCAGGCAGATCTGAATTATAAAACTATGTAAATACAGTTTTCGAAATAATGTGAGATAAGCTGACATCTGAAATACGATTTCCCTTCCCAGCAAACACGAGGCTTTGACCCAGTGCTGGGTTAATGTTGGGCCAGCGTCGAAGACGATGGGCCAACATTAACCCAACATTGGGTCAAAGCCTCGTGTTTGCTGGGAATTGTATGCCTTATAAAAGGCACATTCACCATTCTGCCATTCAAAATACAATAACTGCTTACTTTTTCAATAAGCACTTACTGCTTTTTGGCTCCGCAAACTAGCATTGTGTCTTACTCGGCGCCAGTGATGGCAAATCACAGACCGAGATGTTCGTGCCACCTGGTGAATAATAATTGATATTTTGATACACCAGGTGGCAGCCATGCTCGTTTGTAAGTTGATGCAGCCTTTAATAAGGGATGTTGCAAAGTTTAAAAAATTCCAAACATCTAAAAAAAAAATTGGAAGTTGGTGGGTGGGTCCAGGGCCATATTGGATAGAAAATAGAAAATTAAAAAAACAAGAAAAAAATTAAATCTTTGATGATTTTGGGATTCCAAAAAAATGGATAGGGGGGTGGGTGGGTGGGGTGAACTTCATCCTCTATCCAAATGTCTGAAACTTTGCAAGGCCCCTAACCCAGTTGCCAACACAATCATAACATCACATAATTAAACAATAATACATTGTATAATTCACCAGAATAAAGACGTTCTGGGCATTTTTCAGAGATGTCATACTTGGGTATTATAATATTAGGCTGAAATGTGAGATGCGATATCAATATTCACAACGAAAATGACAAAAATAGCTGGATAAGGTGGGCCTATTATATACAATACCTTAGTATCCAATCATCGCTTTATATATCACTATATATGGTATCGCAACGCTATGAGGACACAGTGCCTTCATCCCAAGACACATGACAAACATGACAGTGTTTCTGATCTGTCGTCATCTGACGACAAGCCCCCACCCCCCACCCTGACGAATATTACATTCTGACGAGATTAATGATTAATGGCATTTTCAGAAACCATTTCCATGATATTTGTCAGTGTTTCATTAGTGAAAAATGAGTTGTTTCAAAGCTTGAAATGTACCTTAGATATCACTAGAAGCCACTTAAAGGTTAAAGCTTTCTCTAAAAAAATTCACGGGGGGGGGGGGGCATGCCTCCGGACCGCCTGCATTTACGACCGCCTTTGATGGGCGTTCGCCAAAAGCCGCGCCTGCTTGTTGACTCTAACACCAGGTTAGGAGTCAGGGGCCCATCCCATAAAGAATCTTAACTTTTCTAATGCAAATAAGATAAAGTTAAGATGATCTAAATTATAAGATTCTTTGTGGGATGGACCCCAGAGTCTTTTTCAGAGCCAGAAATACTGCATGACAGTGTGTTTCCTCACCTGATAGTCAAACTCCATGAGTTCAGCCAGACCCTCCCAGAATTGAGGATATTCTTCTGAATTCACAGCTGCTGTTGATGGATCCAGCCATCGAGCCAGGAAACGCCGAGTCCTAGAATTCAGAACACTGGCCGGAGCTGCACCATATGACCCCAAGTCCTCCATCCTACAACACAGCATATAAAATAATAGTAAAAAATAGTAAAAATGAAAATTGCGAAAATAAATATGATGCTGTGTTATCATATAAAATCCCATATGATGTCTTACAACACAGAGCAACGACAGTCAGAAAAATAGATATGGAATGGTGTCGACAGGTATACATCCCAGCAAACACATTCACCCATTGTTGGTTCTATGTTGGGCCAGCGTCGTAGACGGTGGACCAACATTGAACCAACAATGGGTGAATGTCTCCTGTTTGCTGGAATATTTATGTATTTATTATACTGACATGTTTAACTTTTTATAATGGTCGTAAGACCGTAACATATATGTCCAGAAGAAGCGAAAAAGCGTAAACCTGTGCAATAACCTTTCGCCGCCAAATGACTTCAGTCACCAAAAGTTTAATCAAAATAGCTCAGCACAGTAAGCGTAGAAAGGGTTATATATAGACTGCTAGCGGGGATCATAGTTGCGTATCTATTTTCTGATGACGTACCGGTAGTCATTAGGTCATAACGGTACGATTTTATCATTTGGAGCCCCACATTTGTATACTTGGCTTATAATCATGATAATGTGCCGACCACTCCTCACTAGTAGCCCAGACGACATTATACTTTGATGTAATATTGGTCTACCGTCTACAACGCTTTTTCAGCATTAAGTCAACATCGGGTGAATGTGGCGTATTTTCCAGTTGTGGCTGCATGGGTGGGTGCCAAAATCTGGCTGTGACGTAGACGGTAATCACCTTATATCTGTATATTACTGAACACGACAAACCCCCATTCATGTAATACGTGACTCAGACCCAAACAGGATGTAACCCAGTAGACACAACACATTTGTATAACATTTACACAACGTCGGCCCAACGTCTTCGACGTTGGTCCAACATTGTATACATGTTATACCAATGTGTTGTGTCTACTGGGAAATATCCCAGCAAACACGAGATATTGACCCAATGTTGGTCCAATGTCGTAGACGGTGGACCAGCATTGGTTCAACTTTGGGTCGATGTCTCGTATTCGCTGGGTACAGATATTCCATCCTGGATCATCATATCTCAGTAAACACGACGCATTCAACCAATGTTGATTTAAAGTTGGGCCAGCGTCGCAGACACTGGGCCAGTGTTAAACCAACATTGGTTTATTGTGTTCTGTTTAGTGGTTAAATATCGTGAGCAAAATTCCACGAAACTAGAGCAGATGGAAATGTAGTAATAATGTAAGCCTACTGAAAGCTACTGAATGAAAAATATCAGCTGAATTTCAACGTGACAGGGGTTAAGCCTTTAACCCTTGAAGTGCTGAAATACTTTGGAACAAATCATGGAGACCAAAGGGTGTGGCATAGTGGCATATTTTGAATAAACCATCACGATTCGATCATTCAGAGCATTAATCTGATATAGGCCCTATTATACTTAGGTATTTTACCATGTTTACATTTTTATTCATTTTGAGACGAGAAAGAAGCTCGGTATTTGTTTTAATAATTATTGTTATTGGGTAAAATAGACCAAGAAAATGATTGATGTGCCAAGTTGCATATATTATTAATGTTATTATAATTATTTTTTAATAATCAGAGCTCGAGGTGCATGAAATATAATACTGCATTACATTACATTACATGCAGTGTAATATTTTGCATTTTTTGGTCCAGGTCCGGTTGTAATCATGGTAATGACTTCAATAAGCAATTTTTTGAAAAAAAAAAAAAAAGGCCTCCGATTTGAAAAATATCGAAATCACTAAATTCCGATGAAGATCTGGGTTACCCACTAGTAAACCACCGTCACTGTTATGATCCTTGCTGTAATAAATAGATCCGTAATAACAACGGATAAAGGCTGATATACACTGATAAACCATGACGTACTGTTATAACACACGCGACATGTGATGGTCATTGAGGCTCCATAGGACCAATTTCACATGGTAATCACTGAGCCCCCTACTCCCTAGTTGATCTTCTGAGGTTATGGTTGTCCTTGTTGACATCACTGAGGCAGTAGGCTATGTGTGTGCAGAGACTTCTAATATCGTAAACAGGTAAAGCACCATAAAAACCACGTGAGTCATGTACAACATGTACAAGTGGAGGAATCACCAGAAATAATAGCATATTATTATCATGAGCTGCATGACGTCAGCTGTGTGGAAAAGTGTGTATTCTTCTTCCCACAAAGAAATCTAACTAAAGATCTCAGATTATTTGGTTATACTGTTCAATCTAAATGAACGTTTGACATGTTTGATCTGATAGCCTGATAAAAATACTATTGTGACGTCTTCACAAGGAGTGAATTCGTAAATATATAGGTCATATTCTGGGACGTAGGTACACAAGTTAAATATAAAATGTAAGATCTTTACAATGTCCCTAATATGTATATATCTTGACAAAATATTTATCAACACTTCAAAAATAAAATAAAAAATTAAAACCAACGGAAATAAGACATTGCCCCAATGTTTTATAGCGGCTGCGATGCCTGTCCAATGTATTTGCCAACATTAGGTCAACTTAACTCTTACAAGGCTGAAATATTTTTGATGATGGAAAGCAAAGAGTTTTTTTATTTTGAAATCCTAATAAATGTTCTAGTTACCTCTGTCCGCTTTATTTGAATACCTATGTTATGGCAGGGGCGTGCCCAGGATTAGGATTAGGGGGGTTTCTAAACTGAAATATTGCAAGTGATGATAGCGGTTGGGGTACAGGTATTTTTTAATTGCCATCAAATTGTGACATTTTAAGCGCAATCCATTCTAAGACTAATGCAAGCTGATAAAAATATTTGTGAAGTATAGTCCCTTAGTTGTTAGTGTTTATTTTTACATTAATGATGAGTTTTCCGACTTGATATCAGACTATAAACCTGCACCTTTACTTTTTCTTGTTGAGTTAAAAGTTAAACTTATAAGCATATAGCAAGCTTAGGAGTTGTAAGGAGTAAAACCCTGTATAAAATTTACACAATTAAAAACTATTATATGCCCTATTTATCTACCCCGGCCAATAACTGTGGCGCCGTATGTAATATGACTGGATCACTGATCACATCCCGTCATTCTGACGCCACTATATATCTGTAGGGTTGAATTGTCTCAAATGCTTCAAATATGCATGGTTGTTCACACTTCCTGGTCGTTTCCATAACGCTCTATCCGTTGTTTAGATTAACCTTGATATCGCAGTCCTTGCCACAACATAATACAGCTATACATTACAATTTAACCATGGTGTAGGCCTAAATGACAGCAACATAGTGGGATAGGATGAATCTCATATTTACAATTCTACCAACCTGTCATCATTATAGGCCTGCTAGTAGTAATAGATGGTGCCAGCAATATTTATCTGCTGGGCTGTTGTCCTAGGTGATTAATAATTATCAGGGTTTGAAGAACTATACTCAACTAACATTCATGATATCATTCTTGACCATGCTTGATTAGCCTACACTAGTTGTACACTTGTGTATGAAGTCTAAATTCAGCCAACGTCTGTGTGAAAATGATAGCATTTTCTATGATCAATGACAAACAAATTCCATAGTCCACGGTTGAATTTGCCACAATGTCGGTATTGTCTGAGAGCATAATAATCACTGCTGGCCACGATCAAGGAAACTAAATATATGGCCTATTTATATTTAATAGTTTCTTGCCATAACATTAATAAAACTACGCTTTATCATCATCATTCATAACATATTGGGAGTGAGAGACTGTGCAGGTGAGTTGGCGAGGTAATAGGCCCTAACAGGCCCATACAAACTAAAATATTTTTTTCAGATTTTTTTTTTGGGGGGGGGGGGGATTTCCGGGCAACAAAGAAACCCCCCTGGGCACGCCCCTGGTTATGGGTCTACGGCCATTATAAAATTTTGATTCTATCAGTGCGGTGATCGACTTTGGACGTCAGAATCTGACGTCTAAAGTCAGTTCTCCCACTAAAAGGGTTGGTGATCGACTTTGGACGTCACAATCTGACGTCTAAAGTCAGTCCTCGCACTGAAAGGGTTAATTTAGCATGGGAGAGATGCGTTATAAATGAAGCTCTCTTGTGATTATTATCACGATTTCCGGTTGCTAAAAATTCGTACAGCATGGACACCCACACATAAATTAAATGAAATGAATTTGGTTTTAGGCCACCTTTGTGCACAGACAGGCTAAACTGGGCCAGGAAAACCTCCTGAGGATGGTGAGATGAATGAGATGACACTGCCCTCCAGACACAGGATTCGAAATAGAGCCATGTCGGTCTGAAAAAAAACTTTTGCAGTTCTAGTCTATGGACATGTCTACATGATATTGTCTTATTGAGAAGACAAAATAAAATCACCGATTTGTTTATGATTTAAGCCTGAGCCAGTCCCCTTAACATGTTTAATGCTGGACCAACATAATGATTATGTGACGTTATCCCAACATAGTACATTGATAATTATCATGATTATAATTAGGTCTATATGTCTAGTTCGTGACAGCGTACATAGCAGCTTAGGGGTTACGCTCAAAGTTTCCCAAACCCGCGATTTAAAACCACTGATATTTGATTTATACATCATGTACATTGTTAACAACCCTATTATACAAAGGAGGTTATATACCAACAATTCGCCAAACATGAGATGCTTAATCCCCATGGTTGATTAATGTTGGCCAGCGTCGTAGATGGTCGGCCAAGATTAAACCAACATTGGTTTAACGTCTTCCTTGCTCAGAAAACTGCTGTGTCTCGAGTTTTTGCGAAATATATCGACGACCCCTGATCATGCTTATAGTCCTTATTCACACAAACAACATAGGCCTACCGGTACCATACCTAAGGGGTGTAGATGGGTGGCACTTATAGCCATTGCGAAATATTCACAATTTGTTGTAAAAAAATATCTGTGTAACTTTTCTTTTTTTTGTTCCTTTTATCTTATGAAGAACTTTCTATCTACAATGCCATGTTTATGTTTTACGTATAAATTTATCCATTTTGGTAATTTTACGCAATATCAATATTCCTTCTAAAAATAACTCATAGTTTAATATTTTTATTTTGTTAATAATGTTTCACTTATGCAAGCGTGTATATAAACACACGCCTGTTTCGTATTAGACCTGAATAACTAATAACAGACACACACAAACGGTAAAATGCTAATCATCATATGGTTGACGGGGACCGACTTAAGACGTCAGATTCTGACGTCTAAGGTCGATTCCCGCACTGAAAGGATTAATCCCCGGGCAAACTATATTGACGCATAAAACGACCACAACAGTGGAATCTATTGTGCTCAAAATAAGCAAAGAACACATGTAAGCCACAGTTTTTTTGGATGTATAGATACAAAATAATACAAATATGAAGTCTGACGTAGACTGTTCAACATCACTGGACCAACATTAAAACAACGACTAGTATTATCATATATCCTTATATATCCATTATCAACCCTTTTAGCGCGGGGACCCACAGTAGACGTTAAAATCTGACGTCTATTGACATCAGATTATGACGCACGTAAGAGTAAAAAGTTTATAATAGCCGTAGACCCATAACATAGGTATTCAAATGAATCGGGAAGAGACATTATTGATGATTTCAAATTGAAAGAAAAAACTTTGGTTCATGGTTTATAAAAAAATATTTCAGCGTTGTAAGGGCTGAAGAAACTAAGTGTAAAAACTTACCTTTGAGAGAAGAAGATGTTATATTAGGTGACTTTAATTCCGCCACTGCAGGTGATGATTTTGTTGTGAAAACAGACCTCTAAATGTAGTGACTCACTCGACAAACTTTGGATTGTGTGCTATATATACAATGTCTGCTTGCAGAGCTGCAGGTCTGGAAAGCCCCTCCCGCCACCAGTATTCAGTAAGTCTATCGGCTGGTATCCTATGACAGTCACCTCAGTATTCAGTACTATCGGTTAGTATCCTATAGTAGTCACCTCGGTTATTCAGGACCCGGTCATGTTCACTCCACAAAGTTTTGTTATGAACTGATACTGTTGAGGGATGGATTACCAACATGCACGTAGGCGCTTAGTATCGTACCGGAAGCACACCCCCCCCCCCCAGCTAGTGACGATGTTGAGATGCTGAACTGTGGTCCGGCTTATGTGGTATACCAGCAACAGCAGCAGCAGAAGCAACATTGGTGCAATGTCTTGTGCGTCCTGAGAGAAGCAACATCAGCAGCTATAATATGTGGTATATCAGCAGCGGCAGCAGCAGCAGCAGCAGTAACAGCAGCAGCAGCAGCAGCAGCAGCAACAGCGGCAGCAGCAGCAGCAGCAGCAGCAGCAACAGCAGCAACAGCAGCAACAGCAGCTATGATATGTGGTGTATCAACAGCTGCACCAAATGTTGCTGTAGTGTTGGGTCAGCGTCGTAGACGGCGGACCAACGTTATAACAACATTTGACCAATGTATCCCGTTTACTGGGATAGCAGCATCATTCAATGGTATGTCACAGCAGTATTCAATCATTTAAGTGCTGCATCACACAATAATATTTTAATTTATTTCAGACTGACATTGCTCATGTAATCACCAACTTCAAATTAAATAATATGCACATACTTTAAAAAATATTATGTTGAAAAATGTAGTTTAAAAATTGAATGTGTCCATATCAGTAGAAGCAATAACCTTCAGCAGCAACAGCAGTGAAAGCAACAACAATAACAACAACAACATAATCATCAGCAACAGCAAAACAGCTGCCGCGGCAGCAGCAACAATAACAGCTACAATATCAGCAACAACATTAGGAGCAACAACATTGATTATAACAACAGCGACAACAACAACATCAGCAACAGCAGCAGCTACAACATCATATGCCGCAACAACATCATTAATAACAACAACGACATCAATAAGATCAGCAACAGCAACAGCTGCAACAACTTAAGAGCAAGAACATTGATAATAATAACAGCGACAACAACAACATCAGCAAAAGCAAAAACAGCAACAACAACATCATCTGCCGCAACAACATCATTATTAACAACAACGTCATCAACAAAATCAGCAACAACAGCAGCTACAACATATACAACAACAGCAGCAGCTTAGCAGCAGCAGCAGCAAAAGCTTTGGCATTATGATCAGCATCGTAATCAGCATCATCATCATATCAGTGTCTAACTGTACCCGTAGTTGTGTGTTTTTTATATACATATATAGCACTTTATTCTCGTTTCTCTGAATCAGGTCCAGTACGTGTGCTGCTCAAGTTCACGGAACTGTTTGTTACGCACACACGTGTATGATGTAAATGTTATGTCACAACAATCGTGAAGGAAGATGATGAAATTAACAAGAACAATAATTTAGATTTAAAATGATTATGGACTTTTGATTCATTAAAATAAGTGAAAAATTTACATGAATCACACTGATTCAAGGAACATCCAATTCAGCCGAGTAGGCCTATTGTTGGTGTTTCCATGGTTATAAATCATGATGATTCCTTGATACACTATGAATAACCTAGTCAGTTCATTGTGCACCATTGCGGTTATGAATATTAAGCATTAAAAATCAAGTTAGAAAACATAGATGACACACACTGACATGCGTGTAAATGATGCTTATGATCAATCAACGTGATGGGTGTGTGGGTGGACGGGTGTGTTTATGGATAGATGGATGGGTGTGTTGGATGGATGGATGGATGGATGGATGGATGGATGGATGGATGGATGGATGGATGGATGGATGGATGGACGGACGGATGGATGGATGGATGGACGGACGGACGGATGGATGGATGGATGGATGGATGGATGGATGGATGGATGGATGGATGGATGGATGGATGGATGGATGGATGGATGGATGGATGGATGGATGGATGGATGGAGGGATGGATGGATGGATGGATGGATGGATGAATGGATGGATGGATGGATGGATGGATGGATGAATGGATGGATGGGTGAATGGATGGATGAATGAATAGATGGATGAATGGATAGATGAATTCATGAAGAGATGGATGAATGGATGGGTGAATGGATGGACGGGTGAATGAATGGGTAGGTGGGTGGATGAGACGTCTTGCATTTCCGTGACATGAACACCATCGTTTTCTTGTCAGTGACAGATCGAGTAAAGTGGGGGTCACAACTGCTCATCTGTTGGAAAAATACTAGGATACAAAACGTTTGTCCAGTGCAGCGGGATCAACAACAAACCATAACCAGAGTACAATCTGGTGTTTGCCGAGCAGTATACATGATATACTGCAGTGGAATTGTACTACTATTAATGACGTCACTGATCAAGAATGACTCCGTCCCATGTATATCTAGTTAGCAAACGCCACCCTCCACAACGTTTTACGGGTTAGCAAGCATTCCATATCTGAACCGTAAGATAGCGTGTCGCCGGCGACACGCGATCGATTTAACCCAAATTAACGCCCTCGAAATACATTTTAATTGGGTTGACCTAACTTAGTGACCTTTTATGCATCCACTCAGCTGATTTTGAAACTTTCCATCAGTTATTTATCAAGTGAGAGCATCTTTAAAACACCTCCTGAGAAATATTTCGGCCATTTTAACCATTTGTGATGATGTGAGTATCTTACGTTTCAGATACATGCTGCGTTCTAACCCGGAACATAGTGGAGGGCGAGATCGTTCTAACTATGTATATCTGGCATGGTTATAAAACGCATCGGGAAATATGATAACAAGGCTGGGCGAACATACCGGACGCTCGCCCGCCATTGAGCCATAATATTGCTCTAATTATAGCGGCTTAAAGTAGGTAGGTCATCACGAGTAAACATTGTGGGCCCACCCGCATGCTGCTTTAAAACATACGTGGTATGGTAGGTGATCAGCTGATCAAATAACTCAATTTGGAAGGGATCTAATTTTCATAAATAGAAATAGTTTTCTTTATTTGAAGCTGGAAATTGCGTTAACCGCCAAATTATTCAATCTGAATTTTCACCCACTTGAAGTTGTGTCTCGCTGACGCGATCCACAACTTCAAGTGAGTGAAAATTATTCAGATTTAACAAAATGGAGGTCAACTGTTTTCAAATCTTGCTGATTGGTGTCACATTTTATCTTTAACATGTTTAAAATGTGGTACTTAATGTGCTAATAAAAAATGATAACCCGAATATATGCGGCACCGGCGGTTAAAGGGTTAACGATTTCAGCGCGAAATGGATGAAAAATAGTAAATTTCAGCAGCACAATATGAACCCTTTAAACACCCATGCCGCTATAACATAAATTGAATAACATCATATATAGAAGTTATCATGTTTTCAAATCTCTTCAATCTTCGAAAACACAATATTATTTTGTGCATGTCATTGGAATACCCTTTAAAAATGGGGATTTTTTTAAACAAGATATACAAGCAAAAAACAAGTGGTGTTAAAATAAATAGTGACATAGGAGGGACACAATCACCACCCGACTTATCTATTTGAAAGTGCATTATTATAATTATTTGAAAAACTAGGTATTTCCGTACTACATGTCATCCAGTAACAACGCTCATTTGGCTGATGACCGCGTCACGTATCTTTTTATTCACTTCCAGGCGGCAACTGTGACACCGCTGTTTAATAACCCGGATGTCGACTGGGCCTACAGTAGATATTTTGTGTTTTTACCAGCACCTGTATAACCAGTTGTTAAAAATAAAATATCCTTTTCATCTCGAAACACTGACATATGTTGGGACTTCTATTTCGCAAATAACACAAATTTCCAGTCATTTGAAGTTGTGGATCGCGGTAGCGGAACACAACTTCAAGTGACTGAAAAATCTGAATTAATTAGGTCAGTGCTCTGGGAGTTAAGTGAATAACCCAGGAAACACAAAACATCTGTAAACCATTTATACAACGTCGGTCCAATGTCTTCGACGTTATTCCAACATTGTATAAATGTTATACGAATGTTTCGTGTTTGCTGAGAAGTAGTTGCAACAATGCCTCTGAAGTCCAGAAGTGTAGGATGTTTTGATAAGCAGTGTATGTGGCAGGAAATCCGGATCCTGAAACCTGCCATCCCACGGCATCCCGTGGGATGTTGAACCAATGTTGATGTAAATGTTGGGTCAGCATTGCAGACTTTGCCTAAAACCTATTAGGCCTGAGAATACTAATGAAATGAGAATAGTGCAAAGAGAGGTTTCATCGGCTTCCTAATCAGTGCTCAAAAAAACAACTTTCACCTTTTTGTATAAAACTACAAACAACACTCAACATTGTGATTTACAATTAATGACGCTATGTTATTTCAAATTCGATATCCCGTGTTGTTTAACCCCTCACGATACATCAAAGCATCGTTTTGCATCTCTAAACAATGACTTAATTTTCAATACCTAGGGTTTCAAAACGACCATTCCATGGAACTCCTTTAATGATAACAATATTTTTTTGTTCATTTGCCATCCACTTCATCCACTACAAATCGAGAATTGCTGCAACTCGCGGCTTGTAGTGGATGAAGATGACAATGGTAAATTCAGGCTTGAAAGGGTGAATATAGCCCACTGGTGGCCGTATTAGCTGCGATATGAAGACACTACTAGTTTAATGTTCTGTCTATAGCTGTCGTCGTAGTATAGGGTTTGGTTTGAGCGTATAGTGCATTCACATACAGCAGAGACAAGCGTACAGTGTAGCAGCTAGGGGGATTTCCCTTTCAGGCTTCGCGCCAATGGCAGAGCAGTATTCATGTCAAGGATTATTTTACAAGATAAAAAGAAGTCAAACTAAGGGCACAGTAAATGCCATCTTACGTGTTGTTTGTGGGAAACTATTACACGCGGGAAAACTTCCTTGTTTTCTAAAACATTATACTCAAATCACCAAAGCAAAGCAATTTTATGTAACCCTGACAGCGCGGGAATAGACTTTAGTCGTCGGAATCTGACGTCTATAGACGTCAGATTCTGACGACTAAAGTTTATCCCCGCACTGTAAGAATAAAAATATTTCTAATGGCCGTAGACCCATAACATAGGTATTCAAATGAATCAGAAAGAGCCAACTAGGACATTTATGATGATTTCAAATTGAAAAAACCCCTTTGGTCTCCATGTTTTTTAAAAAAAATATTCAGCGCTTTAAGGGTTAAAATCAGTTCTAGTGAAACAACAGACATTAGACATTTGGTTGTTCTTAGACAGAATGCCTCCTCGACAATGCAAAATGCTCACAGGCTGTTAGTGACAATAGAGCCATAAGCTGATAAGATGACTATTGCACCGGTTAGCTGGTTCGTCACCCTATTAGTAAGGGGGCCACCATTAGATTCCCGGGGGGGGGGTGCAGGAGTATTTTTGAAATAAATAATTTCGTGCGGACTCTGCGTGAAATAAATAATCTACTTCAAGAACTGTTCCATATAAACATGTAACAAAATGTGAAATTTTCACAACCAATCTATCTGTAAGGAGGTCTATCTATCTCTGTGTTGCGCACCTTCCTGCTATTATTAAATAGCGCGATTGGTGAGGCGTGATGGTAGGAGTGTCAGTGATGTCGCCTGTGGTCCAAGTTAATTGTGTTTCTTTCCGATTTTTTGGTTTTATTTGGGTCATTTTTACAATGGTTTTGTTCAGTATTCCGTGTGCTTCTCATTAATTCAGGTTGTTTGGCTATTAAATGTATGGATTTTATATTTTAAATTGTGTGTGCTTTAGCATATATTCAATTAGTGTTCAAATTTGTTCAAAACAGTGATCATGACAATGGTCAATAGCTGTTTAATAGCATGATGATCAGCCCGGTTTTGTGATAACACTCACAGCTCTGTGTTTTCTGGGAATATATTATTGTATACGCCAAAATATCTCAACAAACAACACTAGACATAGCCAATGCTGTTAATGTATTTGTGTACAAATTCTGTGTTGAGAGTTTACCATTCATCTAAAAGCTCGAAACGTATATATACAGACCTACTTGTGGTGCAGGTCGGCGGGCCAGTGTCGCAGACAGTGGGCCATCATTAATTCACTGTCTCTTGTGGCATAGTAGTCATCTGCGTGTGTATAGCATCGTGTGTATGTGTGTATCACTCTGCTTTGCCTGTGTCATTACTGATCATAGCATGTACATGATGTAAGCACGTTAAAAAGGCAATGTAGTCACTTTTCTAATTTGTGAAACTCAATAACCTAAACACATTTACATGCATATAACAACACAACAAAGTAATACGTACAAGATGATGTTTTTATACATTTTACAGTCAACTTTAGGATGTGATGACTGCCCTGATATATACATGGTTAAAGATGACATACATTCTCAAGCAGCAACAGCAATCAATCACACTCCGTCTTCACGCCATATGTGTCCTGAACACATGGTGATTCATCATTTTTTTATTCATTATTCCGTGTGCACTGCAGTACATCTTCTTGATTAATCATAATACTCATGTATATTTATGTATATTTATTTTATTTATACATGTTTGACTCAGTGATGATCGTGTAACATTAGCATATTTGGATGTATATTTTGTTATTTACGTCAGTCTGAATTAAATGACATCAACATACTGCCTGATATTTGACATCATTTTCAAGTAGGATGAATGTTTATATTATGTATAATTTAGAATTGTATTCATTGTGCAGTCGTAATTCACAGCTCCCAGTGATCGAAAGTTGACCCAGCATTGTCCAGATATTGGTAGGTATGACACATAACCAGGTTCAAATGGAATTATTCGGCACACCACAAGCAGAATTAGCAATCAATCACACTCCCCTGGGGGTATGATGGGTGCTGGGACAACTGAGGTAACACATAGAGTGATTGATCATTTGTACCTCTGTACAACAACGTTGTGCAGTCATTATACCACACTTTCGAGTCCAATCTATGTGTAAGGGCAGGGTGTGCGGGTTGTATCATCATTGTAACAGTATTGGTTGGGGGTTTCGAACATTGACAACCATTACCCAACCAACTGTCTTGTATAGCATATTACAAAGATGTTTGTCTGCTCTTTTTCATACATACATATCCTGACGGGACAGACAGTTACACCATGGCTCTTGTCAGACAATCTTTTGAATTCACCTTAGTATACAATCCAAAATTAAATATTGAAAGTCTGGACGTATACTGTTGAAAAGCTTAGTCCAAACAATGAAAGAATATGACGATTCTTGGGACTGCACTACAACAGAAACCAGTAAAAAACCTCACAATTATTAAAAAGTTAGAAAATAAGAACATTATAACTTCAAAAACAAAAATATTATAAACGAAATCTAACTTTAAGATAATATTTGAGTAAAAAAACCCACACCAGTAAAAAATTGGTGTAAAAAAAATATTAAGCGTGTAAAAATCCTCCTAAAAGTCCTAAAAGATTATTTTTTACAAAATTTTTACAAAGTTTAAACAACTTGCAAAAGACAAATTTTGTTGGTGGGTTGGTGTTTGTGTACAGTTTTTAATATGTACCTTGTAAAACAGCAATAAAACATCCAATTCTAGTGTCTCCAACTCACCCAGGGGAGGGGGTGGGTGGTACCCAAATCTGGAATGGTTGTGCAAATGTTAAAACAACCATAAACCAATTTTGTATTTACAGCATTAAAACATTCCTTGTCTCTAAAATTTCCGTGTCTCCAAAAAATTTCTTAGTCTTCAAATTTCTGTGTCTCCAAATCTGGAATGGTCGTGCCAACGTTGTACCAAAGTTGTATCAGAGTTGTAGTACCCAGTCTATGCGATGCTACCCTGGGGAGGGGGTTGGGGTAATGAAAGGTTGAAAAACAATGTTGTACCAACGTTAGGCCAGCATTGGGGACTTTTGCCAGCATTGAAAGCGTTCAGACAACCATGTATATATCACTACTCCCTTTTTTGTGATGCCAACAGACGAGCATCTATATATTCAAAACCGAATCTGCTGTAATTTTATTTCATTCGCTTGTAGAATAAGTCTTTATCCTTTTAGACTGGTCTTCAAAGGGTGTGACACAAGTGTTTATGTTGGCTTTATTGGATTCCGTGGTCGTTGTTGCTTATGTAGCTAAGTGTTTCTACAAAAAGGTTGTTATTACTATTTACTATTTAATTGCGATTAGGTTGATATTTAATTAGGTTGCTGCTATTATATATTATGTTCCTGAACCTAAAATAAAAAAATATAACGTAAATACAATTGAAAAATAAATATGTTACTGGAATATCTTTATATACTGACATATTCTGCTTTTAGAAAGGTAGTAGCTGTTGGTTCAAATACTAAAGTAATGTTTAATTTCAATTAATACGATTTTTTATTTTCCAGACTTCGTCCAGGGGCGGATCCAGAAAAAATCTGACAGGGTTCCAACCATTATATATATATATATATATATATGCTATGGTAATTTTCAGGTTTTATATATTCGTTAATTTTTATTCAAGGACTTTTCGTCAAGTCTTCAATTTTCAATATTAAAAACATTTTTTCCTTCGGTATTTAGGCCTAACATATAAGCCTATAGTAACTGAGTTGTGGAAGGTCACCTTTAGCTGACTTACGACGCTTAGTGTTTTAGCTCTCACGGCTGAGTATTTTACTCAGCCGTGAAAGCTCTTCCATCTTCCATTGTTATCACAAGTAAAGGCGTAGCCCACTTCACCCTTACGTAATACCAATTACAGAAATAACTATTCACGACACGTTGGTATAATTCCGGGGCAGTGCCGGTGGTACCAGGCCAACGTTGAGTTAGCGTTGGGGTAACCTCCAGTGTTAGTATTAATGAACTCTCAAGCTGGTATTGTTACACAAACACATTACTGTAGTAAGCTAGGCTAACTAGCAAAACCGTTCCAATCACTGACTGATATGATCAATAACTAAACAAATTGATGATGTACTTTATTCTGGAGTTATTTGTTTTCACTCTCACGCACTATCCGCTAATATATAAGATCCATACATTGTTGTTGAGTGTTCATCTGCTCATAGAGACTGTAGTTAAAACTCGATTTTCGATTATAGGTTGCGCTATTATAATAATAATTTACTCAAAACTCCTTAAATTCCCTAATTTGTTCTCTTCGCGAAATTTGTGAAAAAAAACTTCGCGAAAATTGCCAGATCGATAACAGTACAAAAAGTATAAAAATGTATAAAAAAAATGATTTAAAGGTAAACAGAACAAACGTACTACAATTTCAATGTGTAGAGCGCTTTCAAAGTTAGGTGTATTTAATTTATTGAAGTCTTTCGAAACAAAGGGTGGTGTGAATGTTATACAATAGTCGGTTGCCAATGACAATTATTTTGCACAAGTAGGCCTATGCTGCCGTACAAGGCCAAAGGCAGTATCTACCTCGGCTGCAATTAGGCCTAAGCAGATACTGCCTTTTGGCTTTGTAGAACAGTGTACATTACGATTTGGCGGGACTGTTAATTACACCTGCTGCCGGTGTCACCCCCAACCTTTCACACATCTTATCCTTTATCTTGAGATCAATGAAAGACCAACAACGAAAGATAAGCTATCATTTGTGTTTTAGAACCCAGTCATCAAAACGGTGACATGGTTCCAATCCCCCCAAAAGTCAATTTACCGTTTTTTTAGGTCTTAAAGCGTTTATATTGTATATTGTTAGATTTGAAAACGCTGACAGGGTTCCGGAACCCTGTCAACCCGGTCTAAATCCGCCCCTGTCGTCATCAAAAGAAGGCGTGTTAATAAACTATATTAGAAGTAATATGGGAATATCTTAATGTATATTTATATAAATATAACAGTCGTTTTATTAAGCTAAAATCCTCAAAAAATGTGTATTTTTATTTTGGCTCCTTGATATGCCCATAATATGTCAACATGTCCATGGACCATAATTGCGTAAGTTATTTTAAATTCTGTGTTGCGCATTTACCAGTTAAGCGAGAACTAAGGACGAAATTTAATTTCGGACATGCATGTCCAAAATAAGAAATACGGGAATAACTGATAAATGGGTCTTTCGGCACACTTGCTACGTTGTCACAGCAACCCAAAATTTAAACGACTTTCACAATTCTAGTCTATGGACATGTTGATACACAGACATTTCGCCCCTTAGTCAGTTCGCACCATTTTTTAGTGAGACGTTTCGCCCCCAACTCATACTTGGGAAAGACGTTTCGCCCCCACCCCATCAATAGGAAAGACGTTTCGCCCCCGTTTTCATAGTTCAGGAAGACGTTTCGCACCCAAACCATATTTCAGAAAAAAGTTTCGCACCCAAGTCATATTTAGGAAAGACGTTTCGCACCAATTTCATTATTAGGAAAGACGTTTCTTCATATTTTGGTAAGTAGTTTCGCCCCCTAATCAAAAAGACATTTTGCACCCTATAGTTATAATTTGGAAAGACGTTTATCACCCTTTTCATAATTAGGAAAGATGTTTCGCCCGCTATCCATCAATCAGCATGATATTCATTTTTAAGAAAGACGTTTCGCACCCTAATTATAAAACAGCATAAGATTGCCGTTCCATGTATTATTCGGAAAGAAGTTTCGCCCTCTCTTTATATTTACGTTCTGCACCCTACTCTTAAAATCTGTATATTATTCGTAAAGATTACATGCCCACATTGGTTCAACGTCTCGGTTAAAACGAACGAAAATATCTAGGCTTACTTGGATAGAGAAAAAATAATTATTCGTAATACAGCACAACAATATAGCGTCGTCACGCCTGATGTGGATCACGCCGTGTTAATTGCAATTGAGCAGGATCAGCCTAGTACCCCCCCCCCCCCACGACCATTTAGATTCGTTCTCCGGGTACATGCAGCCTAATGCAAGTATGCAATTCTTACTCTACTCTATGAACGTATATATTTATATGACTCTGTATGTTATACGATATCAATTTTACAAAACAGAATACGGTAGGCCTAAATATAAAGGCAAGTTTCATAGATAGAAATACTACTATTTATTAGTAAAAATAATAATAGTCTGCAATTAATTGTGATGATGTCGATGGTCTAAACAATATGTTTTGTGGTATGTGAAAATGTTTTCTTGGCCGCTATAAGAATGGGGGCGAAACGTCTCACATTAAGGGTTCGAAATGTCTTAATTTAGAAAGGGGACGAAACGTCTTTTCCAGGGGGCGAACGTCTCAATAGGGGGCGAAACGTCTCAATAGGGGGCGAAACGTCTCACATAGGGGGCGAAACGTCTCACAGGGGGGCGAAACGTCTTAAGCTGGGACAAGTCATCACGGCGACGGGGGCGAAACGTCTTGAAGATGGGTGCGAAACGTCTTGGGGGGCGAAACGTCAATTGTGCGAAATGTCCTGGAGCCGCCATGTTCACATCTTATGGCCATACTAAGAAGCCAAAATAAAAATACTGATTTTTTTTATGATTTTAGCCCGATTGTGTCGCTTTAACGTACCAAACTATAGTTCAATTATAATAGTAAATATTACTTTCGTGGAATTCCACATTTCCATGCAATTAATTAGTGACACCGGTTTGTTTCATGACTTCTACGAACTTTCATTTACAGGAATTTATCAAAATAAATAAGTGATTTGTATTTTATGTACTTAATCATATAATATATCTTTTTTTTTAATATTTATATATATGTGATGGGTTAATATGTTTAATAGACACTTTAATCCCGATTCTTTGTGATTAACTCCGTTGCGAAGGTGTTAACCACCAAAACAGCGTAGGCATTACGACAACTTTTACCGTTATGACGTTACTTAATGATGATTAGGCCTGTAGAAAGTGGGGTGATGTCGACCAGATTAAGGGTGACGGTGGTAGGAAAAATAATATTAATTGATGTAACTTTTTCAGATTCAGATTTTGACAATATACTGTTGACTAGCCATGCTATGTAGTTTGTATATCAAATCGTCTTATTCATTACTTGTCATTATTATTCATTCATTTATTCGAGCATTTATATTAAAAATTGCTTGTCCTATTAATTTACTTCACATCACTACTCCATTTATGTAATGTTCATTCACTTTATTACATTATATTGTGATATATTTTACTTCCATGTGTTGGCGTGATAAATTTTAGCGCATTTCGAGTTAGGGCGTGAGTGCCAATTTATATGTTAACGCCATATATTGTTCACCACGGCGTTTAAAGGGTGCCGTAATCTAATCGTCGTGATTTTCAGGTTAAAGTGGGAATGGTTAAGGCCTAAGATTGAATAATAATAATAACAACATAAAAAAATGCACTTGTGGGTGGTACAGAAAAATGTTGTCAAAATATCAATAGTTTAATTCCACAAACATTTATAGCATAACAAAAAGTAGCATTCGAGGGATGTGTTAATATGCTTTTGTCTAACAATAGCATTATCTGTTATGCAAAAGTAGATCATTTTAAAACATAGTGAAACTCTAAACTCTAACACTGTCTCGGAAAAGTGAGCCGAGGTCACTAAGACCACCTTGGGCCGAAGTCACCAAAGCTGGCCGAGGTCACAGAAGTGTGGGCCGAGGTCATCTGGTCCGAAATAGTCGTGGGCCGAGATCGCCAGTACCCACTCAGCCCAAACCGCGTATGACGTAGCACTAATATAGACTATCAAGTGTTATGGCTAAACTAAACAACCCTAATAATGCATAGTAGGCTAAATACTGCGTTAGAAGCACACTAAGTAAAACATAATCATTTTTTAGGATGCCTATGTTTAATCTAGTTTTGCTGCGTCTTTGATTTAGATCTTGCGCGGGCGCTCTGCAAGGCCGATGCTCGGCACACCAGCTGAATAGTTATCTGAGACAGTTTTGTGAAAGCTGTGATTGAGTGAGGAGGCTCATTATATGTTGTGTGTGTCTGTCGGCATCTTCATGTAAATAAAACTATGTAACAATCAACCAGGATTATTGACTTATTCGATGCCGAAACCATAAGCCGCCGTGATTTTAACAACACTGAATACATCGTTACCCCGTATATATATATATAAATTTACAGTTTTTCATTGAATGGCTATTACATACATATAAAGTAGACTAGCCTGTTAACCTAGGAGGTTAACAGCCAGATTAACAGTTTGGAATGATGCGTCAAGGTTTCGCAAAGTAAAGTCGAAAATATTCCATCGTAAAATGGTGTTTTTGTGTGTTTTGGAGATACTGGTGCCTTGTAAGTTTTGATGTTTCACTTTGAAAACCAATGAAAACTTCAAAAAGCAGTTCATGCTCTCACAGGTTATGACACTACAACTAGCTAATTTAAACGAAAGCAGATAAGCATTTGCATTCCGAGTTGCTCAAGTATAGCATTGCCAACATTATTTAAAATATTTTGAACGAAAGAACGAGATCATGACTTGTGTTTGCGCTTTACTTGCGCTACCAGAAATGTCAACACATTTCGTGCTAAGACATGATAAGTATGCCAGCACCTATATCCAGTGAACAGTTGGTTTTATATTATACTGTCATATTATTTTATTATATAATTTTAATTCACTAATATGGTCAACAGGCATTGTAGAAGTCGTCTCGACCTGTTCCCGTCAACTAGAGTTAATAACATGTCGAAAAAAATTCAACTCAATTAATAATAAACGATATTGTACTATTATTGCATGTTTTTAACTGGAAGTCTAATAAACAATAAACAATAAATAAAGTAGAGACGTTATAATTATTAGGGGCGCTTAATTTTGGTCAGTAGTCATATTATTCCACATCTTGACCTTTGGTGACCTTGAATTTTATTCAATCATATTGATTGTCGTTTGTTATCATTAAATGTGAAATATTCCCCTAACCCAGAAAAAAATGAAACTATGTCGGTTTTTTGGAATTTTTGGCAAGTTTTCTAATATTGAATATGGCTCTGATGGCACTAATACCATATTTGATCACCCCTAATGTTTCTAAAAAAAACTTTTATATGATATACTTTACTATAAGAAAACACAAAATTAATTAAATTGTGATTCCTTTGGAGCTTGGAGACGTTTTAATTCTTAGAAGCGATTAATTTTGGGCAGGGGTCATATTATTCCACATCTTTTTGAGAGCTTAAATGTTGCTGCTGGTCGGTTTTCGGTGATGATATGCCATTTTGAAGGCATGAAATCGTTAATTTTGGCGGGG
Source organism: Flabesymbios commensalis (assembly GCA_964017125.1). Classification (NCBI taxonomy): domain Eukaryota; kingdom Metazoa; phylum Annelida; class Polychaeta; order Terebellida; family Flabelligeridae; genus Flabesymbios; species Flabesymbios commensalis. Next base: position 51,872,700 of record OZ024918.1, on the reverse strand, counting down.
TTTTCCGTTTTTATTTTTTTAATAAAATCTTGAGTTTCTCATTTACTGCCGAGTTTCACAATGTCCACCCTCGCTACCAATGTGCCCCAGGTGGTCTACTATCAAAAACAGGTGGGTTATTTCGGAGCTATTTTGTGCGCCAACACCCCTATTGGCTCCAGCTGGGACCATAATAGGGGTATGTGCAAATGAATGAATGAATGAAATGAAAACTTCTATAGCGCCTAACTCCTCGGAGGGCCGAGCTCAGAGGCGCAATCCATCCTTATCAATTTTTTTGCTACACGAAGGTGTGCAGGCAGTTAATTCCAGAGAGTAGGACCAGAAACAGAAAAGGCACGCGCACCGAACTTAGTTCTGATACGTGGTACTTTGAGCTTATTTGTGTTGTTTGATCGCAGATGTTTTACGGAGTCTGCAGAAAAAAGAAGGCTAGATAAATAAGACAACGAAATACAAAAGTACATATTTTGAATTGTATTCTAAACTTGATTGAAATCCACTGTAATGATTTTAATAGAAAAATAGTGCGACTAAAACGAGGAGCTTTTGTCACAACCCTTGCTAAACAGTTCTGAACACGCTGTAATTTCTGTAAATCATTAGCTGGAATTTCGTGTAATAAGGAGTTACAGCAGTCCAGTTTGCTTGTCACCAGTGCCACTGCAATTTGTTTTGCTAAAGCTAGAGGTAGACTTTTTCTGATGCGTTTAAGATCTCTAATGTGATAAAAACAGGAACTGGACACCTGTGAAATGTGCTGACGAAAATTCAAACCACTGTAAAAAAGACACCCAAATTCCTTGCGGAATCTGCTGGATTCATCTCATTGTCCAACACCACAAGGGGGGAAAGGTTAATAAACTTCTCCCTCTGCGATTTCGAGCCAATGAGAAGAAACTCAGTTGCTAGGATTGAGCCATCTGAGCAGATACCCCGGTAATACAGCTCTGAAGCATTTTTGATGACTCAGTAGCTGTGTCACCTGTTAAGGAGATGTAAATTTGTGTATCATCGGCGTATAAGTGTTGACTCAATCCATTACTTGAAATAATGGTGATTAGACGAGCGGTGTACAAACTGAAAAGCAGAGGGCCAAGTACAGAACCCTGCGGCACTCCATGCTCAAACAAAATAGGGTCAGAAAAAGATTTGTCAATTTTAATTTGTTGATGCCTGCCACAAAGGTAGGATTTAAACCAAGCAAAAGCCATTCCAGATACACTATACCACTCAGCTAGTCTATTTGTTAGAGTGTTGTGGTCGATAGTATCGAACGCCGCAAACAAATCAAGTAATGTCAAAGCTGTGACATGGCCCTTGTCAAGATAAACTGAGATGTCATTGTGAACTCTTAACAAGGCTGTCCCAGTGGAATGGAATTTCCGGTACGCTGACTGCATTGGATTGTTCAATTTGTTGGAGTTTATGTGAGCTTGTAAACGGTTGGAAACAACTTTTTCAATAATTTTAGAAATGAAACTTAGATTGGAGACTGGTCTATAATTTTTGAAGTTATTGAGAAGAAGGTGTGATTTGTTTAGTAAAGGTGTGACATGAGCCTCTTTGAATGACAGTGGGAATGTTCCAGATTCTAGAGATAAATTAATTATAGTTGTTATGGGTTTGATTAAAATATCCAACAAGGCTTTGGATGTTTGTTGAAATCGGATCAAGGTCACATGATTTTAATGCGGACTTTATAATGATCTTCCTGACCTCGTCCTCTGATGCTGGCTCTAAATTGAAAAGTTTATTTCTTATTTTAGGCTTCTGAACAGATGGTACATCATCCACCTGATTTGATTCCGGCAGTGCTGCAGCTGGCGTTCTATGTAAAATATTGTTAATGGTGTCCCAAAGGCGGCGAGGGTTTTCAGAATTTTTATCTATGAGATTGAGATTTGGCCTCTGTCATAAGACGATTGCATAAATTTCGAGTTGCGGTATTTGCGGTCAAATCTGGAAATAGTCCTGAAATTGTGCACACATGTCGTCTAACATATGTAGAGGCGATGCTTCATTTTTCTCCTTCATATTCTTATTTGCATCAATCCAAAATGGCCGCCGTCGGCCATCTTGGATTGTTACCTTTTGACAGAAAAGCCCTGGAATCTCATATAATTCCTCATTTTTAATTAATTTGAATACACTGATTACATTGAAATGGTTATTTTTGCGATTAAATGTCATTTAGGGGACAAAAACAAGATGGTTGCCGTCGGCCATATTGAATTTTACTGTTTTGACATAATAGCCGTATAATCTTATATGTAATACCTCATTTTTGATTAATTTGAATACACTGATTCCATTGGCATGGTTATTTTTACGATTCAAGGTCATCTAGAGGTAAAAACCAAGATGCTTGCCGTCGCTTATATTGAATTTTTAACTTTTGACAGAATAGCTCAGAACCTTGTGTAATACCTCATTTTCGACTAATTTGAAAACACTTTAATTTCCTTACCAACGATAGTCTTTAATTTTTAACTTTAAAATAATTAGATTATAATTTGATGCATTATTATCTTGATTACATATTATTATGATGTAAATATGAAGATGACCGCAAAGTCCGCCATAGCGTGATCAGTTGTTGACAGGCTTTTTTTGAAGAAATGTTTTATATAAAATGTATAAACTCTTCAAACTTAAAAAAAACATGTTCGTAGTGATAGACAATGTCAAGTTCATAGTAACATTTAAAAGGATGTCTAGGATGGCTTGCGTCCGGAATAAGTCGCATCCCAACCCCACGATCCAGCCAACAAGACACTGGCCTAGCTAGAGGAGCGCGCAGCGCGAGGGCTGACCTGAGATTATGCACTAGTTCTGGTATAAACCTTATAGTGCCTCTCTCTTTTCACCTGGTGAGGTAGGTGATTGTACAAGCAATGGCAAGAAGAAGTCCAGGAGACAAGGAACCAGGGAAGAGGCGACCAGCCACCAGAGTAAGGGCAAGGACTGACCCTTTGAAATGTGCTCTGCTTTCTGAGCAGTGTGTTTGAAACCACCATCATGAACCGTCATCGTTAGCCCACCATCCGTGTCCGCCGTGCCATCACCCAAGCTAGCAATGTAATGATAGAGAGCTCATTGCTTAAGACCAGAATCCGTCTCCTTCAGTGCTATGATTGAAAGCCCACTGCCTTATGTGTCTCACAAAACGGCTCCTTTCAGAGCCCCTGCTCTCTGTGGGAACAGGAGTTCAGGAGTTCAACCGATATCCGTCAACCGTCAACCGTCAACCGTGTTCTTGTCTCATGCAGTGGAGTGATAGGGAACTCCCCGCTTTTGGTATGTCACACAGAACGGCGCCCCCAGAGCCCCTGTTCTATGTGGGAACAGGAGCTCAACCGTTATCCGTCAATCGTCAACCGTCAACCGTCAACCGTGTTTAAGCGTCAGCCTGGATTTCAGCCAGCAATTGATCCAGAATTGTATTAGAGCCTGATCGTTTTTGAACGATCTCATGATTCAACACCAGATCCTTGAAACACTGTGTGTTTTCAAGTGATCTAAATGTTTTAACCGCCAGTGCTGTCATCCTAGTTTTGATCATAGGGACGTTAGTGAGGTCATGCAGATCTATTGTTCTCATTCTGTCCAGGTAGGTTACACCAAGTGCTAGTCTCAGGCACTTGTTTTGAAAGATCTGCATTTCCTTCACTTGTGATTCCCTTAAAGCTCCAGTTATCAGTGAACCATATTCAAGGACAGGGCGTATAAAGCACTTGTAGGCTTTTAAGATGGTATATGGTCTGGCGCCCCAGTTTGTCCCTTTGAGCAACTTCAACAGGTTCAGTCGCCTGTAGACCTTTGTCATTAGGTCTTTCATATGGTCTTTGAAGCTAAGCCTTCGATCAAATAGGATTCCAAGCAGTTTGGCTGTTTGAGTTTGAATAATAGGCTCACCAAACAGTTCCAGATCTATAAGTTCTGGTTTTGGACCGACACTAAACACAATCAGCTGAGTTTTTCCTGCGTTTAGTTTTATCCGCCATTTGGAACACCATGCTTCAATAAGTTTTAAAGCTTTTGATAGCTTTGCCTTCACCCATTTGGCATTGGTTGCATGTGCCCAGATTCCCATGTCATCTGCGAACTGGGAAAGCTTGACATTGAGTGAACTCATGTCTGGGATATCATTCACATAGATAATGAAAAGGAGAGGGCTTAGGACCGAGCCCTGAGGTGTGCCCGCATTGAGGGTCACCTCCTCTGAGCAGTTGTTACAGCAATTGACTTTGATCGTTCTGTCACTTAGGAAAGATGATATCAACCTGACCATCTTCCTAGGTAAGCTGCCGTTCATCAGCTTGTATCTTAGTCCGTCATGCCACACCGAGTCAAATGCTTTCTCAACATCGATAAAGATTGCTCCACCTTTCCATTTCTTAGTGAATCCCAGTTGAGTTTCCTCTACCAGTCTGAACACATGTTCCATGGCGATGCGCTTGCTCCTGAAGCCATTCTGCCACTTGTTAAAGAACTTTTCTTTCTCAAGAAAGTTCCTTATTCTACCAGCTAGCGTTTTTTCAAAGAGTTTGCCCATACAGCTCAGCAGGCTGATAGGTCTATAGTTCCCCGGCATTTTTCCGTCTTTGCCTGGCTTAGGTATCATGATACCTTCAGCCTTTTTCCATAGCTTAGGATAGTATCCTGTAGCCATACAAGCATTACAGATTTGGGCCAGGGCCTCATAAACCTTGTCATTTGCTTGCTTAAGTACACCGTATCTGATACCGTCCAGACCAGGGGCAGAGCTAGATTTGCACTTTTTCAGATAAGCCTTGATTTCCCCTGTTGTTATTGGGGTTAGTGTCTCGTGATCATCGTCCTCTTCGGGGACGTGGCTTACTAGTGGCTTGAAGAGCATTTCGTGCTCTTTAATAGTGCTTTCTACCTCCACTTTGAACTCATCGTCAAAGATGGTCCCCTGGTGAACGTTGTGTACTTTTTCAAGCGAGGCTGCGAACGTGTCAGCTCTCTCTTTGTCATTTTCAGTGTGAGTACCATCACTTCTCATGAGGGGAGTTTTTCTCGTTCCTCTAGATTTTGCCCCTGTTAGCCGGAAGAACGAGTTCCAGAACTCGGTTCCATCCCTGGCTCCGTCAAGTTTATCAATCTGTTCTTGCCAAGCCCTTTCCTTGTCCGTTTTGATAGATTCCTTGACCTCGTTGGTCAGGCTCTTGTACATAGTCATGTACTCGGGCTCGTCACTGAATCTCATAGCTAGCCTTCTAGCTTTTCTTTTTTCTCTGATCAACTTAGACGTTTTTTCAGAGAAGACACTGGCCTGAGACATGGCCGGCTTTAAATACGCAGCACGCTTGATATGCTAAACGAGTGTTTCCTTGGCGGGAGATAAATTCAAAATTCAAAAAATTAAATAAAAACTGCGTGCACCATGTGTGAAAATAAACTGTCTGGCACGATTCACATCAGCCCCTGGACAGGATTTAAAACAAAACGAAATAGCATATTTGGTTATTGCAATGTCATATTCCTCTAAGGGTCAAACCATTACATAAGTGGGTGGGGGACTAGATTTGTTGTTGGTTGTAATTGTTCTTACCTATGTAAGAAAACTTTTTTTAGCGGTAAACGTTTTTTGTTTTTATGAAGAACGAACATATCAGATTTTGTGGTAGGCCCCTATATTTTTCCTGTTCTGTATGTTACTATTTGCTAGTTTATTCTGGTCAACATATTTTTCATCAATTCCTTCAAAAAACTTCTTTTCTGCCCAGATTTTCCGACTTTTGTGGCGACGAACTTTTTTTCGTATTTCTTCTAGCCATTCCCCTCTCCCCAGGTATCTAATGCGCGTCCCTTACTAGTCTGTTTGACCATAATCCAAAATAGGGTATGGACAAAATGCCCTAGTGGGGTAAAACGCACATCCTTATTCTGATGCCATTATAGACAATTTTGAATATTTTATGCATTTAAATATAGCCTTCATAAAATTGGTATGTATAATTTTTTAAAGGAAAATTGGCAAGTTTGTACAATGGGGGGGGGGGGGAGGGTAGTTTCTCAAAACAGGGCATGTTCATGTAATATTTTAAAAAGTCAAATTGAATCTTCTGAGCTCGAGCTATTATCATCAAGAAAAATCTCTAGACATTAAAGGATAGGTATTAACTTTAAACATTGAAAAACGATTGATAATAACTTGCGTGATGTAAAGGCATGTTTTTTTAAGTGGCTTATAGGGCAAAACGCCCATGACATAGTAGTGGGGTATAGAAATCTGTCAAATTGCAAAACCCCACCAGTTGAATTGGTGTTCATGACCACATGGAAGAACTCTTTTAAAAAACACGTAAGCCAAACAAACTTCAAAATGGCTACAACTAGACCATTAACTTGAACTTCTTAGGCTTGGTCTGCCATAAAGACCCGTGTTTTTTAGTTTGTAGCATAACTCAGAAATTCAACATTTTCCAAGATGTTCGTCATTTGACCAAGGTCTAAAATTAAATTGATATAATTTTCGAAAGAATTGAAGAAGATTCATTATTTTGTCTTTCATTGGATTTCACATACGTCCGACATAGTGGTATGGCCAGAAAACACTTTAAACATCGCTTTGTATGTCTCTATCAAATTTTGGGAAGCGGAGTTTGATCCATGGGGTCAAAACGCCCATTTCAAATAAAATTAATGTTATTTTCATAAAAACGGGAGCTTCTCTCAACACGTTAAAGGATATAAAGCGTAATGTTTTCAACATTCATCATTTTGCTTCATCATCTTGTGAAATGCCAAGAGTCAAATAATTATAAGCTTTTTACGGTAGGTAGGGCGTTTTGCCCCACCCCACCCAGAATCAGGGGTTAGTTCCGGCATCGGCACCCACACCCACTTTGCTCATTGATTTTCACTATGAGACGTATATCAGTATCAGCCCATATCGCACTCTGTTTATAAAAAAGAGCTGTAATGTACGGCATGTCGTGTGAGAAAATACAAATGTTGCACATTTATCGTGCGATATGTGAAAATACAGCTCAAGTCCAATGAGAAAGTTGTTAGTCTATAGGTTCACACCTTATTCATTGGTCGAGTGCTGTATTCTCCTTGCCGTGTCGTCCTCTCCGAAGCCGTGGATGGATGTATTTGCTTTACCCGAAAAATTCAACATGGCGGTGACTGAGAGCGATCCCGACCCCAAGGTCCGAAAAATATCCATAACTTTTTATTGACTGTGCGACCTCTGAGCTGAGCATGCGGGCATGGAACTGAAATGTTACTGATTCTAAAAAATCTATTTTTGACCTGATTACTCCCCGATATTTTCCGATATGACAGTCCAAAGAAATGTCCCACGATTTTGTACGCGATCAATCTGTGGCTGAAGCCTATTTCAGCCACTGGGGCTAGTATTCTCCCATATCGCACTCAAAAGAACACCATTCGTATATATTATGCTGATTTCTTGCCAGTCCCTGAAAAAATGACGTCGTATCGCATCCAGTCAGCGAGTGAAATACAGGTAGAATTCTGCATATCTCAGTGGACATATGTATGGCAATAACCCCAAAGTCGACCCATAATTATTCATCCACGCCTATCCGAACAAAATTGATGGCATCTCATTGAGTAGCACCAGTTTCTTCTCTGCAGCATGTTGCATGCTGAATAACGCGGGTATCAAACTAACTGTGGTTACATGGCTCTGGAGGAATTATGTTGAAACGTTATAGAGATACATGACATTTAATGATTTGAATAGAGAGTCCAGGCATAATCTATCATGGCTGATGTTACCACCACAAAATTGCCTGACATTTCAGGTATGTACGTAGGCGTGTAATATATTATTATAATAATGTTATTTAAGTGAAACAAAAATTATATAGAAAACTATTTTTTATTGGTATATTCCATCAAACAAAAGTAAAAAATACCGCAGATTTTAAATTTTGGCATGTGTGCACGCAAAAAAACCAGATATGTCACATTTTGAGGTCTAATTTAACGTTGATCTTACAAAATGACCCCAGCTGGATCTCTTAGGAATTCAAAATGGAATCCTAGAACATTTTTAGTACGAAATGACATATTATATGTGGCTCTACGATTCTTAGTTCTGCTAATGCTAGGGATTTATATAACGATTTACCTAAATTACTGGTTTATCGGCGGCCATTTTGGCTTTTACCCCAAAACGAAGCTTTCCCCAAGGAGGAGGGGTACTAGGATGATTGCTAGTAATAGTACTTTTTGCCCCCATCCGGGGAGGGTCATTAGGGATCTGTTCCGTCAGTTGCATGCTGTATGGCATGGTACGGAAGCACTAGTCTACAGCAATCATCCAAGGGAAGCTGCAGCCTCCTCGTATCTGGCCATAATCTTTGGGCAGATTGCCAGTGGCGTACCCTGGCTCCTCCGCTCAACGGTGGTGCTAATGCAGCTCTCGCATCATTGCTGGCGCTGGTGTAGGCTGTGGTAGCCTTAAATAGCCGGCAATAGCGTGTTTGACATTAGGTCTCTCACGTGGGATGAATGGAGTTACCCAGAGGGAGTTATCTTTCCTATTGTTACTCTGGGGACTATTCGACCCGAGGATAGCGGAGCTGCGCGAAATGCCACGGTGTTTTAGCAATAAATTGCACAGCGAAACCCAAGTCTCCGGCCGTCTGGGCATGTCTGGGGGTAGATCCCCTAAAAATTCCCAGAACCCCTTATCGGGCGAACGAAGGAAACACTCTCAATAACTCACTATGCCCTATCACCCCCACCCTCACATCATCACATGTACATCATTTCATCCCATCAATTGACTACAACGTTTTTATCGTATTACAATGTCACTTAAAAAACCTTTTGTGCCAAAAAGTGATGTAAAGCAATGATTTACTACTACTACTACACAAGGAAGATTCGGCTGGGGTTTTATTGTTTTTCTTTTCCACTAATTATTTCGCCTTTTCATAGTGCTAAAAATGTAAAAACAATCTGATATCCAGAAGTTGAATTTTTTCGTCGATCCTGTTTGAGGATTCATTCCCACACTTACAAAAAGATAACCACACACTGTATGTCATTTTAAATATTGCTTTATTTCAATGAAATGTTAATAATTCTTCAAACATTTCTGTAATATTAGATACAATGTTGTCTGTAAGTTGAAGTCTGAAATCTATCATGTCCATAGCTGGGTTGTCAAGATCCTATTCTATCCCGTGCTCTACGTCATCTGAAAAGTAATATTAAAAGTGATCAATGTCTCTTAAATACATCCTACTTACCCTGCAATACACTTAGCTGAATAATTTCAAAAACTGAAACGGATATACGTTAATAATTTGTTTGTCAATTTAAATGGAAATCCTCTTTAAAGTACTTATTATATTACGATAAATAATCTATGATGTTCCCGTTCCATAAATTGTTGAAATTAATAACTATGAAATTAACGCACGGTGCTTGTTTATTCATTTTGTCGAGTTTCAAAGTAGAAGGATTACATAAATATAGGTCTACTCACTGTAACTTAGAAAGTGACGTACTCGAGCATGCGTGCTAAAAAAATAATAATCATGTTGTTATAGCTGTTGTGTGTTGTAACGAGAGCGTCAATATGCATGGTATCAGAAATACATAATACAGTGTATTATGTATTTCTGTATATCTCACTTGAGATGATAGCCAGGAAACTCTTTGAATGCATATGACAAGTTATAAGAGCGGTTGATGATCGTTTATATCATGTTTATGAACAAATCATAATACCTTCATGAGAATTAGATCAATTCCCAACATTAAACTAATAGTCTTAAAATGTTCATGAAATAAAACTAACCAGCACGTAGATTTAATGCACAGGAACAATTTCCTGAACAAATCATGAATTCAGTGAATGTGTATCCTGCATGAAATGTTCTGGAAATGTTGATACAGATATATTTCATAAGTACTTTACGAAAACTGACTAGCACGTAAATCATTTAAATGAGTAATTTTTAATCACGTTAAAATGATAATTTCACATATTCCACGTACAGTTGAATTCACCCGCAATAATTATGGTGGATCACAATGAAATGCATAGGTTTCAGCAAACACGAAATTCAATGCTGTTTTGAAGGGCCAGCATCGAAGACGATGGAGCAACATTAAAACAGCATGGGATCAATGTCATGTGTTTCCTGGAATAGTAATAAATACTCCTGTGGTATTCAGTTGTATTCGTTCTCACTCAACCCTGAATGAGAAGACGCCGTTTCAACCTATTTGAGCACCCCTCTCCACGCAGCTCCATACTGTTAATCCCTCTTCTAAATTTTAAAATTGTGAAACTAATACATCTAGAACAAAGCCCAGAACAAATATGGTTTTCATTGCAGTAAATATGTCAACCAAACATATTTAATTCAATTATATCAAATTTTACCATAAATGTGGACACAAATAACGTTCAGAATTGTTTTTTTCAACTTGATATAAGCACATAATAATCTGGAAATTATATATTATTTGTCACACCATTTGAGCGGTGCTGGGCAAGTTCCCGCATTGCCTACTTTTCTCACGCCACACTTTGCAGTGTGATTATCGGCAATCAGCTGTAAACTTTGATGTCTAATCTCGGGGGTTGTTGCGGGCGAGACACGTGTGTCCTCCTGGAGTGGAGTCACAAATAGATGGACACAGCCTCTTGCTGGCAGGGTTTGAGTGTAACGGGACAACGCTGCGTCAGGATGGAAGTACTCGATGGACCACTGGGCTCACATATTGTTCATATTGTTGCGATTTGTACTTTCATACCGTACATGACGTAAAGTCACCGCCATTGAGTGTACACGTGACGTCATGTACATTATGAACGTACAAAGAGTAATAATATGTGTGTCCGGTGGTGTGGACAACCAGATCTTCCATTCGAGCCTTGTTTATACAAATAATACAACATTCCACTTACAAAACCTAGTCATCTGATCTTCAATTACTTTCTCAATTGTTGCCTGGTCTGTAAGATAAAACAGAATATCAATATATAGTAATAAAATACACTGTACAGAACCGCATAACACAACACTGGTTACAGAGGGTGAGACGATAAAATCTTATGTAAGATTTACTCTTAACAAAATAATTAATTGAATTCAAATTGATAGCTGTCTGGAAAATGGACATTTAGAAAACAATTTGTTTTTCACATATATCATTTGCAATAAATGTAACTATTTTTAGGTAATAGATGTGACTTTTTCAAACATATACTGGCTTATATGCGGATGTCGAACGTAGTGACCATATCAAACATGAAGTACAAGTGTAATACATAATCTCAATTGGTCAACATTATATGTTGGTCCATGTTTCACTAGTGATTCATCCTATGTAACACTTACCAACTCCCCCCAGAAGGGCTTTCTGTGTTTCCAAAATTTTATGTTGATCTGTCAAAAAAATATAGGAAAGATTAGATTTATATTGTAAAGCAACGATTTATATTATTTTTAAAATATCGATACATATGGATGTCAAGAAAGAACCCTTCGAAGCTACTCAAGATGATCTGACTAATTCAAGGTATTGGTGCACAAAATCTAATTTGTTTGAGTAACACTCACGCTCACAAGTCAACCATCTTCTCATCTCATGCACCGCACCTTCCCCATTATCTGCCACAAAATACAATTACAATAAAACCTTAGGTGATAGAATAGTAACAGTGGTGCTATACAAGTCAACGGATTAAAATAAAGCCAACAACGTACCTATTAGCACTGTGGCAAAGTAAATCATGATGATGAGGGAATAGGCTACAAATGTTGTCAACTTGTAGGCCTAGTGAACCATTGTGCACAATGTAATTCTTAATTCTAAAGGATTAGCGCACAAAGCTAATATGCTCTTATGTTTTAATATATTATCACCTTTTACACAAGATATACGTAGATACACTCTGAGTAACACTCACGAAGTTCATCTTTCCACTTCCTTATTTCAGCCATGACCGCGGCAATATTTTCTGGCACTAAACAGAATCATATTAGCACATTAAATGAGTAGTAGTGGTTGAAGTATGCCTAGTAATAGTAGTAGTAGTAGTAGTAGCAGCAGTAGCAGTGGCAGCAGTAGTAGTAGTAGTAGTAGTAGTAGTTGAGCAGTAGTAGTAGTAGTAGTAGTAGTAGTAGCAGTAGTAGTAGTAGTAGTAGTAGTAGTAGTAGTAGTAGTAGTAGTAGTAGTAGTAGTAGTTGAGTAGTAGTAGTAGTAGTAGTAGTAGTAGTAGTAGTAGTAGTAGTAGTAGTAGTAGTAGTAGTAGTTCAGCAGCATGTACAGCAGCAGCAGCAGCAGCAGCAGCAGCAGCAGCAGCAGCAGCATGTACAGCTGCAGCAGCAGCAGCAGCAACAGCAGTATTAGTAAGATTAGAAAAAATGTGACAAGAAAATATTTTACGTCTGAACAAATTGGCGCTTATAGTTGTGAAGACTAAACATGTTTCCGGGGCACGTGCGATACAGCTGACGGTGAATATGGGTAATCCAAATTATGCATCAAATTATAAGCCTACCCTAACAATTGCGTACTATGTGACGCCATCACATTCAATCATTTATGTTTTTTTGTGTTTTCTCATACCAGGCGAGCTGCCCACAACCCAACAAGTAAATCTAATGGCTTTCTATATGGAGCAGGGGCGAATCCAGGATTTTCCAAAGGAGGGGGGCTTCAATTTAAATCTGAATGTGCCGTTGTCCATGTCAATCTGGTGGCATCTACGCGTAGTTTAAAACTTACATAAAATGAGACAATTGAAAGAATTTTAGTAGGGCCTAATAATAAATATTTAAAAAAATGTACTTTGACTGATTTTAAAATAGTCACCATGTACACATTTTAAAAATAACCTGGGAATTTAAAAAATTAACTATTTGTAGGACATATGTACATATCCTGTTTATGTCAAATAAGTCAGAAATGACTTTTTACAGCAATTGTCAAAAGTAATGGATATCCAATTAAATATTGTGATAAATAACCCGGGGGAGCAGGCCATATAGCCGGTATCAGAGGCAGACAAGGCAATCTGTTGTTTTCCTTTAACATTAAAACATCTCAGAACTGATTATTTTGGCTCAGACTCATTTAAGCTTCGCTTTGTCTGTTCCCGTCCCTGGCAACTGCATAAATATCAGATCACCTAATTAGTATTCTTCATGTTCTTGAAAATGTATATCAACCACAACTCAATGGTAGGTGGGTTCTCGTGATTCGCTGAGTAAACATTGTGGGCCCACCACATGCATGTCGTTGTCAACGTCCACTTGAGTGGAGTCCGACTCAATGTAAATATTAAGGTTGAGTAAAGCAAAACTGCTTTAACCCGAATTAAACGATATGTCATGCGAACGAAATCATGCATTGTAATTTATTGCATATAAATTCATGGATGACTAAAAGTCAAACCACCATCGATTTAAATATACAGTCAAGACCAATCGCTTCCGAAGATAAGGACTAGTTTTAATATTGTTCTAATACCAAATACCAGTTAGCCTACATGCACACATGTGGACTAAAACCTCATTCATTCCATTTTTGTTCTTAAAACGCCCATCCATCATGCCCGAAACGCCAACGTGTTTGCTGCTGAGAAAGTAGTGGGTGTGGGTTTTGGGCAGAGGGTGCGTTTAAAATAAAAATGAAATAAAAGCACGAAAGTAATATTATATGCATACCCCTTCTCATCACAGGAACATAGGCCTACTGATGTTACCAAATACATAACCTTATAACATTTTTTGCTGCAACATAGATACAAAAAACAAATTAGTGTTTGAGAATGTAGGCCTACCGGGATGTAGCATAACGCCTAGTCTTTATTGTTATTATGGTAGTCATCAGTTTTTATAAATATTCTGTTGTGTCTAATAGGAGGCAGTGGCGGATCCAGGTTTTGAACGACGGTATCTCCGAATTGTCAACTTACACACTATCAGTAGAGGGGTCCCCATGCTTTCTCGTAATATATTGAAATCTAAGGCTTTAATAGCTGCATTTCAGAGCAATTTTCTGCCGAAATATTTGACTTTTCTGGCTTCTTTTGGACACTGCAGGACATTCTTTATAATCCCCTACTGGAAGCCCCCTCCCCCCAACTCCCCCCCCCCTCTAGATCCGCGCCTGTGGAGGCTTCTATTTTTCGTAGACCTCGACTGTCCTAAACCTACTATCATCGGCTTTTGTGATATAGCTTTATCAATAATATGTCTAGATGCTCCTCTGGATAATGTAATGTATCTATACTGTACAAAATGTCACTTATTATGTTTATTTATACCACATTCACTCATGACACACTTCGTGTAACACTTACACACATCTGCTAGTATTTCTTCAATGACAGTCAAATCTTCCTCAACATCTGTGACAGATAAAACACAACAATAATATAACCATGAGAACAGCGACATTAATCGTCTTTATTGATTAATACTGAAAATGTCTTATTATAGTACTACATAAATAATTAATCTGTATCACCCTTGTGTGTATCTTACCTCTTTTAGCTCGTCCCTGTGCGGCTGACTCGCAGCTGACTTCCTGCCAGCCAATAGACAGGATGACCACAACCATCAATAAACAGGTTGAGCGCAACATGTTGATATTATCTTCAGGTAAAGTATCAGTCTTGATTCTTGTCTTAGATGATTGTTATTGCTATCTAGCCCCTTTATATAAGGCAGCTAACAACCAGCATGGTATTAAAAACAGCCATAATACAAGTAATAAGATGTTTTATTTTTGTCCCATCAAAAGCATACCATGATGGCGTATCCAGAAATAAATTAAGGGGGGTGCTCAATTTCAAAGAAACCATTCAACAACAGGGACCTATAGGGGGCATGCCTCCGCAAAATTTTGAAAAAATAAACATCAAATAGTGCGATTTCGTGGTATGTTTGCTGTGAAACGAAGATATGAGATACTGGCTGAAATGTCAGTTTTAACCTAATGACAGATTAACCTAGCCTACTCTAGTCCAACTATTTAAGCTAACACACAATGGAAAAAAAACGTAAACATGATCATTAGCTCATTTAATAGCGAGTGCGAACTACTAGACATATTAAATGAGCTAGATAAAAATAAACAGCTGTCGATCCAATGTTGCGTTAATGTTTGGCCAGCGTAGCAGACGGTGGAACAACAATAATATTAATATAACGTTGGGTCACCCTCATTGTGATATTAATTAAGCAACCTTTTTTGTGGAATGCCGAGTATGCAATTATGTACGGCCTAATTAGGCAAGAATCATCTAATAAAAGTGATAACATGTCATTGAAAAAAGTTGTGGACCATTAAAATGCTTACTACGTTTACTAATGATCACTTAAAATACCTGAGATATTTATTTTTATTTCACCCTTATTAATTTGCCACCGTCCACTATGGCAGAATATTTTTTAATGCAAATGTTATATTCCAGTTCATCATCAGTTAGGCCTATATCAGATATTTGTGTTAGTATTGGTTGTAGTTCCACATTTTTAAAACAACTTTACTGTCAATTTTCAATTATTATTCTTGATTTCGTCTCTGGTAAAAAAAACCTGATGAGTCCCAGCTGTATCTGAATTATTTCGTGTCAGTGGCTATACTGGAGGTCTATATATTGCACTGAGAAAATACGAAAAATTCAAACAGGTTCTTAAATTTTGGAAATTGAAAAAGCGACCCTGTTTTTTATCCATTTGCTCTCAAGACTGAGTCTCAGAGATGATATCTCTTGAGAAATAAATTCGCCATCACCCAGGTGAAAGAATCATGGTAATTGAGGAATAATCTTTATACCGTGGTCCTTTTTTTTATATTATGCAACGCCAAGTGTTTGAGAGGGCAGCACGTCCAACTCTAAGCCGTTGTCCGTCTCAAGCGATCCCCATGCATAGCCTACTGTGGATTGTGCTTGTGGTGTGTTATAATTATCATAGGGTAGGATAGTCTATGATAATTACCATCAATCTTAGCATATCTACTTTGGAACAACGTTGTTTCAAGGTATTCTATGATAATTATCATGAATCTTAGCATATTTATCCTCCATAACGTTGTTGCAAGTTTCGCTCAACGTTTCAATTATTGGCCAAGACTAACACAAAGTTGATATATTTTACTCTGTTTCTTTTTAAAAAAAAATGAATGTTTGAAAAATCTCACACTAATTAAGGGTGGACAGGAGAAAGAAAACCATTCGCAACAAATTCCTACTTTTAGGTGCTCTGAATGGTCAAATTTTAAAGATTTGCATTGTAAAGATTTGCTTCTGTCGCCACATAGGGGCTATATGGCTATCATTTATTTGACTTCCAGTTAAAAAACATGCAAAAATGATACATTATCATTATTACTAATTGGGTATTTTTTTAATATGTTATTAACTCTGGTTGACGGGAACAGGTCGCTGTACAATGCCTATCAACCATATTAGTGAATTAAAATTATATAATAAAATAATATGATAGTATAATATAAAACCATCTGTTCACTGGCTATAGGTGTTGCCATACTTATCATGTAAGGCAGCATCATATCCGGTGTTTAAAATAGCAATGCTTTTGTGTACATGCTATTTAAAAATGTACATACATAGTATAGATTATAAATTTTGCGATATGTACACATAAAAAATAAAATAACCGACAATTGTCGCTCATCTGTTTCCCGCACCAAAACCAGAGATAAAATAGTTACACTGTGCTCTACATAGTGTAGCAAAAAAGGACATTCTGGAAAGCGTAGAAACCTAACTAAAACCTCTAAATCCTTTAGTTGTTTATTATATAAAAGGACAGACAACCAGGGTATGTGTAAAGGAAAAATAGTAAAAAACTAATGACACTCTTAATTTTAACATGGGCCTACATACATCCCTAAATAAAAGTAATACTATAAACCTAGACCCTAGAATCTACTGACGTCAGCTCATATAGCCGTCGCGCAGCCGAAATATGCTCTGTAGTACCACATATGCAATAATAGACTGGAGGAAAAACAATCCCAAACTCAAGGAGTAAATCAGTTGATTGGAGATCTTTGAAATTCAGCGTAGCGACCCACCTCGTCTGGAAACAAAGGCGACTGAAAAATCATTAAACCTAAGAATAAAACAGAAAAAAAAACAAATAATAATTTTGAGGGGAACAGCCATCCATTCCATGTGGTAATACTCTAAGTTAGATCATGACAAGCGTGATCATGTAGAGTGATGTCGGTCTGCTCCGAACAATATCAGAGACTGTCTCCGGCCTGAATTCGAGCCAGGCAGACAACACAATGCAACATTCGCAGATTATCGTTCATAGATCGATCACTTAGGGTGCCATTTGTGCTAGATGTATAGATATATATTCAATACACTAGTATAAGCTAGGCGGGGCGGTTCGTCAGCTGCCAACACATGAGTATCGACAACGGAGCCCTCCGTCCCTAGTCATGCGTGGCTGGTGACAGCTCAAATAGCCGTCTCACAGCCGATTCAAATTGCACAGGTAGTTTGAGACACAAAATATTCTGCTATATTCGACAATTTACACAAGCACAAGCCAGGCTCCAGGTACATCGATTATTCACATCAAATAAGTTTACCATGGTGAGATATAATTCAATCAGGTTCTTCTTCAAAATCTGCAAGCTACTAGCATCTCGGATAACAAAAGGTAAAGTGTTCCATAAGCGAGCAGTGCGATAAAAATAAGTACATTGGAACTGAACAGTCTTGCACAGAGGTAATTTGAGTAGAACACCCTGTTTTGCCCAGGGCGGGGGCCCTAGGGTAGTGGTTAGCACCGCTGCCTTTCACGCCAGAGTCCGGGGTTCGGTTCCCGGTCTCGGCGGTTTGAAAGAAACAAAATTGTTTCTTCCCCATCCACGTGTGAAAGTTAGTATTGTGGGGAGCCTCCGTGACCGAGAGGTAGCGTGCTCGGCCTCAGACCGCCAGGGCTCGAATTTCGAATCCTGTGTCTGGAGGACAGTGTCATCTCAATCATCTCACCATCCTCAGGAGGTTCTCCTGGCCCAGTTTAGCC
This sequence comes from Flabesymbios commensalis, assembly GCA_964017125.1. Lineage (NCBI taxonomy): Eukaryota > Metazoa > Annelida > Polychaeta > Terebellida > Flabelligeridae > Flabesymbios > Flabesymbios commensalis. Next base: position 51,854,641 of record OZ024918.1, on the reverse strand, counting down.
TATATGTGCACAAAGGTGGCCTAAAGCCCGATTCATTTCATTTCCATATAAACATGTAACAAAATGTGATATTTTCAGCGCGCCGCCGAGCCCGGGTGAAATAAATAATTTGCCCGCGACAAATACTCCTGCCCCCCCCCCCCTGGGAATCTAATGGTGGCCCCCTAAATAAAACAAAGTAGTCTTAACCCTGACTTATTTCTTGTAAAAACCATGGAGACCAAATGTTTTTTTCAATCTTAAATCATCATTAATGTCTTAGTTAGCTCTTTCTGGTTCATTTGAATACCCATGTTATGGGTCTGCGACCATTATAAATATTTTTACTCTTGCAGTGCGGGGATCGACTTTTTAATGGCTGTTACTTGGTATTAAAGGCTCGTAACTGTCACTTTACAAAGTGGTGGATACGACTCTTTAACCCTTGTCTTTCTATGCCCGGATATATACGGGGTTAAGGATGTTTTAGATCAATAAAAATATCACTTAATTTTGATAAAATAGTTTTTAATAGATGCTTTGTTGATCCAATAATTTAATTTTAAACATGTCTATTTTTCATAAATAGTAATTTTTTTCGTCATTTGAAGCTGGAAATTGCGTTAGCAATTCCAGCTTCAAATGACGAAAAATACAATTGAAGCCATTTAGCAGGACAAGGGTCAATTCAATATGTATAGTTGGAGAACCCTTACAAAGTAATACTAAAATGCTCTTCAAAATCCTTTTGAGAGTACGAATTTTATGTCCTACTTATATTTATCTGGTCGCAAATTAGATTTGAATTGCATTTTACAGGGGCGGATCCGGAGAGGGGAAACGTCTCCTAGTTTTTGCCAAATTATTAAAAAAATAGATATGGTAAAAATATTGGGACAGCCCCCAAACCTACGGCGCGCCCCTTTTTGCAGATCTTGGATCCGCCCTTATATTGGAACTAATCGATGACGACATTACGGCTATATGTAATTTCTGCGTATAGTTTAATAATCACTGGTCGAAGTATGCTCCACCCAATCACAAGGCAACATTTAGTCAAGGTAAAATTTTGAAATCATTATAGATTTAAAGGAGGTGAATCGTGGCGAGTACGCGTGCGCCAATTTAAACCCTTGCAATCATGGGGAATCTACTGTGACGTCACAATAGTGATACGCAGCAAACATGAAACGTTACGCCAATGCTGGTTTAAAGCTGGGCCAGCATCGCAGACGGCGGGGCAGCATTAATCCAGCTTTGGATGAACTTCACGTGTTTGTTGAGATATACACACAACAAAATTCAAGACATAAAACCATAGTAAACAGGTAACCGCAACAGGCTGATCCAATGTTTGTCTAATTCTGGGCCAGCAAAGCTGACGGTGGGGCAGCATTAAATAAACATCGAATTACTTTACTGTATATTCTGCTGAAATTATTTTTCCTGTCATTACTTAATTATTCTGTCAACGGCATGTTTTTTATTGTTTTTTTTTGTGATGTTATTGCAGACTCTGTATTAACGATCTAGTTGGCTATTGTCGACTTGACAATCCTCACTACCTCAACCAAATCTTTGTATTAAAGATCCATTTTACTGATAATGAAACAGATATATATATATATATGATTGACGATAGTTAGTGTGTGTACACTTATGTGTCATTAAAATTCAGGGTTCCCTGGAGGCCCTTTTTTGGTTTGGTTACTCCCCCCCCCTCCCCCCCCCCCCACACAAACAAGTTCACGCATTTCACTGTCCTCATTAGTTCTTCCCCCCCCCCCCCTCGCCCAACTTCAAAGCCTATTAAGGCTGCAGGGAAACCTGGAATGAATAATTTTAAATGAATGATCATAAATGACAGTACTACAACTGTACAAAATGTTAATGTTCTCTGTTTGAAATAAATGATAAACTGCTAGAGACAATTTCAGCCTTCACCAATATTGTGCACTAAACAAGTAAAGGTAAAGGTCAAGGTGTAGGTTTATAGTCTGATATCAGGTCTGAAGACCTATCATCCGACTTTCCATTTTAGCCCCTGGTCACTGCACCTGTTCATTCGTGTGCCATTTCAACTCCACGGAGAGCATACAGTTCTGCAGCCATTTAGGCGCATTGAACTTATCATACACATTGCCGTCTCTGTCCCATCAGGTACTCATTTTCACCTGAGGGTGAAGTGCCTTGCCCAAGGACACAACATTGAAACAATGTCTCAAGATTGAGAGGGGAGAAACATTTTATTTCTCTGAAAATCCTGCACGAAGCGGGATTCAAAACCACACGGCAGGCAGCGACATCGACAGAGCGCCACGCTCTAACCATTGCGCCATGTCCCTCTCACGCAAATAGAGCCATGTCCCTCTCAGTACAAATATATAGAGCTTATCTCGAGTAGTAATAAACAGATAAATGTCTGTCTGATGCTGAGAGCATTCATATAGGAAGCTAGTATCTGATGTGTTTACCTGTCATGTAAGAGATAAGTGACACTTATCTGTCAATAACCACGTGTATAACAGGCCTGTAACTGGGCATACACTAATACAGTCCTTGTCCATACAGACTCCACGCGCACAAGGCCTTCTGCAGGCGTCAGACCAGTCTGGGTTTGTTTCAGGTAAAATGTTACTATATATTTACATTTCAGTTTACATTTGAAAAATTATGCCTCGCTTAATCATGTCAATACGTGATGTAGGAATTATTGTTGAACGACTGCTTTGCGATTTTAAGAGGGGTACATAGAATATTTAAACGAATTCATGACTAACAATATTATTATTATTAGTTGATAATTAATGTAATTAGTCGAAAATAATGTTTATTTTTTCATTCATATAAAGGCTTGAACTGCTACCGTAATTCCAACCTCAAATATGAATGAAAAAAAAAAAAATTCTGGATGAACACGCGAGATTTAAAATGTAGCTGTTATACTTGAATACAGCGCAGTGGTGCTATTTATATTACAGCACTCCATATGGTGATACTGATAGTGCAAGCTTATATTGCTAGCCTACAGTCTGGCCACCCAGACCAACAGGCTCACTTCCTTCTTCTGTTTTTGCAAGCTTTATCAATCTTATCAATAAAGATTGGTATTTATTGTTTCAGACGTTGATCAGACAATACAGACGCCTTGTCCTGTGGGAAAGAGGAGGAGACGAGAGGAGAAGTAATCGTGACCTGGATGTGATATGATATCCAGTCGTGACAGTGTCATTGACTTAGGGAATTCCCCTTTGTGGATCAAGTTGAGTCACCACCACTGGAGCAAATAAAGGTATTGCTATTTTGAATCAAGCACATGGTGACGACGCCGACTGACTAGCTTTACAAGGCAGCGAGCTGTTTAAGCTGGAACTACCTGAATGTAAATATGATATTGAGCTTTATTATTAATTTTAGATTATTTGTTTTAAAAAAAAAATGCTAGGTTACCAAAATTGTAGTTGTACCATTTTGCTCACATTCCATGAACATTACCAATGCTAGGAGGGGGGGGGGGGTCCTACTATTTTTAAATAAATATTTTCTGACTAAATTTTCAGTGATAATAAATAATTAATTATATAATAAATAATTATTTATTTATGATTATGGGCGACTTCATTTAATGACCCCTAAACAAATTTCGTAGCTCGCTTCGCTCGGCATCATTAGTCGGTTTGCCATGCCACCATATTTTGCTGAACCTTGCAATTCAAGAAGTATTTTCTTGCTTCGGAGGTATAATTGTGCAATTTTTTCACTCTTGAGAATTTTGTTTTATTTGCCGAATTTTTCGATCATTGCTGGAAGTCTTGTTTTCGCTCACAACTCAGTGATTGATTGTCGTAGAATCACAAATGAGGCTTTGAACCCATGCTTGGATGGTCAAACATTACAATGGTTAGAACGATATCAGGTAAATAATTAAGCATCCCTGCTACTATCATGACTATAGAGATGATTATAGTGTTAAGCATTGTTCCACTGGCCCCGGCGCCGCCGCGGGCATACACAAATCAATTGGCTATAACTAGAAATACATAAGACAAGTATTTCTGCTATAACTAATGTTTTTCTTTTTTCTAAGATACGGCATATTATTTGCCTCTTTATAATTTTGATGTCGTAGTTCCCATATATTTCTGATGATCTGATCGGGAAGAATTAATGAAAAAAATCGCAAATGTTTTTTTCTAATTTATTCCTATTATTATTTCAGTACTTTGTGAGTTTGTTGGGAGGGGGTACTTTAGAGGGGGGATTTTTTAAAACTTAGTTTTTTGAACATATGACTGCTTGGACAATTCTTCTCATTTTCTTCTTGCTTCAACGAGTCGTAATAAGACATTTTCCAAGATTAGTAGTGGGTGTTTTTTAGTATTAATTTGTTTTAATCAGATAAGATTAGAAGTAGCCTCTCCTACTTTTAAAGTTATTTTTTATGGACTGACCTGGGAATATTTAACAGGGATGCTTTAAATATTTTCGTGTCGAAAACAGTCATAACTAGTTAGTACTCAAACATGTTAAAAAGAAATGTACAGCATTGAGATATATTGATGTAACATATCATTACGCGTTATTTCAATTAAATATAGCCTCTTTAGTGTTTATCTACAGTACTATATAATTATATATGGAAATATGCTAACAAGCTAAACTGTACACATTATTTTTTTTGTCCCTCTATTATATTTTCCATAATATAAGGTCAGGAATATAATATGCCTTTACAGTACTTGCTTTACCATATGTATTGGTAAACCAACTGATTGCTATGATGACAGAGATATATTTAAGTATGTTTAACATATATATTGAAATATGCTATTTCACATGGCATATAGCGACATTTCTGTAAGTGGATCTATTTTAGATATAATGCATACAATCACCGGTCGATTAAGGGTATAGTATTGTATCTAACGCTTTGTGAGTTATGTTTTATGTGAGAAGAAATATGACAACACTTCACTGTCTTGAACTTAAAATATACTAGACGATATGAAAACAATTCTGGTAGTAATAATAATAATAATATTGTAAACAGCGCAACGTAAATATTTTGATTCAGTGGAGCATAGCAACCCACCTACTTTAAGCTTTTCAGCGCGGAAATCGTCTTTATCAGTGTTTATACTTCAGAATCTGAATCCGCTTCATTTGAATACATACAGTATGATATGGGTATACGGCCATTATAAAAAATCAGTGCGAATTTATGATGACATTTATGATGACTTCAAATTTAAACAGCCCTTTGACCTCCATGGTTTATGCAAACATATTTCAGCGTAGTAGGAGTTAAAGCAGCCCCTTGGGATGACATCAATTTTGGTTTTACTTCCGCACTGAAGTAGTGTATCCCACGGATCATGTTTTTATTTTTTTTAGAATTTTCATATTTTTACAAATATTTTTAATCAACATTTTTATGAAACCAGAAGAAACCCAAACAAACTATTTGTATACCTGAAGGACGATTGAATGTTTTCACAGCATTGGGCCACATGCTGATGGCATCGGCCCAGCGTTGGGTAGACAATCAGTGCTGCAGGTGTGTCCTCCCGTGTCCTGACTATGAGACACCAATTATCCCCCAATTAGCGGCGACTGCTCTGATCTTACCGTCTGATACGTGGGAATATGTGATGGAAAGTGCTTAAAGGTGTAGTCAACTGTTAAAATTCGCGGGACAAGGGTCCCCCAGAAGGCAATAGTGCCCGTGGGTAAGCCAAGGCCCTATTCCATAATAATACTAAATATGCGTTTTATACCCAAAGCCTCATTAAGAGCAAGTTCCCAAATCACAGCAAGTTCATATATACTTGAGCGACATCTATGAGGTAATAATTCAAAGCCCTTGTCTTTTGCCCCTACTTGGTCGCCTACTTGCAAACAAACTGACTGTATTACTGCCGGAATTTGGAAACTGCTTGACCCCCAAGTTTGTATTGTCACCCAGTAAACACAAAACATTTGTATGACTTTATGCAATGTTGGACCAACGTCGAAGACGTTGGGCCGACATTGCATAAATGTCATACAAATGTCTTGCGTTTGCTGGGCAGGAGGACTTTCTCTCAAACATTGTACATTTATCTAATGTTGGTTCAATGTTGGGCCAGCGTCGCAGACGTTGGCCTAACATTAAAACAGCATTGGATCAATGTCTCGTTTGAGTAGTATCTTGTAATCAGTTCAGTGGCTATATTAATGCCGTCAATCTGTACTCAATAGGCTACTGTTGGCCTACACTTGACCGTCCCAGGCATGCGCGTTTTGAAGCTGAATGATTCTTTAATATTGCTGACTTGTTTTGTTTACATGGCAATATACGACCTGGAATTACAACTATTTCGCTCTTTTTCGGTGCTTTCAAATTGTTTTTTGACTTTTTCGTATTTTTAGCTAAGATCAGTAGGCTATATAGCTTCATATAAATTAAATTTAAAAATTGACAACATTGAAAATGTCTCATCCCAAGGGGTCCCTTTAAAGTTAATATATAATTTACTACAGTGATACTTAGTTTGTCTGCAGAATAATGGGTTTACCCTCACAGCGCGGGGATCGACTTTAGTCGTCACAATCTGACGTCTATATTGTATAGTAAGAGTAAAACGTATTTGTAGTGGCCGTACACCTGTAACATAGGTATTCTAATGAATCGTAAAGAGCTAACTAAGACATTTATGATGATTTCAAATTGAAAGAAGCACTTTGATTTCCATGGTTTGTACAAAAATATTTTCAGAGCTTCAGGGGTTCCTAGCAGCTTATCACAACAACATCAGAAAGTCGTCTGGTTAACGTTGTTGTTGTTGTTGTTATGACGAAAGCTTTAAAAAGACGTAACTCTTTAATACACTATGCTGTTACCGTTTCAGATGAGCGTGACAATGTCAGAAGAGTTATCATCAGGCGTGTCAGACACAGGGGATTTCTCACCTGCTGCAGCATCAGATACCTTGGTTAAGCAGCCATATGTACCCCCACAGAGTCTGCCTGGGTACACCCCTCCACCGCGTACTGAAACGTACCTCCAGACAGGTAATGTATTAATAATATACCAACATTTAAATAAATAATTCTATATTTTTGTTTTTTTAATATAAAGACATTTAAAATATATATATTTTTAATAATATACCATGATTTCAAATAATAAATTTATTTTTTTAGTAATATACCAAAATTAAAAAATCTATATTTTTGGACAAAAAAACTAAACTAAAAAGATCGATGTTTTTCACATATATACATGATATAGTGTTTTGTCGACATGGCGCAAATACAAAATAACACGTTATTGCCGTAGATGAAACGTGACATTATTTAGCTGTTGTATAGCAGATATATAAAGTAATGTGTAAATATGTAAAGTAATATGTAAAGTTTGTTCACATCTCTGTCAGGGGGAAAGAGCGACATTCGACAAATTTGTAGATCTGAATGTATGAGGTGCAGAGTGCCGAGTAGGCCCTATATTCGGATCTACAGATCTATCGTAATTTACTCTCTTTCTTCGAATCCACTAATTTAACAATAGAATAGACTGAAGTCACAGGTGTAAATCTCTTTCGTATTATGTATAATATGTTATTATGTAACATAATACTAGGTATTTCATAAAATCTAGTCTTTTTATTTCACTTTGAGGTGGGAATGGTGGAGCAATTCACACCTCGAAGAGAATTGAAATGAAAAAAATCTCGGTGATGGGAGGGCTAATTATTATGTCATAATAATAGCTCAATCCGCTATGGAATGCGAAATAGTATACTCTATCACAATGAGATGATCGTCAGCTTTAGCCCTTACAACGCTGAAATATTTTTATGAAACACATGGAGTCCAAAGGGTTTATTTCAATATAAAACCATCATAAATGTCTTAGTTAGTTCTTTCTGAATAATTTGAATACCTATGTTATGGGTCTACGGCCATTATAAATATTTTTACTCTTACAGTGCAGGGATCGACTTTACACGTCAGAATCTGACGTCTACAGACGTCAGATTCTGACGACTAAAGTCGATCCCTGCGCTGTAAGGGTTAACCCTTACAACGCTGAAATATTTGTGTATGATCTATGGAGACCAAAGGGATTTTTTAATTTGAAATGTTATGGGTCTGCGACCATTATAATTTATTTTTTTTAGCGTGGGGTTCGTTTTTAGACGTCAGATTCTGACGTCTAAAGACTGTCCCCGCGCTGAAAGGGTTAATTTAACATATAATATTTATGAAACACAAAACTAATTTATTAATAAATCTGCATTAGGTGAATTTAATAACATCAAGTCAGTTTCTTTCACTTTGAAGGAATTGCTATAATATATTTTTAAGTTAAACTGAATTGAATTATTGACTATTTATACTTGATGTTACAAGGTACCCAGCCCTTCCAGATGGAGTGTGAAGATAGTGATGTACCTGTTGTGATTCCATCATCCGATGTCTCTTCTCAGGCAGAGTGGGATCAGTGGGAGACCAGTTACATACCAGACGACATGGAGGATGAACCTGTGATACCACCAGCTTCTCAGGTCTATGCCGACAGGTAAACAATCCTCATAATCAAGCTGTAGCACCACCATATTCTTAGATCTGCGCCGACAGGTAAAACACTTCTCATAATCAGCCTGTAATACATCCAGCCTTTTAGATCTATAGCGACATGTAAAACACGTCTCTTAATCAGCCTGTGGTACCATCAGCATCTTAAATCGACGCCGACAGGTAAACACTTCTCATTATCAACCTATAATACCTCCAGCCTCTTAGATCTGCGTCGACAGATAAACACTTCTCTTAATCAGCCTGTGGTACCATCAGCATCTTAAATCGACGCCGACAGGTAAACACTTGTCATAATCCACCTGTAATACCTCCAGCCTCTTAGATCTATGCCGACATGTAAAACACTTCTCTTAATGAGTCTGTAACACCATCAGCATCTTACATCGACGCCGACAGGTAAATACTTCTCATAATCAACCTGTACTGGTAATATCATCAGCTTCTTACATCTATGCCGACAGGTAAAACACTTCTCATAATCTGCCTGTAATACCTCCAGCTTCTTACATCTATGTCGACAGTAAAACACTTCTCATAATCAGTCTGTAATACCTCCAGCCTCTCACATCTATGTCAACAGGTAAACCATTTCTCATATTCAGCCTAAAGTACATCCAGCTTCTTAGATCTATGCCGACATGTAAAAAAACTTCTCACTTAAACATTCACTTGCCAAGTTATTTATTTGAAATTTCACCCATTTGAAATTGTGTCTTGCTAACGCGACCGACAACTTCAAGTGGGTGGAAATTACTCACATTTGTTAAATTCGAGACTAGGCTTTTGCAAATATTGATGTTTAAACATTAATTTCAGTCCCATGAAAAGTGATTTGATCGGCTAGCAAGACGGATTAAAAACTATTATAGTCGTGCCTCACGCTCTAAGGGTTAACCCTTTAAGCCCTCACGATGCATTAAAGCATCATTTTACTTACATGAAAACAGTCTTAACTTTCCTACAACCAAGGGGGTTTTGAATGAAAAGTTCCATGAAACTGGTTTGCCAATACATGGTAATTTTCTTCACTCGCTTCAAATCATCTTCATCCACTACAAGTTGAGAATTGCGACAGCAATTCGCGGCTTGTAGTGAATGAAGATGAAAAATCGTAAATTCAAGCTTGAAAGGGTTACCATTTTTGTGACCTGCCACACAAAACGGCATGCCTGCATTTCACGAGGTCAACATTTTCTAAATTGATTTTTCAGTGAATTTTATAGACGTCCCAATTTCTCAGCTTATGAATTTCTTTGAGAAATTTGTACCACTTTTAATTTTTTATGGATGTCGCCTGGCGGTAATTTTCTGCATGGCTGGTCACAATGTAACGACATTATTTTTTATATAAACCAAGAGACTATTTAGAACCGTTTTTACAATTTGAAGTCATCATAAATGTCTCAGTTAGATGTTTTCGCTTCATTTGGATGCCTTTATTTAAACCGGGGGGGGGGGGGAGATGGCATTCCAGCGTCTTTTCATTTATGTACGGAACAAAAAATTGTGCTATACATTTTTTTAGTTATCAAAAAATCTCGGTGGATTGTCGATGTTCTACAGTTGTGTTAATGTATCACGTTCTACAATTTATTTGGCCGTAAGCTGGCTCGGGGAATCCCCCTTCATCAAAACACATGGCGATGTCTGAAATATTGCAACACCCGTCATATAACCATATCTATTTACCCAGTAACACCAGGCGGTACAGCAATCACTAGACGTTGAAGCAATGTTTATTGTTGGCCCATCGTCTCCGACTTTGGGCCAACATTAAATCAACATTGCTTCAACGTCTCGTGTTCGTGAAAGATGTTTAATGTTGGACCAACGTCGTAATGACCCAGCATAAAACAGCATTGGGCCAATTTTATATCACATCGACAACTTAGATGAGAACATTCTAATGGGGGATCTAGACGGGGGTCATTTCCTGCCCCCCCTCTCCTTTTTAGAAACTAAATTGTCAAATCATTGATCAAAATTTCAGAAAAATTGGTATTTACCACTGAAGGAGAATAATATTTATAATGGCCGCAGACTCATAACATAGGTATTCATGTGAAGCGAAACGATGGGTGAATGTCTTGTGATGGCTGGGTAACATAGGCCTACGACACATGAGAATTACCTGGCAAACATTAGATGTCGACCCAATACACCTTTCCCATTAGCAGCACACAGTGACTAAAAGCTGAACTATTTAGTTGGGAGTCCTGTCACTCTCTTTTCTATTACAACACGCCACACAGTGATTAAAACTGAACTATTTAGTTGGGAGTTCTTGCTTATGCGCAAATCGTGCAAACAGTGTATTATAGCTTATTGTTGGTGAAATAAATGGTATATATTAGTCTCCCTCCCCATACTTCATCTTATTAGATTGCTAGATGAAAACATTGCAGGTCAAGTGTTTCACAGAATTCCAAGGAGCATCGTGGACGACATTGAAATCTACACATGGGTGGAAAATACTAGTATTAGGCCTACCAGTAGCAGCGGTCAGTATTCGCTTTGTCTGTGACGGGGGCAGTGTAATCAGTAACCTACATTGCCACTGCCGCATGCTCACACACCCACGTGTGGCAATTTTTAGTTCGCCTGAAAGGGACCATCTTGTCTGGCCAAGGCTAGACCCATGCAAAGCGCAACCCACAACTTGATGGTTGAAGGTGAAAGGGACTAGCTCGCCACTTTGTTTTAGTCGTGGTTGTCAAAAGTCTCAGGCTTATAATGGTGCATTATTAGTTTCTTAATTATTGTATGTTTTATTGTTAATATATCATTAGACTAAAGTAGGCCTATTTTAACAATAATAATTAATATTGGTTGACTACTCAACCAGAAATGTTTAACGTCTATGGACGTCAGATTCTAACATCAAATGACGATCCTCGCACTGAAAGAAATAAGAAAATTATAATGGCCGTAGACCCATAACATAGCTATTATCATGATGATTATGATAATTCCAAATTGAAAAAACCCGTTGGTCTCCATGGTCTATGCAAGAATATTGTAAGGGTTTAGTGGTCAACAACAGGATATAAATAGTTAACCCTTAGAGCACTGATGTCGACTACAGTAGACATTCTATGTTTTTATTGGCACCTGTATAACCAGTTGTTAAAAGTAAAATGTGCTTTCAATCTTGAAACACTGGTATCTGTTGGGACATAAATTTCACAAATAACACACATTTTTAGTCACTTGTTGTGGATCGCGGTAGCGAGACACAACTTCAAGTGATTGAAAATTTAAATTGAATAGGTCAGTGCACCAAGGGTTGATAACGACCTGCTATTTATTTCAGCAACACGTCTTAAGATTTGCACGTCAGAATGGTGCAGAGAGGGTTGTGAATTGAACATAAACATGGCAAATGGCAATTCTATTATGACGTTTTTAACTTCCGCCTTACTCTTGGCTCACCCTCTAGAGCCCCGACAGGGTACTGTTAGTACTGTTATATGTATAGTGTCAGCAGGGCATACTGCCAATATGAATGTGTCACGACACAACTATAAATAGCTATTCCTATACATTAGTATAAACCACACCCGATTGATGGACAATAATTGAGCGACGCTGGTAAAGTATTCGACCCTATAGTCAGGTAGCCGAGGACCTGTTGAGATGGGGTGATCAAGAGGTTTAGTGACCACTGTTATAACATAATACTGAGAGGTAAGTGTGATCTATAAAGTGTGTATATCTCACACCAATCATCATGGTCACGAATATTATGATAGTATATAACCAGATAACCACCAGAAGTTGACCCAACGCTGGTTAGATTATGGTCCACCTTCTATTAACCCATACAACGCTGAAATATCTTTGTGTAAACCATGGAGACCAAAGGGTTTTTTAAATTTGAGATCATGATAAACATGAGAAATGTCTTATAGTTAGCATGTTAGCTCTTTCTGCTTCATTTGAATACCTATGTTGTCATGGTTATCATGGTATACATGCTATACACATGATACATGCTATAAGTATTTTATTCTTTCAGTGAGGGGATCGACTTTAGACGTCAGTTATATACATCAGATTCAGACGTCTAAGGCGCTAATTCAATGTTGGTTTATTGTTGGGCCAGCGTCGAAGACGGTGGGTCAACAATAAAACAACATTGAATCAACACCTCGTGTTTACTGTGACGCCTTGTGGAGTATACCCATTGGGAATCAATATGCACGTTAATATCCGGAAGCGTTTTGTTTGAAAATTATTGAGCGATTCACTGTTTTGCTTACAAGTTCTCATTACCATCTATGTATAAATATTTCGCAAATCAACTTTAAATTTCACTATAAAATGGGCAGAATTACATAGCCTTAGTCTTAAAATGATGACATGTGCTACAGGTTCATACAAAAACATTGACGAAATATCAACCAGCAGTTTAAGCATCTTCACTCTGCCATGTGATTTGCGGCACGCAATCCCATGGCCTCACGTTATACTGTCATCTGCCCTGATACAAATATCTTCGAGCGAATCACATTGGTAAGCAACGTAAACAAATCGTCTGACCCCGGGTGTGACTGTCTCGGAAATCTGTGCCTCGCATTGTGATTGGTCACCGCTGACGTCATTCACAGGCACTAATGAATATTCATGTTAAGATAACCCCTCTCTAATATACAGTTCCCGTACACACTAGTTGTCCAGGCTTGAGCCATGCTCTGCGTGTATTAAGACTGGACTGGTGCAGATGCAGTTTAAGGGACTAAACAATTATTAAAAAATTGAATTTTTTACCCACTCACATTTCTGTCTCGCTAATCATGCTAATGCGACCCTAAACCTGAAGTTCCTAAACATTTTACATGTGTACCATGTGTACGGGAATTTGCTCCTCATTTCTCCTAAAATAATTATTGTCTTGTTGGAAGTAGAATAAAAAAGTTATAAGATGGGTGGGCCTTTAACATGTTTAGGTTATCCCTTTGGCATGTTTAAAATAATATTATGTTGACTTCCTCTCGTTTTCTTTTAGAAATGATGAGGGGCCACCATTCAATCTCCAGGGGGGGGGGGGGGGGCTGGAATATTTGTCGTGGGCAAATTATTTAATTCGACCAGGTTCGGCGCCAAGCTGAAAATTTTAAATTGTATTACATGTTAAATATGTTTATATAGAGCAGTTCCGGGAATATATTTTTTTTTCATGCACGAAATTATTTATTTTAAAAATATTCACACCCCCCCCCCCCCTGGAGATTGAATGGTGGCCTCTTAAGATCAATTTATCAAGGACAAGAGGAAATGAAGATCATCAATGTTGAGCGAAACGAGCCCCTGGTTGTAAATGATGTTGTTTTAATATTGAGCCAACGTCATAGACGGTGGGCCAACATTAAAATAACGTGCGATCAATGCGTCCTGTTTGTAGTGTACACGAACCATTAACCCTTTCACCGCCAAATCATTCAATTGTAATTTTCAACCACTTGAAGCTGTGTCTCGCTGACGCGATCCACAACTTCAAGGGAGTAAAAATTATTCAGATTTCACAAAATGAAAGTCAACTCTTTTCAAATATTGCTGATTCATGTCACATTTTATCTTTACCATGTTTCAAAATGTTGTAGTAAAAATTAAAAAAAAAACAGAATAAATTCGGTACCGGCGGTTAAAGGGTTTACCCTTGTGCTGCTGAATTGGTTGTTCTTATTTTTTCCTCATTTAAAGCTGGAATTGCTAACGCAATTTCCAACTTCAAATGGCAAAAAATATATATATAGGGGCCTATTTATATAAAATAGACATCTCCAATATTTTAGATTAACTGAACATCTACAAAAAAATAGTTTAGCGAATTTAGTGATATTTGTTCACATAATTATAGCCTACAAGAACACGAATACCTGTACGAGCACGACATCCATCCAGAATAACATAAGCATGATAAGAGGATTGTTTGCCGTATTCTTATAGGGCCTACACTTGAAAGCAGATTCATCCTTCCAAGCCTGACTTTACCGTTGTAATTCCCATCCACTACAAACAGCAAATTGCTGTCGCAATTATCGATTTTGGATGAAGATGACTTGAAGTGGGTGATGAATGAAACAAAGAGATTGTTATTATTAAAACTGTTCCTTGAAAATTGTCGTTTTAAAGCTCTTAGGTGTAGGGAATTAGGTAATTCTTCAGAGATTCTAAAGTATGCTTTGATGCATCGTGAGGCTTACCTATCCCATCTTGCTTCAATAAATCTAGACACTTAACAGACATTGGTCTAACACCTGGTGTCGTGCTCCGTTGAAGCAAGGGATGTAGAAAGGTCTTTTTATATTCCTTGGCTGAAGGTATTATTTTTTCATGCATCATATTAATTGTAAACTATAAATGGCTGTGAATCGCTTTTCATATCACAATGATTTTTATAAAGCACCTCTAACTGTATTATCATGATTACATCAAATTGAAGCTGCGAACTTTCTCCTTTTACCATATTTACGGTTAGTTGTGTTTTATATAAACTAGTTTTGTTATTTTAAAAATGTGACAGATGATGTAGCCTTTGCTCACGTTGTCTGGCATATTTGGACAAAAATATAATATAATAATTACTTTAGAATAACATAATTAGGGGTTCAGGCCAGGTAGGTGATCCAATATTGTCTATAATAATCATGCTAATAAGCAATGTAGAGAGAGGAATACTCTGTAGGCCTACTATTGCTTCTATATATTGGCTAAACATGTAATATTGGAGCATAGGCTTAAGTTGAGTACCCAGCAAACACGTAACGTTGACCGAGTGTGGGGCCGATGTCGAAGACGGGGGTGGCAACGTTAGATGAACATAGAGTCTCATGTTTATATAATCAGTGATAATAACATAGCATCCCAGCTAACACGAGACATTGAGACAGTGTTGGTTTAATGTTGGGCCAGCGTCGTAGACGGTGGTCCAATATTAAACCAACACTGGCTCAATGTATCGTGTTAGCTGGGATGTATGTTTTCCATGACAGCACTTCTATCGGCGGCAGACCAAATCATATTTCCTGTCACGCATGCGTAACGCTTTAGTAAGCAGACAAAGTAAACGTGGTTATCCAACAAACGCGAGGCATTGATTCACCCAATGTTGGTTCAATGTGAGGTCACCGTGCACGACTCTGGCCCATCATTAAAACAACATTGTGGTAATGTATCGTGTTTGTTGGGTGTGCATAGCGTACTATATTTTGAGAACCGACATATTTTGATGACACGCGCCTTATACAGACAACCACTAATAAAATTATATTATATCAGATTAGGGTATGTGTTAGCCATTAATAAAGAACGAACGAACGAACGAACGAGCGAACGAGCGAACGAACGAACGAGTGGATGAGTGATACATCAACAGATAAAATGGGCATAATATATACATAAGGGCCTACAGTATGTACAGGTCTGAGTATAAGCTTATACAGGCCCTATAAAAAGGATATGTAATCATAATTCGCACAGAAAGGGGAATGCGGCGCATTGTTAGAGCGCTTGGCCTGCTGACTGTCACGTCAGTGAGAGTCAGACAAGTTTCGATCACCGTTGATCCCACTTGGGTCTTTTAGAGAAATGTCCTTGTTTCTCTCCTATCAATGTGACTAGGGACGAGCACGTTAGTCACATCGTCGAGTTAAAACAAATTTTCTATAAATATACAATGTTTTTTTATGCTGAGGCGTTTTCCGTGTGTAAGGACCTATTTTGAATCCAATAAATTGCACTTGTTTCATATAATCTGATCAGAACGTCACGCGACAGTCACAGTCACGCGATTTTCTCGACTGTCGTCGCGTCCATAATCGCGCTCGCGTTGGTATGGTTTGCACTTATAAGAGTATTTTTAAAAGTGATAAATAATCAAATAATAATATTGGTTTAAAATATCTTGCAATCTTTATAATTGTATTCTAACATAACACCATAGACATGATAGATACCCATTACCATGATTAATCGCGCAATTCTCATCTGTAGTGTGACTGAAATTGAATAACTTACATCTGACCATGTATATCATGTATATAGTCATATCACGTAGAACGTGTAGACGTATGAGCCTCTCACCTGTATCTTTTATCACTCATCATGATCATGGCACTTAAAAAATAAAAAGATTTGTAAGAAAGACGTATAGATCTGTAAAAAAGACATATATCTGTAACAATTAAATAGATCTGTAAGAGAGACAGGTCTGTAAGAAAGACATGGATATGTTATAAAAACATCGATTTGTAACAAATAACTAGATCTGTAAGAAAGAACATATCTGTAAGAAAGACATAGATATGTAAGAAAGACATAGATATGTAAGAAAGACATATGTATGTCACAAATAAATAGATATGTAAGAAATACATGGATATGTAAGAAACACATATATCTGTAACAATAAGGTAAATATGTAAGAAAGAGATATATTTGTAACAAATAAATAGATCTGTAAGAAAGACATATATCTGTGACAAATAAATAGATCTGTAAGAAAGACATATATCTGTGACAAATAAATAGATCTGTAAGAAACACTTATATCTGTAACAAATAAATAGATCTGTAAGAAAGACATATATTTGTAACAAATAAATAGATCTGTAAGAAAGACATATATCTGTAACAAATAAATAGATCTGTAAGAAAGACATAGATCTGTAAGAAAGACATATATTTGTAACAAATAAATAGATCTGTAAGAAAGACATACATATGTAACAAATAAATAGATCTGTAAGAAAGACATAGATCTGTGAAAAATAAATAGATCTGTAAGAAAGACATACATCTGTGACAAATAAATAGATCTGTAAGAAAGACATACATCTGTAACAAATAAATAGATCTGTAAGAAAGACATAGATCTGTAACAAATAAATAGATCTGTAAGAAAGACATAGATCTGTGACAAATAAATAGATCTGTAAGAAAGACATAGATCTGTGACAATAAATAGATCTGTAAGAAAGACATACATCTGTAACAAATAAATAGATCTGTAAGAAACACATATATTTGTAACAAATAAATAGATCTGTAAGAAAGACATAGATCTGTGACAAATAAATAGATCTGTAAGAAAGACATAGATCTGTAAGAAAGACATATATCTGTAAGAAAGACATATATCTGTAAGAAAGACATAAATCTGTAAGAAAGACATATATCTGTAAGAAAGACATAAATCTGTAACAAATAAATAGATCTATAAGAAAGACATAAATCTGTAAGAAAGACATAAATCTGTAAGAAAGACATATATATTTGTAAGAACGACATATATCTGTAAGAAAGACATATATGTATGAAATAAATATATCTGTAAGAAAGACATATAGTTGTAAGAAAGAGATAAATATGTAAGAAAGACATCCCAGCAAACACGAGACGTTGAACGGATGTTGGCTTAATGATGGGCCAGCGTCGTAGACGATGGGCCAGCGTTAAGCCAACTTTCGTTCAATGTCTCGTGTTTGCTGGGGTGGATCTGTAGGAAATAAATCATATGGGATTTTATATGATAATACAACATCATATTTTTCTCGCAATTTTCATTTTTTTTATATTATTTTATATTGTATGTTGTAGGATGGAGGACTTGGGGTCATACGGTGCGGCACCGGCCAGTGTACTGAATTCTCGAACACGTCGCTACCTGGCTCGATGGCTGGATCCAACAACAGCAGCTGTGAGCTCGGAGGACTATCCTCAATTCTGGGAGGGTCTGGGTGAGCTCATGAAATATGATTATCAGGTGAGAAAGTAACTATTTTAATCATGTTAATTGTCAGGAAATCAGTCTCTGCCGTGCAAAGACAAACAGAAATAACGAAAATTAGGTACATTTAAAGCTGGAATTGCTAGCGCAATTTCCAGCTTTAAATGACGAAAACTATACAAACAGAAAAATGCATGTAGTGCAAATGCAAACAACAGTAACTGCTCACTAGCAGTTACTGCTGTTTGCATTTGCACTACATGCATTTGCACGACGTGCCATATTATTCGAATTATTTGTTTAATATTTCGTGTTATGATGAATCTACCAAAGTTGATACTGATGTAGTTATAAATGGTAGAACATGGTCGTTGGGTAAGATAGCTGATGATCCCGGGACCTCTTTTCAGCAACTATGCCAATTAACAGATTAAGATTGTATATACAGATATTAGAGCATTCACTCCAGTCGCATCAGTATGGCCGTAAACTAGTAAAAAGGCAGTTGAAAAGAATATGGAGAAGGAACTAAACAGCTTCCAATCGATTACGACTCATGCAAAAGCTCATCTGTGTAATAAACTGATGTCGAAGGCAAAAAAAACTATTGTCCAAATTTGTTTTCAGACAGCATATATAGCCAACCCTAGAAAATTATGGGACAAAATGAAATAGATTTGGCATAAAAAAAAAATATATACTTCATGCAATACCAAACTCTTTCAACATGTTCAATGTTTTTTTTATAAAAAGGATCGCTAAAATCTGAGACACGTTGCTGTAATCAAAACCAGATTCAACCATTGATCATGAACCCACTCCCCCAGCTGCCCCAAATCCTTGACTTACTTTCTCACAAATCTCGGAAAGTACCGTGTCAAAGCTTATTCGGCAATCACCCAGAAAATCATGTGACCTATATCATGTCCTACTCAAATCTTGAAGGACAGCGCTAATATTCTGGCCTGGTCAATCACAAAGATAGTAAATCTCTCACTGGCAGAAGGGAAGTTCCCAGATGCCTTCGAAATTGTCATGTTATAATTTTTGACCTGTATCTTGATTAAATTTTGTTCCCAAATCGATCAAAAAAAATTTCACATGCATAATTCAGATACTCTGAATAACCTTCAATCGGCATATAAATCAACATTTGATCAACAAAAGACCCTGGCTAAATTACTACTCTTTCGCTCTTGGATTTTTCTGCGGCCTCTGACACAATCGATCATGATCTTATTCTCAGTAGATTGACTGAGTGGTTTGAAATTGATGGTATGTTGTTAGAGCGGATGCGATCCTACCTGACTGGTCGTTCTCAACATACAACTTGTTAAAGTTAACGATGTACTGTCTACTCCTAAATTGTTGTGGTGTTCCGCAAGGCTCTGTGTTGGGTCCACTCCTTTCTACTATGTATTCTACTCCTCTCATTTCAATAATAACAGCTTTTGGTCTGAAGCATCGCCGTTATCCTGATGACACGCAAATCTACACATCTTTTGTTGCAAAAAATATAACACAGTCAATTGTTGTACAAAATTGTAAGCTGACAATTCAGGTCTGGATGGACCAAAACATGCACACACCAATAATGTATGATCATTGGAAATTTAACACAACGTGAGAACATTGTTCACATATTTCCTGTTGATCTTCTCGACCAAAATTTTGGCTAAAAAGATTCTATACAAAACCTGGGTGTGGTTTTGATCCAGCTTTTTCATTCCAGAAACATATCTGGAATATCTGCAAATCAGCTTTTTACCATATTCGCAATCTCAGAATACATCCGAATAAAGCTTATGCTGCTCAAGTCACTGCATTTTTTGCCCACTAAGTCAAGTATTAAGTTCAAACTAAAGCTTCTCACATATAAAACACTATCCACGGGCAATCCCTCATATCTCAATTATTTATTGCATTTTGAGAAACACCGAGATTCAAAACTATGAAGTCATTACATCTTGGACCGCGGTCAAAAATAAATTACGGTTGCTGCACCACGTTTGTGGAATAATTTGCATCAAGCAAAATCAGTACCTATCTTTCGGAAAAAATAAAAACGCACCTTCATAAAACATTTATATTTCTGAATATAAACCACAATGCTGCCCATATTTCGGTGGAGACTGAGCCTACGTTGTATTGCTGATTTTTTTAAATACATTTCTAATTTTCATCTTTGGGTTTCCTACACTTTATCATTCATGTTTATTGCGGGACCACTTTGATGATTATTATGACTAATGCTAACATAGTCACCATGGTTACTGTGGTTATGTATCTGACAGGATTTGAAGAATTTTGAGCGTGCATCTCAGCCCACGATAAAGCTACTTGAGGTGTGGACTCAGCACCCTGAACATACTGTAGGGGAGCTATGGGGTCTGCTGGAAAAACTAGAAGTTTATCATATATTGGAGACAGACCTCAGAGATATGATAAGTGAGTATGTCTAATTGGAGAAACACTTTGTTTCTACAGTCTGTTTCACCATATCCTGGGAGTATACACTATTTTTCGATTTTCTCGGTTGCTATTTAAAATTTGTGTGTGTGTATTTGTCAGATCATGTTTTCATCTTCCCTCAGCATCTCCGAAAATTTGGTTTAATTTGGTGCGTATTTCAGAAGTTAAACCATTTAGCAAGTAATGCAATAAAAAATAATCAACTTTAAACTATTTAATGGATCTCTATGAAATATTCTGGTGTGTTTGGGGTAACTAGAAAACATTGTGTGAAAATTGCATTGATATTGCTTCAACATTCGTAGAGAAATCCCTATTCACAGCTCGTGATCATATACCCTGGCGTCACCATGCTGTAAACCATCCTTATGGTGTCAACCTCTTCTGTCCGCGTTGAATGATTAATATAGATAGTAAGAATCCTCGCCAATTTATACTTATTTGCCATATCAACTGTACAACTTTACTCCTTAGAAAGCTCGACACTTGCTCTTAGAAAGCAGGACATATTTCAAATGGAATTGTTAGAAAGCCGAACCCTTTCGGATAATACTTTTCTGGATATCGTATATTTGGAGGATAACATTTGAGCAACTGGGATATCGATTTGATGTATTGGACAATATTGTATTTTAAGACGATTTTTTTGACGCGGTAGGTTTATTCATGTTAAAATAAAATCAACAAAAGTGGCTATTTTCATGCCGATATTTCGTGAGCAGGCGTCTATATCACCTTATGAACTCACCGAATCGATTTCAATTCGTACATGTGTTTGCAAGGTGGTACAACTGCTATTCATAAAATATCTAATAAAAAAATTGAACAATTTTAGCTTATGTAAATGTGCGAAAACTGTGAATTACTGGTCGTCATATGCGCTTATCATGCTTATTGAAGGCTCATTAGAAAGCAGGACACCATGTTAGAAAGAGTACCACGCATGACACCATGTTAGAAAGAGTACCGCGCATGACAGGTCTACAGAGGGTGCACTGGTAGAGTAATATATTCATAATGACCGTAATGGTATAACTGTAGCAACTACATATTTTCTGAGCTTTGTTCTCCTCTGTGCTAATCATTGACATCATGTTCTCTCTGCTAATTCTGAATGTGTGTACAGTACAGATAGCATATTCATTCTCCAGCCGCTAGTTTATAGAATTTAAATTTTTACCAATTAGAAGTTGTGTCTCGCTACCGCGACCCACAACTTCAAGTGGGTAAAAATTACGGATAATTGTTCAATTTGACATCAAAAATTGGCAAATGTTTAAACACTAATTTGTTGCCAATTAGTTTGATTTAACCTGTTGATAAAACTGATTAAATACTGTAGCGATTTAACCATGTTAACCATGTTAACATGGTTAAGAGTTATAAGTTTTGGACGTAGGAAACTGATATGGCGTATAATTGATGTCAAAATTCTAAAATGCCAAATGGGATTTACTTTTTCATATTGTGGTATGGCATTGTGCTATATGGTATTGCAAAATGCTACGTAATTTCCATTGAGGCAGTGTAATTATGCTTCTTTTCATCGCATTGTGCCACGTGTCTTATTCTAAGTTACAGTGTATCAAATGACAACTTGCTTATAGCATTCCGCTGAGTCTGACAAGTGTCATACAAGTACAATTTGTATCACAAACATATTCCAATTTAACATTTTGCATGCTATATTTCTCCTTCTAAATTTCTGGTTTGAAGATTAACTGAAAATGCTATAGAGGACTATAGTCGTGTTCAGCGGTGTGAGGGTTAATACATTATGTATGTACTCAGCAGGGGGCTGAATACAGGTGTATAATATGCACTCAGCAAGAGGTCTGATCTCGGGTTTAACCCTTTAACCGCCAAATTATTCAATCTGAATTTTCACCCACTTGAAGTTATGTCTCGCGATCCACAATTGAAGTGAGTGAAAATTATTCAGATTTGACAAAATGGAAGTCAACTGTTTTCAAATATTGCCGATTGATTTCACATTTTATCTTTAACATGTTTAAAAGGTGGTAATTAATGTGCTAATAAAAAATGAAAACCCGAAGATATGCGGCACCGGCGGTTAAAGGGTTAAGTATCATTATATACATTGCAGCTCTTTATATTCTTTTTTTTTTCAGTTCACGATGCCCAGATATATCGAGAGAGAGAACTAAGGACCAGGCAGTCCCAGAGCGCCCCCATCCAAGTGAATGAAGGTAGGACATCTGAATCAGTCAGTCATAAAGCACATAACGTTACACTGTTACAATGCGCATCTGAAAATCCATCGGTGGCATCCAGAAAGCGCATGCTCTAATTTTAAACTTAATAATTTTACGTTCAGTGGGCTGCTTCGCTCTGCACATGAAGTGAAACAAACACCAGGTTATAATAAATTATTATGTAATAGTGTAGTTTCAACTAGTGATCTAGTAATTTAAAATATAGTACTGAGTAAAAAATCTACTTCTATTATCCCGTATAATGAGCTTAAAACTGTTCGAAGACATGGGCTCCCATTCCGGGCTACAACAATGCGCAATTAAAATATACCCTCGTGTTATACGAGAAAGTGGCCCAATGTATAAGTCTGCTTTTCTAGTAGTCCATAATCAATTGAAATGAGAGATTCTGTGTGTGACACACAGTCTGTAATCATTGCCTGCGTGGTCCCTGGTGTAGTGATCAAAGCTGCCTGCTTGGAAAATCGGAGATCGCGGGCTCCAACCCCACTCTGGTCTCCAAGTTTCAAAGAAACACTCTCCGCTCACTCGTAAAGATTCAATATTGTGGGGAGCCTCCGTGACCGAGAGGTAGCGTGCTCGGCTTCAGACCTCCATGGGCTCGAATTTCGAGTCCTGTGTCTGGAGGGCAGTGTCATCTCATTCGTTTCACCATCCCCAGGAGGTTCTCCCAGTTATAATTTTTGCACAAGTGCCCAAAAATCCGTTGCGCGGACGATCGATTGCGCAATAAATTAAAGCGTCATTGTTTGATCAATAATTTTTATTTTACTTCATAATGACAGATTTATATCTCATTGTAATAATGCCTTAGCGTGGGGATTTAAACGTCAGCCTTTGTATAATAGGTTAATTTATCATTTGAATAGGGTTACTGTCTCATTATTCATGGACAGACGAGAAAAACACAGCCACTAATGTATTAGTCCCTATTCACCAGGTGAGGCTGTCTGACCCTTTGAATGCTGAATCCTTATATATATATCATATCAAATAAAATGTCACAGAATTGATCAGATAGGTTGTGATTGATTCTTATTTAATCAGGTAATCACATCATTCAATTTGGAGACCTCTATTTCTTTTTTAATAGAACTATTTCTCGTTATTTTAAGCTGAAAATTGTGTCCAGCTTGAAATGAATAAAACATTTGAAGAAAGTAATTCAGCAGCACGAGGCTTTTATTTTTCATTCATTAAACCCTTTAACCGCCGGTGCCGCATATAATCGGGTTTTCATTTTTTATCAGCACATTAGGACCACCTTTTAAACATGTGACAAAGATAAAATGTGACAGAAATCAGCAAAAAGTTGACCTCCATTTTGCCAAATTTGAATAATTTTCACTCACTTGAAGTTGTGGATCGCGTCAGCGAGACACAACTTCAAGTGGGTGAAAATTTCATTTGAATAATTTGGCGGTTAAAGGGTTAAAGCTGGAATTGCTGACGCAATTTCCAGCTTCAAATGACGAAAAATATTATATTTTGAAAAATAAACATCCCCCAAATAGAACCATTCTATTAACATGATTAACCGAGTGTCTTCCACGGATTATTGTATTAATTTATGTCATTTTATTTTATTTTAAACGTGTTTCAGACCGTATGTATACACTATATACGGTCTAGCAGCGCAAGGTTGACAACTGAATTTCCACTTACCCCTTAGAAGACTCAAATATTTTGATATTTATATATATATATATAAACCAAAGTGTAATTTGAAATCATCATAAATATCTTAGTTAGCTATTTCTGCCCCATTTGAATATTTATGTTATGGGTCTACCGTCATTTTAAATAATTTACTCTTTCAGTGTGGGGATTGACTCCAGACGTCAGGATGACGTCAGAATCTGACGTCAATAGGCGTCAGATTTTGACGTCTTAACCCTTTGACTTCCAGGCAGGGGTGCATACCAGGATCCAGATATACTGGTGTACGAGTTCTATTTTTCGTCATTTGAAGCTGGAATTGCTAACGCATTTTCCAGCTTCAAATGACGAAAAATACATAAATGAAGTATATATTTGACGACCATTTGTGTCATTTTATGGTTACGTTCATTGACGAATGACGACGGAAATTTCCGTCATGTATGGTAGTGAAAAGGTTAAGTAAGTCCCTGCACTGAAAAGGTCAAATGGATGTTACTAATTTATACATTGTTACAGTTGATACCCAATCCCTGGAGACAACAGATCACCACGCTCAAGAGTTCATTAATATCACAGTAAACGAAGGTAAGTGTACAGTCAGCAAACTGATATTATATAATTATATGAGAGTAAGGAAGATAACTGTAAAATAAACATAAGCAAATTTTTATTATATAATATATTAATAAAAATCTAATGAAGGTTGACCCTTTGAGTGCGGGCGACGCTTTTAAGCGCATTCATACTGCTTTTCCACAACTAAAATTGGACAGAAATTGAACAAATATGCATGTATAAATCTTGAGTAGAGCCCCCATTGTGAAATTTAGCAGGTTTAATTTTTAAGTGAGGAGGTATTTTCCTTTCATTTGAAGTTGGCAATTGCGTGAGCAATGCCAACTTCAAATGAAAGGAAAATGTTAAGTAGTAATAAAGCACTTAAAGAGTTAATGTACAATACACACAATAAAGCTGATTATATAATATGTTAATATGCAGATATGTGTAGGCCCTATGGCAGTAAATGAACACAATAAAGTTATTGTAAAGTAAATCGAATAAAATTTTGTAACATATTATATGTGACAGTACCTGAGAGTAGGTGTACGGATCTGCAAATCCAAAAGGCAGTATCTCCTTACTTGTAAAGTAAGCAGATACTGTCTTTTACACAGCAGTATACATGCCTTGGTTTTCAGTTAAATCAGAGACAGCTTGCATTTTTAGTTTCAAACCTTCCTTTTCAGTGGAGACGGGAGTAGTTGAGCTATTTGATGCGTTTGTTTGCTACTCTTATCCGGACATGAATTTTGTGAAGCAGATGATTCAGCACTTGGAGGGAATCCATGGACTTAAGCTCTGTATCCACGCCAGGGATCTGTTACCAGGAACCTCAAAACACACTGTAACTGCCAAACTCATAGAAGAAAGGTATGCCCAGTAATCTCATAACAGCCAGTAATTTAGAAATCTGTAAATGTTAATGAAGTCAAATATAATAGATATAATAGAGTAAACACATTAAACCAGCGAAATTAGATAAAATATTATCTGTATATGTTTTTTGTCAAGGACTTAAAATACACAGAATATGTGCAATGTTCAAAGATTTAATATAGAAAACCTCACTTTCATTGTCAGTATGGCTAACCCATGAAATATTAACATGCAGTTTCATAGTTAAATCCGTATATTGTGCCCGACCTGACCAGTACAAGATAACAGTAGATTCGTAGATCCGAATCTACTGTTTTAACAATAGACTGACGTCACGGATGTATTTTAATTCGTCGTAATTGCCAAACTCGTAAAGAATAACAACGCAAAAACAACCAGTACCATACATTTATGAAAAAAATATGATAAGTACCACTAATAGCTGACATCTAAGTAAAGGGAGATTTTGCTTGTTTTCATAATTGCCAAATATTGTTTAATCTTGATTTGGTCTTCCTCAGTCTGTCTTACCATGCTTACCCAGCCTCACGACCAATGGCATCTCGATGGAGTTTCTATGGGGTGACTCCTCCTCTGGTGCTGTCTCAATGTATATTATATAATGTCACAGCAAACACAACACATTTGTATAGCATTTGTACAATGCTGGCCCAGCGTGGAAGACGTTGGGCCAATGTTGTACAAATGTTAAACAAATGTTTTGTGTTTGCAGAGATTATGTGCCAGTTTATTGCATTGCCTGAACAAGTTTGTTGTGTATTTTTTGTATTGCTTATGACATTTATTATTATCATTTTTATGCCGTGCGTTATGTATATTTTGTATATTTTGTTTTGAAATAATCTGAGACGAGACAAACAATAATTATGTTTAAGATATAATTTCTGTTTCAGGTGTAAGAAGATGCTTATCGTCCTCTCACCAGAGTTTCTCAAAAGCCCTGAATGTGATTTTCAAACCAAATTTGCCCATGCTCTATCTCCAGGTAAATATATATAGGACAAATTAAATAAATAGGCATATATAAGAAAATTTAAATTTAGGCTTACTATTATTATTGTTATTATTAGTAGTAACTGCTTACTTGGAAAATAAGCAGTTACGGTTGTAGTAGTAACTGCTTACTTTGAAAATAAGCAGTTACGGTTGCTTGCCCTATATTCAATACAGTTGTTTGGCTTCACATGCCAGGCAATGGTGGCGTGTTCTATGTCACATAACCCAATCAAAATGGCTGCCATGCAAATTGTTCAGAAGGTTCAGAAAGTTGAATGCAAGTGCGAAGGCACACAATGTTAATTGGTGGCTTTTAAATTAAGCAGCTACCATTGTTTTGATTTTAATCAAAATGGCCGCCATGCAAATTGTCATGTGTACAAAGTCCAGAAGATAAATGCAAGTCCAGAAGGGTGAAAGCAAGTGCAAAGGCACACAATTTTAATTGGTGGATTTTAAAGTAAGCAGCTACCATTGGTTTGATTTTGCAGGTCTCAAAAGATACACAACTCTGACTGATATGATAATAACTCGATCATTTATAGTGATTTCATACGTTTATTATGATGCTTTGCAAAGACAAACAGCAAACGCAGCTATTTGCTTTTTAACCCCTTTCAACCCTGAATTTAATAACGAATTCATCACCCACTACATTGTCTTACTGCCATTTCCAAAGAAATATGGCTTGTTTTTAATTGATAGGCCCTATATTTCAGAACAACCCTTTAACCGCCGGTGCCGCATATATTCGGGTTTTCATTTTTTATCAGCACATTAAGTACCATATTTTGAATATGTTAAAGATAAAATGTGACATCAACCAGCAAGATTTGAAAAGAGTTGACCTCCATCTTGTCAAATCTGAATAATTTTCACTCACTTGAAGTTGTGGATCGCGTCAGCGAGACACAACTTCAAGTGGGTGAAAATTCAAATTGAATAATTTGGCCGTTAAAGGGTTTAGGTTGTAAAAGTTTGTTTTATATACGTATACCATAGCTAATTACGTTGCGTATTTCAGGTTCACGCAGTAAGAAGTTAGTTCCTGTGATAATCCACCGCGACACACGTATACCTAACATACTACGACACATCACAGTGGCCGACTCCACAAAGTGTGAGCTGAGGGACTGGTTCTGGAGACGGCTGGCTGGGTCCCTGAAAGAGAAACCAATCATTGACCCTCTCCAGGATCTGGAAATTAACATCCCCCCTGATCATCCTGAACTACCTGTTGTCAGACAGCCCCGCATAGACAGTGATACCACACCAGATAAAGAGAAGAATACGTCTATTGTGAATCCTGGTATGTGTTTCCCCTCGGTGCCATCCTCTGGGCCATCCTCTCGTGAGAACACGTCATTAAAGCATCCTACATCTCCACCAAGGCAGGCGTTACTGGAGGCGTCTCCCCCCGGGGCGTCTGGTCTACGTGTTTTCCCGCTTAATCCTGAAGAACCTCCGCCACTGGTCATCACCAGCGGAAAAACATCCAAAGAACCATCCAAAAGGAAATCATTCACCCTCCCGTTCTTAAAGAAACAATAGACAGTGGGTGGAGCAAAAGGAAAAACACCCAAAGAACCATCCAAAAGGAAATCATTCACCCTTCCTTTCTTAAAGAAACAATAATAGAAAGAGTTTACTAAACCCCCCCCCCCCCCCCGGGCAATAATAACGATTTCTGTCATTCAATATGCGCGATAAAATGTGATAACTGAATGACAGAGGGGTACAATAAATTGTTTTTAAATTAATATACATCGGGTTAAACAAACGGAAAAACACCCTTAGAATCATCTAAAATAAAAAAATCACCATTGTTTTCTAATGACATAACAAACAGTCGGTGAACGAAGCGCTGTAGTATGCCCTATTCTATTTTGATAGGGTAGACAAAGTATATGTGAATTGTATATATGTTTGACGAGAGTAACAATATGTTTGATACTCAAGATTAGGTAATGATAGCTTTTTGGGAATTAGTTTCAAAGAACGATTCCTTGATTTTAATTATATGCATTTGCTATATCGAATTACACAGGTTAGAATATTTGGCTTTGAATTGATAAAAAAAATTCGCGAGCTCAACCCACGCCCATATTTATTGCTGTGTCAGCGCAGTGTGTGAACGTAGGTTGACACAGCAGGTCCATAGTGATCGTGGGACTACATGACAGGGCTGTGAGACCAACTTCCTGTCACTTGTGCGGATACAATCAGTTTGAATTCAGATTGAATTAAATCAGCCTGACCTCAACCTGATTGCATTTAATCAATCTGATCTCAATCCGACTGAAGACTGAAGGCAATCAGTCTGGCCAAAAACTTGAATTGGTTAAATGTTGGGCCAGCTTCGACACTTAATATTTCAAGAATTTGGCTCAAGATTTGAATACCTCACCAAAACTGGCATTATTTTCTCTCTGCGACGAAATATATATGTATTTAATTTCACATAATTATGATCCAGGGGCCGTATTCTCGTGAAAGTCCCCTAACTTTAGGATTTTTCCGCAACTTTAAAATGCGGAACTCCGTAACTGCGGAATTCCGTAAATCGCTATTCTCAAACTATTTGCGGAAAACTGTAGTTGCGGAGTTCCGCATCCTAACTTTTATGCAAAACACTCCATTTTTTCCTAGAATTTAGGGCACCCAAATTCTTTCCGTATTTTTTACCTAAAACTTAGGTGAGTTCCGCATCGTAAAATTAACGAGAATAGCATTTACGGAAAAAAAACAAAGATGCGGAAATATTTGAGGAAATTCCAAAAATCTACAATGCGGAACTCCGTAAATGGTCACGAGAATACGGCCCCTGGTGAAACCGTTGCCATGTTTACCCGCTAAGCTAACTAATTTGAATTTACACCCACTTGAGGTTGTGTCTCGCTACCGCGACCCGCAACCTCAAGTGGGTGAAAATTACTAATATTTGTATAATTTGAGACTAACCATTTGCAAGTCCTTATGTTTAACCCTTTAACCGCCAAATTATCTAATTTGAATTTTCACCCACTTGAAGTTGTGTCTCGCTGACGCGATCCACAACTTCAAGTGACTGAAAATTATTCAGATTTGACAAAATGGAGGTGAACTCTTTTTAAATTTTGCTGGTTGATGTCACATTTTATCTTTAACATATTTCCAATGTGGTACTTAATTTGGTAATAAAAATGAAAACCCGAATATATGATGCACCGGTGGTTAAAGGGTTATACACACATTTCTTTTTCAATAACTGATTTAACCTGCTAATACAACGAAAATTGAAATATATGCATGACCAAGGCAGTAAACATGGTAAAGACGCATTTTAGCATACATTCAAATGTGTTATTGTCAGCCCATAAAGCTCAACCTACTGCTTGATCGGCCAGGCTAATTTACAAGTGCATACACTGCACTGTTAAATTGCTGATCGAATTCAAATTCCCGGTGGATTTATTGTATATCTTTATATCATGTAAATAGAGTGATATGCTGACACATGGACGTTTTTTATACTGGTTTGTTAAATAAATACTGAAATCACACTAAAAACAGACTTCAGTGCTATTTTACGATGTTAATAAAATCAAGTAAGAATTCACCAGGTGGCTCTCCGAAAGAAATTTACATCTTACTGGCTACTCACCAGGTGACTCTGAAAGACTTATCCGTACTGATCACAGACTATATGTAATGGTAGTCTCTGGTACTGTTATATTTAGCAAAATAATAGTAGTTAGGGGGCCACCATTCAATCTCCGGGGTGGGGGGGAGGGTGGGGGCTGGAGTTTTTTTTTAATTAAAAATTTCGGACGGATTCTGCGTGAAATAACTAATTTATTTCAAGAACTGCTCTATATAAACATGTAGTAAAATTTGAAATTTTCAGCGTGATGCCGAGCCGGGTTGAAATAAATAATTTGTCCGCGACAAAAAATCCAGCCCCCCCCCCCCCCTCCTCCCCCTCGATATTGAATGGTGGCCCCCTTATAATCCCTTTATCATATCTCGCCACTGTTTAACAGTCATGTTGAGGTAACTCGATATGATATACCCAGCAAACACACATCATTTGCATAACATTTGTACAACGTCGGCCCAACGACTTTGACGTTTCCCCAACATTGTACAAATGTTATATAAATGTTTTGTGTTTACCGAGTATTTCATAATATAAATACTATTTTCATTTCTTTTGCTGATAAACTCTGTGTGAGCGATTTAAATAGCCCACAAAAGGCCAGACACACATGATAAATTATTAAGTTTAGAATGAAAGTGAAGCATGTGTAAGTACAAGTTTATAGTCTGATATCAAGTCTGAACACTCATCAGCCGAATTTATATTTTACACCCTGGTCGCTAGACCTGTTCCATTGTCCATTGACAGCATACAGTCCTGCATCCATTTCGGCGCATTGAACTTACAGTGCACATTGTCATCTCTCTCCTATCAGTTACTCATTTACACCTGAGTCAAGTGAAGCATATAAGAGTAAAGTGCCTTGCCCAAGGACTCAACAGCGAAGCAATAACCCAACATTGAGAGGGGAGAAACATGATATTTCTCTGAAAACACTGCACCATTGCACTACGTCCTTCTCCTGAAGAATTTGCCATACATTGGAGAAAAACATATCGTTTACTTGGATATGAAAGGGTCTGTCTGTCACTTTGTAAAGTAGCTGATACACCCTTTCATATTCAAGGGGATATTGTGAGCCTTTTTATTTACAAATAAAGAAACATTACCAAGCTTCTCTTCACATACTGGAGTGAGATAAAGATTCATAATAAACATAGTCGTCCTCTGGTACGCAAAGTGTCGTATATGACACTCAGATGAGTGGTACACGCGACACCTTGCCTGCTAGGGGACGTTTTTAAGCGGTGATGGCATGATGAGGGCCACACAATCACCAGCTATCTGCCACACGTCACAATCAGCAGTAGAATTAATTACCTTTAATGGTGCGCTCACGGGGGTGATGTGAACAGAAACGCACACACGGAATTCCTTTATTAAACCCTCCATTTACTGGAGGGATGAAATTAATATAATATTGACATCATAACAGAAATCGCTTTCCACTTTTATGCAAAGGAAAATAGTTAATTTGCGTAAATTTGAATTGAATGTTACGTGTAATTATGAAATTTAATTGATATTAAATTGAAAGTTTGAAGAATTGGAGTCCTACATTTACTACATCTGCCGTTTTTGTCCGTGGTTTGTGTAGTTCCCCCCCCCCCCCCGGTATTATTCACAGACAGGAATGGTGGCTATCATAACCGGGGGCTGTTTGCATTGCACGTCTCCCGACCGTCCTCCGTCCGTCCGGCCGGGACAAAACACCGGACGCCCGTGATGGGGGTGTCATCATCCCCGTCACGACACCCGTGCCCACACACCTTGACGACGGCGCGTGACCGTGCCGCTCTGCAAAGACAAACAGCAGTAGCTGCTTACTTCACAAGTAAGCAGTTACTGCTGTTTGACTTTGCACGGGGCGGCACTGCTCTCAGTCACCAGGCTTATCACCTGTTGCCATGGTAACATCATCCGGCTGATAACGGGCCACTCGCCGCGGTAACAGTGATGCTAATATTAATCAACCATATCAGCTTCCTTCACGTTGACACTGTACAATACCCCTGCTACATTAACCGGCGCCATGTATATCAATGGTCTAATGATCGAACCTCCCATCTTTGCTTCCGTTCGAAAAATGACAAAAGACTTATTTAAAAGTGTGAGTTTAATATAGGAAAATACATTTTCCATTTCCTTCACATTACCAATCGTAAGTGATAATTTTCTTCGTGATAAGCTGTAGAATTCATAATGTATCGCATGTCTCGAGCATATATAGAATGGACAACCATCAGCAAACAAAACACTTTCAACCAGTGCTGTCTTAATGTTGGCTCACCGTCTACGATGTTACTACAGTAAACAGGACATTTTATTCATCTGGCATGGGGACTGCGGCAGCAGCAATTCATTCATTCATACATGCGTATAAACTTACGCTTCTTAGTGTGAAAAATATCTCACACATCGAGCCTTTAACTGTCTGCTCTTTATTTCACATTTCCGTTCACTATGAGATGGGAAGTGAATCTCATAATGAATGAAACTCACCTGACTCATTATTTTTGTATAATTTCTTATAGAGTGATGTTTTCCTAATTCGAATATGTCTTGTAACTTTTGTTATGAACTTTGAGGAGCATTGTGATTGGATAAAAGCGTCTTTGAGTCATTCGAGAATAGGCGGTTTTTAAAATTAATATACCATAACCATCTTGCTACTTTATTTTTATATATCAGTATTATGGATTTACAGTCAATATAATGTTTTTTCTATTCTTCCAGTGCGGGTATCGACTTTAAACGTCAGAATCTGACGTCTATGGACGTCAGATTCTGACGTCTAAGGTCGGTCCCCTCACTGAAAGGGTAATTTGACTGGTCGTGTCATATGTTGTACAATTAAACTATTTTATTCTTTCACAGAATATCTAACATTCTGCAGTCAAACGCGATACGATAACTCATTGAGACAGCAGAAATCTGCAGTGCCAAGCCAGAAGGCAGTAACCGCTCACACGTACGGTAAGCAGTTACTGTCTTTTATCTGTGCACGGCCGAGACGGAGAGTGGCCACACCTTGTCATCCATCGGGGAGGATTAGATCGGAAATTGCCAGGAATCCTACACTTCTCTGTTAATCACCTGTGATGTTTGTCTGTATGTGTCTCAATATCCCCGCAAGTACGAAACGCTCACATCTTGCAGTGCTGCACCCTTTAACCGCCGGTACCGATTATATTATGTGTAAAAAAATTACATTTTTTATCAGCACATTTACATATCAGCTTTTAAAAATGTTAAAACGTGACATCAATCAGCGGGATCAGTTAATTGTTGACCTTCATTTTTCCAAATCTAAATAATTTTCACTCACTTGAAGTTGTGGATCGCGTCAGCGAGACATAACTTCAAGTGAGTGAAAATTACAAATGATTAATTTGGCGGTTTTGGGCCAGCGTCACAGGCGGTGGACAGGTGGTGGCCCGACATTGGATCAACACTATGTCAACGTCTCGTGATTCACGGATTTGTCCCCATCCCATCTCCAAAAGGGGCGGATTCAGGATTTGAAAAAGGAGGGGGCGCAGGTGGTTCGGGAACGAGTTTTTCGGGCATATTTAGGCCAATTTAGGGGACTTTTTCAATACTTTGGCGCAAAATCGGGTGGGCGTGCGCCCCCCGTGATTCACGGATTTGTCCCCATCCCATCTCCAAAAGGGGCGGATTCAGGATTTGAAAAAGGAGGGGGCGCAGGTGGTTCGGGAACGAGTTTTTCGGGCATATTTAGGCCAATTTAGGGGACTTTTTCAATACTTTGGCGCAAAATCGGGTGGGCTGAATCCGCGCCTGTCCAAACACGCAACCTTTACCCAGTGCTGTTTTGGGCCAGCGTCACATACGGTGGTCCAGCATTAGACCAGCACTATAGGTCCAGGTGCCCTGTTGTCCTCGCATTGGTGTGCAACACATTGGCACAATGTCAGTTTATTCACGTTTTTGTCAGTTGTTTACTGAAACATAACTGACACCTCGAGATGCAAAGGGTTAGCTGAAACCAGCACTTGACCCTTTCAATGCAGGGGAATTTATTTCGAGAATGACAATGCAAAATATAATTAAAGTATATTTACATATTATCATTCTTTTCTCTCAGGTGCGTTTTTATTTTTTCCGAAAGATAGGAGTCGACAGTACAACGTTAACCCTCACAGCGCGGGGATCGACTTTAGTCGTCAGAATCTGACGTCTGTAGAAAGTCGATCCCCGCGCTGTAAGGGTTAAAACTGTTTAAATATTGTAGAAATGGAAGTTATTTGTACCCACCTGAAATTGTGAGTCGCGGTCAGGTGGCCAAAAATTTCAATTCTATAATCTAGGGGTTTAAAGGGTTACGACAATATGTACTTTAATATTGTCAATTAAAATGAAAGGCAAAATAGAATCAAGGACGAGAGGACTGAAACCGTGGCAGAGAATGAGCATATTTACCAAGATCTTGACGTCCAAATGACTGAGTAATCAACTCTATTATACGACGAGTTTGAATTACATTTTGTTAGAGGTGTGGAAATTGCATGGTTATGAGGTAACGAGAATGTTTTCATACACGAAGCCATGTATTTGTTGTATGCTAACAGTAATCAGTAAGCTCGTGTTTGTTAACCCTAAAAAAATCATCAACAAATTAAAAAGCACTGACAAATACTATTTTTTTTTATTTTGAAGTCGTATAGTGCATGTAAACAAAACTGTGTGCAGTATAAAATATTTTATACCACTATAATACCCACCGTCTAAGATCGTGGGATTCAGGGTACTTCAAAAGGCACCGACGTTAACTGGTGTGTAAAATGGGGTGTGGAAGTTAGGGATTCCCCTGTAGCACCGATTGCCCGTCTAACGCTGGGCCAACAGCATCAACATGTGGCCCAGTGATGTGCTAACATTCAACCATCCGTTAGGTGTACAAATATTTCGGGTTATCTCTGGATTCTTACAAGTGTTGATAAAAATCTGAAAATTAAAAAACAATTAAAGTCATGATCTGCGGGATAACCTACTTCATACAAAACTAAATACCAAAATTGATGTGATCCCACGGAGCCCCCTATCCTGCTGAATTAATTTATTTAAATTTTCACCTACTTGAAGTTGTGTCTCGCTACCGCGAACCACAACTTCAAGTACGTGAAAAATGGTCATATTTATTTAATTTGAGACGAAACATTCGCTAATCTTGATGTTTAGGCACTTATTTCAGTCCTAATATCAGTGATTTGATCGCCGAATAAAAATGATTAAAAACGACAATGGTCTCGATCAGCAGGCAAAGAGTTGAATGTGTATCGCGTAATACTGTGTGCTCTGGGATTCCCACGCCATATTTTCTTTCTTTAGTTGATATGCATGAGCGGTACCTCATTTCATATCAACGTTTAAGTAAGATTAATTTGGCGTTTAAAAATGACAAAGTAGCCGATTTTCGTGATGAAAGAAAACACTCTTTTCGAAATTTAAAAGAAATGTTGTTTAAAATGCCCTCAATCTAAGGCACTTGGTAGAGCGGGTCAGCTCAATCAATGCCGACCTTGGACAGAGGGGGGGGAACATGATATTTCTCTGAAAATCATGCTCCAAGCGGGGTTTGAACCCGCATTGCAGGCTCGGACATAAATTATCTAACAGGCCAACCTCCACTCTCTAACCAAGGAATCATAGGGGTATAGATTCCTTGCTCTAACCAATACGTCACGTCACTCTCTAAGAAGCTTTTTTTCTAAAGGTTTTAACGGCGTAAATATGACACCTGTCGTTTCCTGGAAATACATTCCTTTTCTTAATTTAATTCGCAGCCTTGTGTTCGATCTGTTCTGCGCGTGCGCATGAAGTTCACCAGGTCACGTGATCTACAGTTCATTTCCTGATTGAAGCGACATCTGTTGACAGAGTAAACAAGCACGCTGCAGGTAGCGGCATCATTTAGTGACACGACCTCCCATGATACTGGCCGACCTGGACCGGCATGCTCCGATGACTTGGTCCAGATCCCACACCAATGATTGGTGGAAAGCTCAAACTCCACCAATTAGAACCATGCTATTTATGTCACATTATTCGAGATAACAGGGACTCCAGCACACGAGACATTCATCCAATGCTGTTTCAATGTTGGGCCACCGTCTGCGACGCTGGCCTAACATTGAAACAACATTGGGTGAATTTCTCTTGTTTTCTGTGATAATGTGAATATTGCATTAAGTCGCTTTCTGCACAACCATGGTAATATCGCGACACAACGAAGCCCGAAGCCGGGACTATGCCCTTCCCGTATCAAATGACTTCACTGGTTGTTTATAGTGCACAGTACCATAGACAACAATGCACACCTTTGAATAGTTTGAAGCACTGTATATGCACAACCACGATGACAAACAAAACCCGACCGGGATTGGAACCCAGTATTCTCTCTCTATATCTTGGCATCGTGAACTGAAAAAAAAACATGTATAAACTGCAATGTATGTAAGTATACGTGAATCTGGATTCAGACCCCCTACTGAGTCCATATTAACCCTTTCAGCGCGGGGAACGTCTTTATACGTCAGAATCTGACGTCTGTAGACGTCAGATTCTGACGTATTAAGACGTTCCCCGCACTGAAAGAATTATAATATTTCTAATAGCCGTAGATCCATAACACAGGTATTTAAATGAACCAAAACTAAATCATTTATGATGATTTTAAATTGATAAGACCCTTTGGTCTCCATGGTTCATACGAAAATATATCAGCGTTGTAAGTGTTAAAAGATAATACTTAGAGCCACTAGAGGACAGAATGTGTCTTGTTTTCTGGGAGCTGATCAATTTCCATGATGGGAGCTGGATCAATGCCACCTCGCTCACCTAGCCTTTCTGGGAATAAATGTCATCAACTAAAACAACACGCCCACTAAAATAATAAAAACAACCTCCTCCTACAATCAACATCATACACCCCTGTGTGTGCCTCTCATGTTCATTAACTGTTGGAGTAATGTTGGGTTGACGTCTGAGAAACTCACCCAACTGTGTGATGACATTGACCTGAAGGTTCTTCACATGTACCTGGTGTACCATCCCAGCAGACACAAGATGTTGAATCAATGTTGGTGTAACATTGGTCCAGCGTCGTCTTGTGTCTGCTGGGATCCGTCCAAATTAATAATATAACAGCGGAGGAGAGAGGTTTGCCATACGTTTGGAAACAAAACAATGGTTCCGATACCGACATAATATAAATCACAAAAGAACAGAGGTAGGCTACAGTAACTCAAACATCAAAGCAACGTCAGCAATTCAAATTTCGAAGAAAGGTCAGAGATAAAACAAAGATGCAGCAATTCAGATCTCCAAAGAGGCTCACCCATACAATCAATCAATCAATCAATCAATCAATCAATCAATCAATCAATCAATCAATCAATCAATCAATCAATCAATCAATCAATCAATCAATCAATCAATCAATCAATCAATCAATCAATCAGTCAATCAATCAATCAATCAATCAATCAACCATTCAATCAATAAATCGATCAATCAATCACTGAAAAAAACTCTTATAGCGCCTATATCCTCAGCGGACCGAGCTCAGAGGCGCACAAATCCTTAGCCAGATCAAATAGGTGAGATTCAAGTAATTTCCTGAATGTTAAAAATAATTTCGGCATTACGTATGGGCCAGATATACAGAAAGTTCTTGACCCAGTATTTGTTTTTATTCTTGGAACAAAAAAAAATGCATTTGTGTAGCGTGGATATCATTCAAATAAGACTCAAATATAACCATTGAGATCTCAAATGCCATTTAGCTGCAGCAATTAAAAACTTAATGGAAACAAGTGTACTTAGATACAACAGCTTTAACCCTTTCAGTGCGGGGACCGACATTAAGCGTCAGAATCTGACGTCTAAAGGCATCTATTTATATAAAAAAAACTTGAGATGCCACTTAATGTATCAGGTTAGTAAATGTGTTGCTGATGGCTGATTAGAGTTGAGTTGCGTCACCAGCAGGTGTTTCCAGTGGAGTCGGGCCTCAAGGCTCGAAACCAACAGGACACTCAACGCAACACCCAAATGAGACTCGGATGAAAAAATTAAAAATTTAAGGCAGACAAAGGTAAATTAAAAACTCAAAGAAGATTTAAATTCAACGACTCAAAATTCAATAGAGTTTCAACTACAACAACTCAAAACAGACCCAAATCATTTTTTTCTGTGAAACGCAGTTACGTCACCGGAAACCGTTTTGAATGGGAACTCGGTGGAAACAAGGTTATGTAAGACCCCCCCCCCCCATACTTCATTGTATAAGCCAGCTCGGTGGAAACAAAGGAGGTCAAGGTTATTGAGTTTCACAGAATAACTCAAGCGAGTCTCAGATAAAATCATAACTCAAGGAAGACTCAAACACGCTCTCACTTTACCCATCTTCACCTATCAGGTCTGACCGTCAGACTACCAGTCTGACCTTGACAACAGGTGCGCCTCACAGTTGTACGAACGAGAGGGGATGTGGGCAGCAAAATATTCATTATGACGTCACCTGTTTACTGACTGTAGTGTGGAGGTCACACTCAGGTCAGATTGTTTGGTCTGCCTGAATAGGCCAGGGAGGAGGGGGGTTCTGAATTCATAGCACATACGTGTTATCCAGGAGTCTGCCGGTAGCAGACAGCTGGATAGATGAAGATGACTTTACCAGTTTATGGGTCAAACCATATTCCCTGAATACTCCTCTTCCCAACAGCAAGGCTTGACCTCGAGACCGCCAGGTGGGTAACCCTTGAAGCGCAGATTTTTTTTATGAAAACCTTGGAGGGCAAAGGGTGAAATCATCATAACTGTCTTAGTTAGCTCTTCTCCATTCGTTTGAATACCTATGTTATATGTCTACGACAATTATAAATATTTTTACTCTTATAGTGCGGGGATTGACTTTAGTCGTCAGAATCTGACGTCTACAGACGTCAGATTCTGACGACTAAAGTCTATCCCCGCACTGTAGGGGTTAAGATACAGCAATTCGGATTTCAAAGTAACATCATAAATCAAAGAAGATTGAAATGCAAACATTTTAAAACTCGAGGTAAAAGTCTAAATATAAATAAAACTAGATACAGTAAGCAGGTAAGTCGAAATTCAAAGGAGGTTTGGATAAATCTATTTATTTTAGAGAGGGACATGGCACAATGTTTGGGGCGCGGAGCTTTGCCTATGTCGCTGCCTGCCGTGCGGTTTCGAATCCCGCTTGGTGCAGGATTTTCAGAGAAATATCATGTTTCTCCCATCTCAATATTGGGACATTATTTTGATGTTGTGTCCTTGGGCAAGGCACTTTACCCTCACATGCTTCACTTGACTCAGGTGTAAATGAGTACCTGGTGGTAGGACAGAGATGGCAATGTGTGCGATTAGTTCCTAGCGCCAAAATGGCTGTAAGTGCTGTATGCTCCAAAAAGGGAGTTGAAATGGTACATGAATGAACAGGTCCAGTGACCAGGGTTAATATGTTTGAAGCGCACCGAGCATTGTATGTGCGCTATATAAAAACTCACCATTATTATTATTATTTAAGAGTACTTAGGAGATTATTTTCCTGTTATAGGAGCAATTCTCACCTCAATGACACATTTTAAATAAATATCCAAGAATTATGTGTGAAATAAAAATTCAGGGCGTCATTGTCATGGTGGAATGTATCATTTACATCTAATTAATTTTATCCAAGATATGCCATGTGCATCAATGTGAAAGAAAAGCTTAATGGCTGAATTGGCATAAATTGCAAATTTTCTGTGGTCTTCTGCAATATCAGTAATTTTGACCACTTGACTAAATAAAATGTTAGAAAAATGAGACAATCGTCATTTATTTTAATTGTGATCTTTAAGCTGTATATAATGTGGTTTTTTTCATTGATTGCGGTTGAAAGGTTTACATTGCGTACAATTTAAGCATCTGGTTGACCAAACAGCCCAGGCACCGTGAGCTTCTTTATGGCATTTACTTAGAGGTAAGATCTTGAGAGTGGAGAACAATACCTCATCCATGAGGTGTCATTCTGTGGGAATCCGGGGCAAATCTGTCGCCAGGTTTTTTTGTCACATGAAAAGAGAAAGGGATGAGGTCAGCCTGTAAATATCCCACATCTGAGAGCTCCGATACGACCTGCCAAAAAGTAATTAGCAATCAGCCAGGAGCCCCCAAGCAAACATGAATCACTGACCCAATGTTGTTTCAATGCTGGTCCAGCGTCTACGACGCTGGCCCAACATTGAACCAGCATTGGGTGGATGTCTCATCTTGGTTGTGGTCGCGTTCTCTTGTGGGGGTAGAGTGTTTGTCTTAGAGGTAATTAATCACCTCCGAACAATTCCTGGCCGGGTCCTCTGGCAGAGGGACCACGCCCGTCTCCAGGGGTACGGACGCATCCAGAGGGCTGTACCAGTGGCGGATCCAGAGGGGGGGGGATGGGTCAAGGGGGTTCTCACCCACCATTTTACCATTTCCCAAACTAAAACTTGTTTTCAACATGGATCAAAATCCTCATAATATCGTTTTTTGACACTCGAAAGAAGACTAAAAATTATTTTATTGATACCTATCTTTTTCAATTGGACCCCCTTTTTAAAAGAGGTGTGTCCCAACAAGAAAAACGCCTCCATACAATTATATTTCAATGTTGGGCCAGTGTCGTAGACGGTGGAAAAATCTTAAAACAACATTGGGCCAAGGTGTTGTGTTTGGTATGCTGGAAGTCAGGCAAACTTTGTGTGGATATTATCAAAGAAACAAAATGTTACTTCCCCGCTCACTCGTAATGATTCAATATCATGGGGAATCTCCGTGAGCGAGAGGTAGCGTGCTCGGCCTCAAACCACCAGGGCTCGAATTTCGAATCCTGTGTCTGAAGGGGGCAGTGTCATATCATTCATCTCACCATCCTCGTGAGTTTCATCTGGCCGAGTTTAGCCTATATGTTGCACAAAGGTGGCCTAACACCCCATTCATTGCATTCCATTTATATATGATAAGTTGCCTGATTTTCATTTTCTTTTTTATTTATTTTACTTTTCGTACATAGCCTTATATGTTTCCAAACCAGTTTCAAAACCAAATAAAACATCACTAAGATCTAGATGGGAGATGGAAATAATCAATCAATAATTAATAATCAAGTAATTTAATTTTGTACATGTTAATTTTTCATCAAATAGTGTCTTAAAATATGTGTCTTAAATTATGTTATTGGCATATTCATATTCTCTCTGATGTATTGTACAAATGTTGATTTTCTATGGATTGTTTGATAGATTGGTAACACATCATTTTATACATTATTTTTATATCACAATTTTTTTTCATATCACAACCATTTCAACATAAGCCAGCATTAACAGAAAAATGAATATAGTGGCAAGCAATTCAGCTGGTTAAGGGGGCAAAATTCAATTACTAGGGGGGGGGAGGGTGGCTGGAGTGTTTTTCAATTGGACTATTTATTTATTTCACTTCCAATCTGCAGAACCTAATTTTTTTCACACACTGCCTTAGGCAAAATATTTATTTCACTTTCTTAGATATTTTCTTGCCTACAAATTTGGATCCCAAACTAGGCTTAGTATTGGTCTGATGGTTGGCGAGGCTTCACAAATTCAAGGATCATTTAATGATGCCGAGCGAAGCGAGGCTCAACATTTTTTTAACGGCCATTAAATATTTATTTACAACATATGTCCCTCAGACCATTATTTATTTCACGAAAATTTACTCTGAAAATATTTATTTCAAAAATGCAATAGTGGCCTGCTTAACAGTTTAATACAGAAGAGAGTCGAGCATCCCCTCTGTATCAGCCCCTGTGTCAGCCTCAGGACCCGCCGTGAGGTGGGGGGTAGGGATACCAGGGGGGTGTCAGGTAGATGCTGACTGT
Organism: Flabesymbios commensalis; assembly: GCA_964017125.1. Taxonomy (NCBI): domain Eukaryota; kingdom Metazoa; phylum Annelida; class Polychaeta; order Terebellida; family Flabelligeridae; genus Flabesymbios; species Flabesymbios commensalis. The sequence goes on along the minus strand of OZ024918.1, from coordinate 51,811,946 downwards.
GGATGTGTCGTGCGGGCTGTCCACCGTCTTCGACGCTGGCCCAGCATTAACCTAACTTTGGTTCAATTAAACCAAGGTGCGTCAACATCATGTGTGTTAGGTGTCTTGCCTCTTTTATCGGTATCCAAACCATGAGGTGCTGATCCAATATTGGCTCAATGCTGGCCCACCGTCTGCGACGCTGGCCCAACATTGAACCAACATTGGGTAAATGATGGGCCAGCGTTGCAGACGGTGGCCCATCATTGAAATTACGCTCCTGTGTAATCACCCAGCAAACACGAGACGTTTACCCAATGTTGGTTTAATGCTGGGCCACCGTTTACGACGCTGGCCCAGCATTAAACCAACATTGTGTCAACGCCTCGTGTTTGCTGTAATCTCCCGCTACCGGGACCCGCCTCAACTGTAAATATTGGCTAGAGCAGTCACCACTTGATCGTGTACTTGTACGCTAACTGCACACCCGCACCCCCGGGCCGAGGGCGGAGAGGGGGGCACCCCCGGGCCACGCCGAGGGAACCCGGCGTGAGAATGTCACCATCTAGATCCAAAATCCGTGTGTGGACAACAATATGCAAATTGACAAATGTTAGGATGGACCGCCTCTCTTCAAATTCATGGCAGTTCTAATCTGCGAGAGGAATTGACATTTCACAGCGACTATCTCATTTGCATCCCGTCCTACGACCAACGTTGACCTTCTCGGGATTATATCCCTGAATATTATCAACTATCACCCCCTCCTCTCCCATTCACATATTGAGAGCATTGATGCCCTTTTTCTCAAATAAATTTAATGCTTTGAGCTCTGTAAACTGCTTATTCAGTAAATAAATGACGACTAATAAAATAACCCCTCATGCTATTGAATTGTTTGCTTCTATTTTTCATTTAATACTTAAATCTGGAATTGCAGACGCTAATTCCAGCTACAACGATTATGACAAAAAATTGTTTATATTTATATGAAAATCTCCCAAATGTAATTACTGTAGATCTGGTAATTTGTTTGATTTTGGATTTTTTGCGAAGTCTAGAATTCGCGTATTATCGATTGTGATGATAGGTGGCACTATTATAATAATTTTCGCGAGATTCTTAAATTCCCGCTTTTTTCCATCTTGCGAAAATTAAAACCTTTCGAATATTATCAGATCTACAGTATTTATTTGACTGAGAAGGACTATCTATCAAAACTTATTATTAATTTTAGATCCATCTTATTGCCTTGACTCTTGTTTGAGAATGTATACAGTACAGCAGCACAAGTATAAGATGAACCCCTAAAGCGCGGATTTTTTTCAAATAAACCATGGAGACCAAAGGTTTTTTTCAATTTGAAACCATCATAAATGTCTTAGTTGACTGTTTCCGATTCATTTGAATACCTGTGTTACGGGTCTACGCTCATTATAAATATTTTTTCTCTTACAGCTCGGCGATCGACTTTAGTCGTCAGAATCTGACGTCTGTGGACGTCAGATTCTGACGACTAAAGTCGATCCCCGAGCTGTAAGGGTTAATATGATTACTTCAATAAATAAATGACAACTAATTAATAACAAATTTAGATGTTAGCAGACAGAAGGTTAATCCTGCTATCTCGCACGGCGAATTGACAATGACGTCACTATTCAGCCATTTACTGGGGCGCCTCTTATTTCGTCAGCTCCTAGAAAACACGACATGTTGAGTCAATGTTGGTTTAATGTTGGGCCATCGTCTTAGACGATGGCCCAACATTAAACCAACATTGGTTCAATGCTTCTTGTTTGGTCAGGATCTGTGTGCTGTATCCCTCCCATGTTACCATGGAAACGGTTACCGTCACAGTTATTTTTGTCGTTGAGCGGAGACCTGGAATATGTGTACATGTCTGTATGAATGAATGAATGAATGAATGAATGAATGAAGAAACGAATGAATGGATAAATAAATGAATGCCTTTTGTTGCTGACTGCAGTAGCCTACATTCATAAAGAAGATCAACAGTATTTCATAAATTATTATGTACACACAAAGAAAGTAACACTAGAATGTAACAAGTCATGTCATGTATACTTTGTACATATATTAACTGCTCTCATAGTTCCTGTTTTATTTCCATTTAACTTGTTAAAATACTTACGTTTCTATTATTATTTAGTTTATTTGCCGGGTTATATCACAAGTCTTAAACCTGAATAAAACTAGATGTGACTGTTTTCGGCACGAACGCATATAAACATCCCGCTAGATATTTCCAGAGAGGTCTATCAAAACAACTTTGCCTGTTTCATTTTAATAACATAAAAACATATAGAACAACCGCATTGGATTTTAATGTGATTCAAGCAACGATCCGTAGGATACCGCACCCACGAGCTATTTCGGCGCCCACTTTCCCTGTGACCTTTTTTGTTACAGAGACATGGTTTAAACTCTCAGATCATTTGACATTGCCTGGGTGTAATTATCCTGTATTAAGTAAACCATTTTAGTGCGGACTGTTTGGTTTTTATAAATGCCCATCGACTAATCACAGGTCTTTAACCCTCACATAATAAGCAGCCCCTATAGGGGTGCTTGTCGTGTTCAGCATTTCCCGCAGCCGGCGCGGGCGTATCCGCTAGTCAACGTAGCTCTCACTGAAAAAGATAACTGGAGAATTGTGGTAATTTTCACAGAGATGTGCCCGGAAAATTCTTCACAAGTATTAGATTTTAGACTCGTTTTTAGATTACGTCCGGGAAAATTCCATTGAAAATAAAATTACTGATGGCAGACAGCTTGAAAACATATTGCCATGGTGGAGGTATCTTTTCTATGATTATTTTTTATATACTATTTAGTTTTTAAATAAAAGTCATCAATTATTTATAATCTATCAGATAATCAATAATTATTTGTACATGTAATTATCAAGTAATATTATGAGGGGAGCTCCTATAACAACCTAAAAAGATTAAAGATGGCCGCCATAAGCCAGTATGTTTCTTAACTTTCTGAAAAACTGATGCAGTCTCGGAATTGATACTAGCATGCAGTATGCTGAATATTGAGTGTATCGGAAAGTTGTCAGGGGGACAAGGTTCTAATTTGACTAAAGAAGATTGAAAATGGCCGCCATGACCCAGATATTTTTCCGAACTTTTCGAAAAATTGGCGCAGCCTAGGAGTTGATACTTGCATCCAGTAGATTGAATACCAAGTGAAACGAAAAAGCGGTTTTATAGATGACAATGTCCTAATTTGACGAAAAAAGAGGAATACTTGTATCCAGTATGGTGAACAACAAATGAATCGAAAAAGCGGTTTTGTAGATATCAGTGTGACAGGGTATGGATGAGGCGTCGGCCATGCGCGGCGCCGCCGGCGGACGAAATCGTACAAAAACAAAAAGCCCCAAACTGGTAAGGTTAGCCTATATTGTCACCACTAACCATGAAGGAAAACGGTGGAAATGACATTGTGAATGTGACATCGCACAAGAAAAACAAATAACTATGATGTTTCAATGATTCTTAATTTTATTTTTTGTTAACTACAACTGTATCTTTTCATTAGTTGATACAGTGATTAGTATACAGACATATTATATAGTATACACAGTAGAATTGAAACATATTATTGCTAATAGTGTTGCCAATTTCAACAAAATCATTGCGCCAGTATTGGTACAATGTTGAAATCATACGAGCTGATTGAATTGATAGATTAGGCATTAGGCATTATAAGTAGCACAAATGTGTATAAAGATAAACAACCTAGATATTGCGTGTAAAGGCGTGACCCTTTCATCCCCACGTCACACAATTATCTATCTAGAACAAAGAGACAACACAAGAGACCATCTGCTCTCTACAAGTGTTCTATACAACAGAGCAGCGACTACAGGTCATACATCCCCTTGGAATTAAAGGGTGTATTTGCAACTGGTGGCAAATACACCCTTTAATTGCAATGGGGTTTAGCTTGGACAGATTTTATATGTCAGATATTAGTTATTTGACATACACTCAGCTATGAAAAGCAGTGTGTGATGGACGAATAGTGAATAAACACTGTCAGCAGTATAAAATGGAAGTTTGGTATGTATAATGAAATTAGACAAGACAGATATTACCTTTTATCTCCACCTAATCCTTTTCTACTACAGTTTCTTCAAATTTTAAATAATATATACGGCCTATATAAAAAAATTCACACATATCAAGTTAGAAATTTATTTGTGGAAATATATTTCAACTTCCCATATTCTTCAGCGATCATTAGCTTGGAGAATATGGGGATTTCAGAAAACCTGCAGTGAAAAATGATTTGACGAAGCATACAATTGTGTATCTGGTACAGATAAAATAATAGGTAACAATACGAATGCATGTGTTTGTCTCTACGTTATATGACTTTGTGACCTGGCTAAAAGTAACATATCGTCACTTCGGGTTTAAAAAGTCGTAAGTCAACGACTTGCGCAGTTTAGAGCTTCTATTCACAACGTATGGTTTCTGAGCATCATCGCTCACGGCATTAGGTGGGTGCTTTAACAGACAACAACAGTGTGTACACAAAAATATACAAATAAAAACAAGAAAATCAGCATAATCATTATAATCACAAATAGCTTGATCGTTGCTAAATGAATATTGCACAAATTATAATCAAATGAGTATTTTACACCAAAATTATCAGCAGATTTCCCAGCGATGCTGTGTACATAAGAGAGGTCCATCAAACACGAGACATCGACCCAACGTTGGGCCAATGTTGGTCCACCGTCTACGACGCTGGCCCAACATTGCCCCAACATTGGGTCGATGTCTCGTGTTTGCTGGCGGGTGCTCCCGACTATACAAGTGAACAAAACGAAATGAACATCAAAAGCTACAGAATGTATAAGGTGCGAACTAAAGCATCTAGATCTAATAATGTGTGATAACGGCTGAGGCTGGAAGCGCTGTAGTGTTGTTGTTGAAATGCGTGAAGGATTCACCCATTTACAGGGAAGCCCCTCTCATGCCACGATTACAGACAACACGATATGCTGGCCCAATGCTGGATTAATGCTGGGCGAGCGTTGCAAACGCTGGCCCAGTATTAGTCCAACATTAGTACACATAGTGCTGGCTGGGAGTACATACACCCTTAGTAATGATTTAATTGTTTTTTGAACGATTAATCTGCGGTTGGAATTAATAAAAGCTGAACAAAATTTCATTTTTCTTTTAGTTTCTTCATAGATTTTCAGTTGTTTATGCGCGCAAAAAAAAATGCAACTTCTGGCTCACATAGATTTTGTATCTCAATTCCTTAAGTCATTACTAATATTTCTAAAGAAAAAATCCAACTAGTTTCGTAAATATTGATGGTTTCTATCGGCAAATGAATGAACAGAAAGGGTGGATGACATTTGTGGCATGATGGCGGCATAATGGCACATAATAGACATTATAATAAGGATAAATAATAATACAATATAATCACATGCTTCATACACAATCATTCAGATGCATAAATCCGTAAATTTGAATTATTATTTTAATATTTTAGGTGATATAAGTTAAGAATTAGTGGGAGACCCACACTTTGTTAATCCCGATTTTTATTTTTATTTATCTGATTTCATTGGTGATAAATTAACTGTGTGCAACAGGTAAACAAACTGAAAATAAAAACAGATTACGAGGAAAAATAAATAAATAATTTAAAACTATTATTTAAGTAGTGCAGCGACACAAAAAAGCATGATAATTCCCATGACTTGAGATGAGTCAACCAAAAAATGCTCAATTTGGCAGCTCATTGTGACACGTACACAATAATCTTCAGATAAGGCTCACATGACATTAGCACCTTTAAGGCTACATTTTTGTAAAATTGAATTGTTTAATAAAATTCTTCACATTATCAAAGAGAGACAATGTTCTGCAATGATGTTAGAATAAAACCAAGTTAATATCAAGACCGACAAACTCTCAATAAAGAGTCACCTGGTCTAGAGACTAGCACTACATTAAGATAATGTACAATACATGCAATTGTACAATACATGGTTTAAAATCGGACACAATAATAATAGTATAAGATACAATACGAAATAAAGGAAATAATATGCTTGTACAGGCAGTGTATAGTGTATAGTGTTTTGGCACAGTATTGAACGCTATGATACATTGTACAGATCTGACTTCCAGCATATTGTCCTTTACAGATTAAAGGATAGTATCAGGTAGATACGACCTATGATCTTCAGGGACCATTTATAGATTGATAAGTTACCACCATAACTTGATGATATCAAATGCATTATGAACGACTAGGATTAAAAAATAGAAGGAGCTAAAACCTACTGTTTGCTATATATACATTGCTCCACGTTCTGACGTGAACACGCTTAGCGCAGCAGAAAATGAATCAAATTTACTAAAACTTCTAATAAAATAATGCAAAATAGAAATGATTTTCGACATATGATTATAAGTTTGTGCAGTTGTTTGTAAAAGTTAAAAGCTGAAATAATATACACGTTTATAATTTACTGCTTTGATTCGACAAATACATACAAATCAAATAATATAGTCAACAGGTGTGAGACATATTTGAATTAATATTTTTGCGCCAATAACCCCTGTGTTGCTGACTTGTTGGTTGATTGTATTTTTCATTCATTTAAAGCTAGAGTTGCTAACGTAACTTACCGCTTCAAATGACGAAAAATATTGTTATTTATGAAAATAAACATTACCAAAATTGAATTATTCGAATGACTGGTCATCTACGACAAAATATAGTATCAATTTCTGTGTTTTTTTGCTGTAAACATATATACCCTATTAATACAACGCTGAAATACTTTTCCATAAACCATGAAGACCAAATACATGCCATTTTCAAATAGAAATCATCATAAATGTTTTAGTTTAATCTTTTCGCTTTATTTGAATACCTATGTTACGGGTCTACGAACAAAAAAATATTTCAGACGTTTCTGATGTTTACAGACGATCCTTGCAATGGAGGGATAATTAATATTACTTTAAATTATCTCACACACTGATAACTAATTCAAGCATAATTAAATATTCAGTCTCCTTAAAATACTAAAGAAAGAAGGGTTCTACATATGACCTATTAACAGATGAGTATGAACAGGTACTGACCGAACTAGGGCATAATCCTAGAGTTGGGAAAATACCTAAGATTAGGAATGTTCCTAAGGTTAGAAATGTTCCTAAGGTTAAGAATGATCCCATTGTTAGGAATGCCCACACTAATACAACTAATAATAAGGATACATATCATAACTATTCTACCTTATAAAGTAATATAAGTTGTTTGATTTGAGCTCAAAATTATGCCAGCAGTAAGTAAAATAAATGGCAGTGTCGTTGTATGTGAAACCTTCCACCAAGAAAGTGGCTATGTTTTGCACCAAGATGAAAACAACCTATCACTAATTGGCAGACTTGTTTGTATTCGTATCTAAACACTTGTCTCTCGGCAACATTCGTCAACGAGAGGCAGGTGTGTGAAACTTGCTAGTTTTGACCAGGAATTTTAAATGACACAATTGGAAAAACACTTGTTGTTTTTCCACATGAGGTCTTGATTCTAGTATTGAATCAAGGCCTGCAGTGGACTCATTTTACCTTAGAAATAAATGATGTAGTTGATATATCGTCCCATTAGATATAAAAGGGTGTATCTGTCATTTTGTAATACACCTTTTCATGTCCAGAAGGACGCCATATCACTTTGACTTAACCGTTAGATTGCTGTATAAGAAATTAACATTTCCGACCACTTGAAATTGTGTGTCCCTTCTGCGACACGCAACTGCAATTGGTTGAAAATTGAAAATATTTATTCGAAACAAGGATGGCTTAGCAATATAACAGTTTTAAGTGCAGTTCCAATTTGGTTGAAATTTACAAACAAATCATACAATTAGTCATTCAATGCGGTACAAAATTAAATGTGATAAGATACAATGACATAAAAATAATGGAAGCATGTACAGATCTTGGAAGCATGTACAGATTATGTACAGATTTTAATCTGTATTGAACAATACTGGATAAGGAAGACGTTGTAAAGTTTGTACATTGAACACAAGATGAATACTGTCGAGTTGAACGCTTGTAAGACTAGATGAGTTGTCAAATTTGTACATCCTAATATAAGAGGTTATCAAAATGCAATGTTATATAGTGGAAGTCAAAACACCATATCTTTTTGACAAATTGCTGACTGAATCATTCTTTCATTTGAAGCTGGAATTTCAAAGCACATTTACAGCTTTAAATGAATACAATTTTTGTTGAAAAAATGAAAACTGTTTTTGTTTTCTGACAAATAGATTGTTATCATAATTTTGAAAATTGCTTAGTGGTAGCTTGATTCCAAAGGGTGAGTTTTATAAAACATTCAATTCTTTGAATGACTATTAAGCACCAATTTGTCAATATGTCTTCTGACACGACGTTTTTTCATAGGCCTTAGAATTAAAATGTTTAGTATTTACTTTGTTTTAAACAAGTTTTGAATTGCCAACGCTATATATACTACAAATGGTTAAAACTATTTCTATTTATAGCAAAACATCTCCTAAATTATATGGTTAGATTTAACAAACTATTTTATTAATTTCATTTACATTTAGTTTGGTATGAAAACGTATATATAAAAGTAGCATGAATTAATATCGAAATTTACTGTTGTGAACTTTTATATTGTCATTGATACAGTATAACGATCATGAATACACATATTGCACATATGTAGTTGATGCCCATAATGAGACAGCTTAACATGCAAACAATAAAATAATAATAATAATACCTAAAGTAATAATAATAAAATGTGATTCAAATAAACAAGTGTAAAGTGACTAAAATACCATTTGCTATGACTCGGAATACTAGGTCTTCTAACATATATATGTCAAGAGAGTCTGAAGTGAATTGAACGCGAGTGTACATCATTAGACGGGTGGCAACGAGGCCACAGTCTAGAATCCAGAATAGAAAATAAACCTAGAAAAGGTATCTTATCAAGTCATGGACATTGCTAGTAGAGAAATACAGAGCTAACTGTACGCAAGAAATATGTACAATGAATCTATGACTATGTACATGCATATATCTGTCAAGATGAAATTGCTAAGACATACATTAATAATACAGAACATCATAGGCCTAGACGGCATCTGTTTACACCTGGTATGGGACTCCATGATTAACCTTCACGCCGCTGAAATATGTTTGTATAAATCATGAAGTTATTTTTTTTCAATTTAAAATCATCATATCTTAGTTATCTCTTTCTGCTTCATTTCAATACCTATGGATCAATGGCAATTAGTAATTTTAGTTCTTTCAGTGCAGTGGTCGAATATAGACGGCAGATTCTGACGTCTAAAGTCGGTCCCCGCACTGAAAGAGTCTAAGCTATAGTTAGTCTTAATAAAATGGCCTAAGTCTGGCTGATCAGCCAGAAAATTTAGAAATATGCCCTTGAAAAGAAACAATCATCCCAGTACCATATACTGGAGCGCTGTAGCTTTTAACACGAAAAAACCCACAATTATCACTAAGTATGTATTGAAGATAAGATTTAAATGTGCTTAGCACATCGCAGCAGTATTTTTATTTTATTTTGCAGCATCTATATTTAGTCTGCTACCTAACCTACATTACAGCACGCAATATGGAAATGATCAAAGTTTATGGGTCTTGCATGAGCTTCATGACCTATTGGACCCCTGGAATATATGTTTATGGAGCGCGTTTAACGAGATGCAGTATGGTTCAATCACTAATATGTATAGGAAATTAACTGCATTAAAAGTGATTTATGGAAATGTATCTTCGGGATGGAAACACTTCAAACGATCATCACAATTTTGCTCCTACAGTTCTGTGTTCCATATGTCGCCAAATGAAATCAAGCTCTGATTTCTGGTTACAATTTTATGAACACATCGTTCGCTAGGCTACCACACGGATTCCTGACAACATGTATAACTCTACGGCCCGGCGAGCCTGACTGACAACAACCAATATCAAACTGTACAATCACTACATATCATAGGCAAACGGGTATCCCAGCTAACGCGAAACGTTTACATAATGTTGGTTAGACGTTACGCCAACGTCTACGACGTTGGCCTAACGTCTACCAAACATTAGGTCAACGTTTCGTGTCTCACCTGGCTGAAATTTTACACTCATTTTGCACATAATATTTTTTGCATATTTTAATCAGATGGTGGCAGAAGGACACTGACATGTTGCATACATTGAGAAAGGGTCAGCTTGGACCTTTTCTTATCATTTAATACATCTAACATTCCATGATTAATCATCGTGCGAAATGTACCCAGGGGAATATATGGATTAACATCACAATTTTTTGTCAAGAAATTTGCCTTTTTCATACAATTTGTAGGATTTTAAGGCAGTAACACAACTGGAATGTTGTTAATATGTAACAAACAGGAAACAAAACGATTAAACCATCAATGTATTGTGAAATCCTGGCGAAAAATGTTTGAAAAAGAGAATATGGTCCGCACAATTTCAGAATTTGCGATATTGAAATGTTAACAGCATGATGAATGTGGAATGCTTCAAGTAGTTTGCAACACCACAGATCGCCACTTTTGGGGACTAAAGGGTGCAAGAGACACTTGAGAAAGTATCACTTGCACCCTTTAGTAGCAAGATGACAAGATTTCCATGCAGACAAGTGCACAAATAACAAAGTGATCAGTAACAATTCCTTGAAATGTGTTCGGCCTCCGCGCCCAACTAAAACTATATAACCGTTAACAAAAGTCAACAAAATCAACTGAATTGCATTGGAACGCTTGAAGATGTGTTGAACGCTTCATGTTGTAGAATGTGTGTTTGTGCATATATGCTGTATTTGGTCAGGAAGAGAGGAATTGTTCTGCCAAGCGACCATTGAACGTTTTCTATACAGACGACTTAATACTGTACTGGTAAGGACAAATGAATAGTCGGCTTGTGATTGGTCGAGAGCATCTCGACCAATCACAAGCCGACTATTTATTTTAAACCGAACCGGATACATGCTAGAGGAAGTGACGTCCACATTTTAGGTTAAAACGTGGACTTGCAGTCAACAAAATAACATTTTCTCTACATTTCAAGGTCAATCGCCATTGAATGATTACTGTAATCTTTGTCTGTGTGTATTAATATGCGTATTTGACACATATGACCTTGTCATAAGAGGTGAGTAACAATATAGGGACCGATGACCTTATCCTGATCAGGTTGACCTACATCTTTGGTCTTTGATTGGTGGCTACTGTGACCAATGAGATACCTCAGATGTAAATAACTATGTTGGGAAATATAGGTCAGGTTTTTAATCACTTAGCTAGGATAGGCCATATCAACTCGGGAATTGTCATCTTGACCAATCAGCAGACTGTTTACTCGCCGCATCTCGACCAATCAGGCAGCTGCTTACTCGCTTCCGGACGCAGCCAGATCAGTGGGTGAGGCGTCATCCATCTCGTCGGTCCCACCTAGTGGCTTACAGTACTTGTATCTGTGGTTCATATGTTGACTGAAGCTACCAGAATGACTGAACCGTTTGCCACACTTCCTGCATTGGAAAGGCTTCTCTCCGCTGTGGAGTCTGAGATGCTCAGTCAGGTGATGTTTGTGTTTGAAGGCTTTACCGCACATGTCACAAGGGAACGGCCGCTGACCTGAAACATACAACCATTAATATTATACATCAACCCTTTGCCTGCTTATCACGTTTTAAATCCGTTTTATTGGTCGATGAAATCACTGTTATTGGGAATGAAATGCCTGTTTAAACCACGGACTAATAAGTATGTCTGTGGTTTAAACATCAAGATTTGTAAATGTTTGATCTCAAATTAAACAAATATGGGTAGGCTTAATTTTCAAGCATTTTCAAGCATTAAAACCTTTTAAAAATTAATATCCATGACATTTTTCAAGCTCTATTTTCTAATGATACGAGGACTACCCTGTAAGTTTAATTGTAAATTATTATATAGAAAGTTGTACTCTACTCACCGGAATGTTCGTATTTATGTCTGGCGAGGGAGCTCTGCTTGGAGAACACCTTGTCGCACTGGTCACAGCCGTAGATGCCGTCTCCCACCTCTAAGCGATGCTGCTTCCACGACCTCCTCTTCTTCCTCAGAGGTAGGTCCTCATCGTCCTCATCCTCCTCCATCTGATCAAAGTCCATGTGGAGCTCCTCTGCCTCAACCTGCAACAGGAACAGACACATATGGTTAATGACCCTGGTATTAATGCTGGTTACGATGCAACTGAAATGGGTTATTCGTGGTTCTAAGAATAGATAAGATAGTAGTAATTTGTACTAACTTTGGAACAATTGTTCCAAAGTTAGTACAATTTACTACTACCTTACAACTGAAATGTTTTAAATTCTGAAAAGAGTCACCAGAAAAGATGAAATTCCCATTTCGGTAGCGAGACAAAAATCGCAAATTTGGCATTCTTGCAAATTACCCACATTTTCAACTATCAAAGCAGATGTTGTAATTAAAAAGGTGGGGTTGGCAATAATAGCGTACAATTTACCTGAAATAAGAATATTGTGGCCAAGGTTAAATTAAAATTCATTAACAGAGTGACAAGTCTCAGATTACACAAATCTCACACATGTCAAAATTTATATTCGCAACTTTAAAATTAAACCTAAAATATATTTTTTTATAACTCGAGCTGTTTTCCCGACGCTGCAGCGGAGGCTCTGACAAAGACACCATATTCCAGTGTTTCACAAAATACAAGCAGTCAACAGCCACATAACTGGTGCCATTACCCATGCAAATGTCACAGGCCAAAACTAAGGTGTCAATTTCCATGACAATTTAAAACTTGGAGGTGTATTTATAGAATTAAAAGTGATATTCACAAATAACAGGATCGAGCAGTGACAAACAAACCACCACATCACCAGTGAACAATTGGAACACGTCGTGCATGAACAAATTTCACAATAATTCTACCGTGGAAAGTGGAGCACCACAAATGCTTACCTGAAAGGAAGCATTTATGGCGTTTGCCATTTTTCACGACAGAATTGAGGGTCAGCGACACAACCACCACCACAAGGGGAACCACGGTTCGGAAGACTAGCAAAATCTCCCTTTGAAGGAACTTATCTACCACTTTGCAAAGCGATAGATTACTTCAATTTCCAAGAGAGATGTACATTGAAATTCGGGTAAAATTTTGTTTAATATTTCAATCAACATGATGTTAACGAGTTTCAATAATTACTAATAAAAATGCTTCAGCTGTCTTCAGAATCCTTATAAGATGTTTATGCACTATCATGATTTTAAACAGGTTAAGACTAAGACACTGTTAGTGCAGGTATCATGTTAACATGCAGTTATATTAGTGATCAGTGTATAATCCCCTTGACATGCAGAGGGGGGGGGGGTGGAATAATTAATACATGCTTGATAAGAATACCGAATATTAATAATGTAAAGCGAGACGTTGACTACAATGATATGTCTTCGTCAGCACTTGTGTAACTAGATTTCAAAAGCGAAATATCTCTGTGGCACAGATATTTTTCGTGACTTAAATTTTAAAATTTCAAGTAATTTGTAATCACTTTAAGTTGTGAATCGCGGTAGCGAGACACAACTTTAAGTGATTAATAATACAATTGTATAAATCAGAGCTCTAGGGGTATACCATGCAAGTGATTTATAGGGATTATACACTGATGTAATGTCACCTTGCGATTAAAGGGTCGTATCAGGCAGATGAGACCCTTTGAATCCAAGGGGAGTAAATGCGAACAATAAAAGCGTGAAAAGCAGCGTCCCATGCTGGGTGTACTCACAGGTTCACCTACCTGCCGCCAGGACTTACGCCTGGCGCGCTTGGGAGGCTTAGAATCCAGGGAGCCGTCCAGACCGAGGCTGGAGCCGTAAGAGGTGTCCAGGGAGCTGGACATAACGCTGGGTGATCCTGGAGGGATGGATGGACTTCTCTGCTGTTGCTGGTGGTGATGGAGGGCGTGATGCTGTGGTAGAGGTGTAGATGTCATCGTGATGTGTGGATCAGGTGATACTGGTTTCTCTGACAGTGGACCACAGATGGACAGAGTCCCTGTGGTACACACACGGCTACTGTGGGCTGGTGTCGTGTTAATCGCCAGAGGGCGTGTCACGGGGACAAGGTGTGACGTCATCACAGGAGTAGGGACTGCTACAGGACTGCTGGGCTTGCCGTTAGGCAGAATACCTTCTCTCTTCATGTACCTGAAGATTGGCGAATCTTCTAACGCAGCAGGGTTTGGAGATGTCCTTTCTTCCTGGTCGTGCTTCTTCGTGCTTAGATTAAGGATCTCTTCATCAGAGTCATGGTGGTCATTGACATGATAAGGCTTTACGGAATGTAGTCGTCCAGGCTTCTGTGGTGACTGCTTGCCAACAGATAGATCTAGAGGCTCTGCTTGCATAGAGTAGTTTATGTTGACCGGCATGGAGTAAGCTGGGACAGAAGGGCTGGTGTGCTGGGAGGTGGTCGGAACCTTCACTTCAGTGTCTTTATAGAGGTTGGAGCTGCCTGCCAGGGTGGAGCGGAAAGAGACTTGTGGCACAATGGGTATGTATGAAGACGGAGGCATGGTAGTGGGCACCGTGGCAAGAGTCGAACCCACACCGGGAGACACCTGGGACATATCGGGGAGTGGCTTTCCCCTTCTCCTATCCCGAGCTCTCATATTCTGAAACCACACCTGAACAACACGCTTAGCTAGACGTGTGTGATCAGCAATTGTCTGTAGGTCTGCCTTACTGGGAAACGGGTTGATGTGGTACCGACCCCGCAAAAACGTCTGCTGCTCGTCTGTGATGAAGGAACGAGCTCGGCCCCTCTTGAAGTCGCGGTCGTTCTGGCCATCCTCCATGTCATCTCCCTCATCCTCCATTCGCTCTGTACAGCTGCTTACAGGAGAAGTAGATCCGTTACACAGTGACTTATCCCCTTCACGATCACTGCTTGGTGAAATGTCTTTGTTATTCTTGCATAGATAGCGTTCATGCTGATGTAAATCAATGGGACCTGTACAGATTTCTTGACAATGTCTGCACTGTAGACTACCGGACTTGTTATCAGACTTATCCTCGTCTTCCTCTAGCTGTTTGAGCTGCTCACTCGCCGCTGTGGCGAGCATGCTGAGTCCTCGAGGTGATGTACTCGCCACTAGTTTACTCAGTTTAGTTTTCTCTTCTATTTGCTGCTGTTGTTGCTGCTGGTTCACTGTGGCGTCCACGATCTCCAGGACCTTCTTCACAGCATCCAGATCCATGTGAGGTGGTGTCTCTCCCAGAGAGTTCTCATCCTGTCCCTCATTCTCCTTCTCACTCAGGTCCTCTCCATTTTCCTGAACCTCTTCCATCTTCTCCTTCTTGATTTTCACTGCGTCTTTTAACTCCTCCGTCTCAGCGTTTTGGTTTTCATCCACTTTGACACCCACCTCTGCCTTGACGTGATTATTTTTCTCTGCTGCTTTCACAAGCTGTTTGATTTTCGATTCCTGCTCGGCTATTAAGGCTGGTGATATACCAAACTGTCCCTGGAGCAGAGGGTTAATCATGCCATAAGGTATGGGAGGTGTGAATGGAGAGTTACCGTTACAGAGCTGGTTCAGAAGCTGTGTGGGTAAATGTCTTCCGGTGGGGTCAAAGGGCATGTACTGTGGTGGGTAGACACATGATGGATAGAGGGAGCTGGTGGTAACAGGGTTGATATCAAGCCCGTTCTCCTGGTGTGATTTAGGTATCAGGGGTCTCAACAAGCCATCAGGGGAGGACTGCTGCTTCTCTGGTGAGGTCTTCACTCCGGGTTTACTCATCCTCATATTCACCACCCAGCACTTCTTGGATGTCATATGACTGCTGTACGACCCTGAATGACTGAACCGCTTCCCACAGTTAGAACACTCAAAAGGCTTCTCTCCAGAGTGGATGCGAGTGTGTTCTTTCAGGTGATGCTTGAACTTGAAAGCTTTACCGCACTCACTGCACTTGAATTTCCTCAGCTCATTGCTTTCCTCATGGCTGATCATATGACGCTGCAGACGGTAGACATTGGCGAATGTCTTCTTGCAGATCTTGCATACCTGTGGTGTTGGGTAGTGTAGGGTCATGTGCTTCTCAAACTGTGACTTATCAGCGAAGCTTGCCCCGCATTGTGTACAAGCGTTGCCTTTGACAGTTTCTGCGGGTGTCTGAGCGTGCTTGGTTTGTACATGTGAGTTTAGAGATGTGAGGTCCGTGAATTCCTCCTCACAATGTAGACATCCTGTGGGTGTGGGTGGTTTGTCTAAGTCATGCTGGGCGTCAACGACAGGTCCTACTGAAACAAAGCAAAGAGATGCACCGTATGAGATAAGATATAGCAGAGATATACCATGTAATACAGAATATACATTGATATAGATGCCATCACTGACAGGTCCTACTGGAACAAAGCAAAAAGATGTACCATATATTGAGATGCAGCATAAAATGAAAAAAAACATTGGTCTTTTGGTTTGTAGAAAAATATATCAGCACATCAAGGAATAATATTGAAGCCATCAAAACCCGGTTATAATGAAACAAACCAATGATACGTCATGTGAGAAAAAAATAAATATTAATATATTTTGTATTTGTACACGAGAATACAATTAGTGGCGAATTAGATTGAAGTAAAATACAACGTGAGCAAATCTGAAAAGAATGAGGGTATATTAATTTAAATCAGGCATCACTTTGATAGTGATCAATTACATGTATGGCTGATTCATGTTCAAGTGGAGTGATGTATCTGCTTGATTTGTGAAGTGTTGTAATTCACAGCAAACACGAGACGCTCAGCCAATGTTGGTACAACGTTGGCCCATCGTCTTCGACGCTGGCCCAACATTGTACCAACATTGGCTAAGCGTCTTGTGTTTGCTGGGTAGAATACAGCGGCTGTTATCATGGTTCTTGTTATCAAAGTAGCTTTATACTAATCAATAACAAGCCCCACAGATCCGCCCAGTGGCCACTTAAACCTTCCACCGCTGAGCACGACCATGGTCGTTTTTTAATTTATTTTGTCAACAGTTATTGGGAATAAAAATGGACTTGCAGACGCAATTTCCAGCTTCAAATGACGAAAAAATAGTGTTTACGGTAAATAGACACCTCCACAATTGTAATTTTCGATGAACTGATAATTTTTCAGTGACATTTTATTTGTTGTGAAACACGCTTGAAATTGTACATATTCTGCCCTAACATCACAAGGGTTAAGCATTGTTTTATATAATCAGTTGGTCAACATTCTGGAAGTGAATGTCAAGGTCGTTTGACCACCAGACCCAGGTCTCTAGAATGATTTATTGACCGTTGATAATGATTTCACGTAGCCCAACTCAGCCTCAGTCATAAAGTACTTTAATAAAACAAAGTATTAGTTATACCAAGGACGTTCTATATACTAATATCGGCTTCAAATAAGAGAAAAATATGATATGAAAATAGCCATCTCTCAAAACAAATGTATTTATTTTACTAGCTGACCTTCGACCACAAATATTTCACAAAATTAAATGGCATTTTATTCCATTTTAAACCTTGTGATGCTGGAGCCGTATAAATACGGTTTCAAGCATGTTTTATATCAATAGAAATATCACCACAGATGATAAATAGTTTTGATAGATGTTCAGTTAATCTAATAATATTGTAGTAAGATATTTATTTTTCACAAATATAATTATTTTTCGTCATTTGAAGCTGGAAATTGCGTTAGCAATTCCAGCTTCAAATGAATGAAAAATAGAAACAAAAAATTCGGGATAAATATATTTTTTTTCTTCACATACAGTATTTATTCACAGACACATTGTTATTCTGTGAATGTTATGTCTGTTTTGTAAAAACAAACAGCAGTAACTGCTTACTTTTCAAGTGAGCAGTTACTGCTGCCTGTCTCGCAGCACAATTGTTCTGTATAATAATGCAGAGTTGATATGTCATAACGATAACAAACACACAATCGGTATATCAGTGGATATGGCAGGCCATCCATCAACGTGATAAGGCGTCTTTCTACACATGATTAACATGATTAAGTCCCCATTTAGACTAACAGAATGTAATTTCATCGCTTTGTAATCAAAGTAAATATGCAGAAAGCTAATTTTCTGGATGTTATCATCCCCATCGATCGGCCATCCTTATATTCCGCGATCGCTCTATGTAGCGAGCGTGGGATATAAGGGTGTCTTACGGATACCAAAGCATAAAAATACGCTGTTTTATGGTCCTGTTTGATACACATTTATTACGTATCGCTTACACATGTATTACGGACACACACACGTTCATATTTTTATTGTTAATGAACAAAGGTCTAGCATCAAAAAATGAGATCAAATTTTTTACTGTATAATTTGTTTCTATCGTCATAAGAATCGATGATGTTTGCTCAAAAATAATTATAAATAGGACAGGGTACATAAGGACGGTTAAGATAAAAGTTTACCTTCTAAACATCAAGGGAAGTCATTCCACGCTGGCTAGAAAAACTATATAATTTTTATCAGTATAACGAATCATTATCATTGATGGATAAGGCACAATTATCAGCAACTATGGCAATCTATCCGCCTAGGCTGAGAAGTATGGAATGATGCCTCAATGGTCGAACAGCATGGTAGAAGCTAGTCCAACATCGCTGCACGATGAATTATACCAAGCAAAAAGGAGGCGTTGTCCCAATGTTGGGCTAATGTTGGCCCATCGTCTACAACGCTAGGCCAACATCAGCCCAACATTTGGCCAACACCTTGTGTTTGTTGGATATAATCATTGAAACCTGAGAAGCTGTTGAAATATTTTGAAATGGCGTGAAATAAGTAGTTCGCCGTCAGTCGCCAGGTGGTACCACTGTTTCAGAGTGAGCGTGTCGCACACTGAATCAGGCCGAGTGAGAAGTCAGGTAAATAACCTGATAACGAAAGCCACCGCCGCCACCGCCGCCGACACCTCCAGGCCATATGTGCGGTTTTTACAAATTAGAAGTGACAGGTATGAGGAAATGCCCAAATGGATAGAACCAAATATTTTGATACTACTCATAGCTATAGCCTTCCTAATAAACAAGTTATAGAATTTCGACGAGTTAATTCTTTTCTATACCAAGTTATTGAAATTGTCAATACATTTCGATAATATTCGTGTAGAGCTGATATATTCTGAAACTGGGTTGATAACAAGACATAACCTGCACAGATATGTTATTAAATCTTCATGCGTCGCATAAGACTAAGTTCTAAAATTGATAATAAACTGATAATTTTTGAAATTGGTGCCTCATGGGTTAGTGAAGTTGATAAGCCACGAGAGTCAGGTAGAGTGATCGCAGATTAACAGGTGATTGTCACCTGAGGGTGCTCACATCACGAGCACCACCCTTTATGTACCAGGGTGGGCATAAAACACCATGTCAACACAATGTATTGACACAAAATATTCACACTGCAACGAAATGCTGTGGAGCTTTGATTTCAGTTTGTTTCCACAACCAATAAGCTAAAAACGATATATTACAAAGTAGCAGATAACATCTTAAAAACATCCTGAGTATACAATAATACATCCCCAGCCATCTTCAAATTTTTTATTTTTTTTATTTAGTGGAGATAAATCTACCGCTAAATACCTTGGGATTACCTGGGATACGAAGTGCTTATTTGACACTTAATGCATAAGGCCAGACATGCGGCGCTGGCACAGCATTGAACCAATTTTGGCATGCTTTCTGTCGGCACACTGAGGTTAGACTACCCTGGACCCATCAAAAAAAGTATAACCAATGTCGGTAGAAATGCTGCGACGATGGCCCAACATCAACCCAATATTGGGTCAACATTAGGCGGTGTTTGCTAGGCAGGTATTTTCTGATGCTGATGACGGTGACGGTGACAGTCTATCTATGGCTGATGACGGTGATCAGACACTTCTGCCCACTGATGATAAGTGCCGTTATCACCCTTATCTCATATCACCTTGCTGTCACACACAAACTTCCCGGAATTCACCAGATATTGAACTGTTAATTTAATGCTGGGCCAGCGTCGTAGACGCTGGCTCAACATTCAACCAACAATTGGTCAATTTGTCAGAGCATCCACCTTGTTTGCTAGGTTTGCTAGGTGACATTTATATCTATTAATTGCTTCCCAATTGATCATATTGCTAGCTTAAAAATAATTCAACTTACGTTTTTAATAATTTAAATAAATTAATTTAGTTCACGCTTTCATAAAAATTCTAGCAGCAATTCACGACAATCACCGAGCATATGATTGATTTCCTGGGAGTTGACGGGTTAATAGCAATGGGCTTGTTCCACTTATTAGAGATATCGTGGTGATGTTTACAAATGAGATTAGCGTTGGACACTGGTCAAGGAGTGCGAGGGAGGGGGGGTCAGAATAGCGTCGTGTAAATCTAGAAGTTACATTTGTACTTAGATTTAAGCATATTATATGTATTCCAATTGGAACATACAAAATAATTATTGTAACACAAATTCCTTTCGTATTTTGTATTCACTTTTGTATTCATTATAGTTTGCCGTTTACAATTTGTGAATATGAATTTGTTAACGACCTAGATACAAATATAAATTATTATCTACGCAGTAAGTTTAATTAGGCCTACTCATTGTATGAGTGCGTTTAATCGCGGCTATCCTGTATTAATTGCAGATAGGAGGTCATGTTATTTTTTTTGTATTATTTGTTCGCACATTTTCACTTATTAATAATAAAATGGACAATTACACTATTTTATGCTGGAGCTAAGTGACGTTGTCTTTGTTGGTAAATATAAGGTAGCAGTGTTATTGGGGGAGGGCTCTCTTTATTGTACCTAGCGGGCGGGGGGCACAGAGGGGTGGGGTGGCATGCGTCGCGCACGGGACCACGGCAGACATTGACACAAGCCCAGGTGACGTCACCATCAGCCAATCAGGACACGGACACAGCACCACCTGGCGAATACCTCAAAACTCACCAATTGAGTCATCATCATGAAATGGAATTCTCGAATACTAAGTGCGCAAATATAACATGCCACCACACAATGTTTGTATAAAATGTAAAATAATATATCAATGTAATGCATCGATTTCGCATTTGCTTCGAGATATATGTTAACATAGATATTAATGATTTGATGCGATTCAAAACCTTGAATAATTTCTCAACAATGTGATTCCCCTGGTCTTATAGAATCTTTATAATAGCTACTTTTGATGGTAAAATTTGCAATGTGAAAACATCACGCCCACAGTGGCGAGAACGTAGCGCACGTCAAGGAGAATACAAATAATTTGCAAATAAGGCGTGAAAGCGACTAGTATAATATACCTTGTCCAGGGACAAAATTATAACAAGCGAGTATTACTCAGCCAGCTACCCAGCAAACATAAAACAATAGTATAACATTTGCACAACGTTGGACCAACGTCTTCGACGTTGGTCCAACAAATGTTAAACAAATGTTTGTGTTTGCTGGGTAATGTGGTATGTACGTCATCTCAGATATAGGAGCGTCATCAGCCGTGATGTCATATCACACTGAGCCTATTAGTGATAATATTATCGCCAGTATTTGTCAGCAGAGCGACCACAGTCAACACCACATACTGAATCGGTGCTGGTCTAATGTTAAATCAGCACCGGTTTGGCGTCTCGTGTTGGTTCGAATGCCGTCCAAACATTACAGTATATGGTGTATTGTAGAATAATACAGTAGTTTACCTCGTAGGGCATATACAATAATATAGCAATGTGGAATTTCCCTACAACAGTCCACGATGTGTCAACCATGCAAAATATCAACCTCCTAAAGCTGATGATGTGATGCTGAGCAGTGATATGACAGAAAAGGACGGCGACTTCTCACATTTCTAGCGTATCCACATAAAATCATCCCGGCCAATTTGAAGCGTTTAATTAAATGCGTGTTTCGCTACCGTGTAACATAAATTGAGAATATGTCAATCATTATGTCACATTTGACAGTATATGCTGGCTACAATATTATTCCCATGGTTTCTGAGTATTGTCGACTTGACATCGGCTGAGGAGAGTTATCAAAATAAGGCTTTAGCTGAACATTCTATACATATGCTATATCGGCCTACACACAATATTTAGCATCAAATATAGCGCAGGGTTTACCAAGGAATCCTTTGGTTTATATTGGTATTTATGGAGGTTTTATCTCTATATGACGCTGTTGTTGTACGCTTGACCAAACCCGTCCCGCCTACCGAGGAAACACGAAACATCGAAACGTGGGGCCACCGTCTGCGACGCTGACCCAACGTTAAACCGACAATGTTTTATTATGGCGTGTTTGCTGGGTATACTGACAATCTCTACAGCCTATTACAGTATATGAATGTGGACGCTGCTAGAATCGGGACAGCATCCATCTCTTAAATAAAAATCACAGAGAAACGCGACTGTCATTAAGATTCAGTTAGTAAAAGTAGCTGGATCTAAAGCATATCTGAAATGTTTCAACGGGATTTTCACTCCTCATTTTAAACAAAATACTTATTTATCTACATAATATACCGTGTCACTGTGTCACACATAACGCGAAGACATAGTTTATTGTGGAGATAATATTTCATATATTTTCTCTGAGAGACGTGATGTAAATATGGCGATATCTAATGATTGCTTGATTTTGAGAAAATCTTTTATTTGGTTTGCCACAATTGTTAGGCCTATATCTACACAAGATAATCTAAATACGGGATGGTGAGATGAGCGTATAGATCATACTGTTAGTGACTCGGCCGTTGATACGCCTATCTATGCACAGTGTACGCCTGGATTATGAATGATAAATGTCTCTGATCCTACCTTTACCTCCCATGTTGATCCGCCGCGTCCTGCTATAGGCTCACTCTGATCCTGATCGCTAGTGATGCAGTCCGTGCTATCCTATCCGCCGCTTACCTGGTGATGGGCGGCTGCTGAGGAGGCTGGTAGCATCTGATACCTGACCAGGTGTGGAGGCAGGCTTTATAGCCGTCGTCTCACCTAGCCCCTCCCCTGGCCGGCCTGCCGTGCCTGGCCTAGTGACACGCGCACGATCACGCCCCCCAGACACGCCCCACCCCACAGCACGCCCGACCAGCAGCTAGCACCACCTGGTGGCCAACACGGCAATCACACAGTGCTGTGGAGACCGCTATGATAACGGGATCATGTCTGTGGTAACGGCACAGCGAGCTGTGGTAGGGGACAGAGAGCTATGGTAGGGGACAGAGAGTCAGGGAGGGAACGGGAGAACCAAACACATGAAAACATGAGGTGCTGCCAACCCATCAAACAGGAGACGTTGACCCAATGTTGTTTTAATGTTGGGCCAGCGTCGTAGACGGTGGACAGGCAAATGTTGGTTTATAACGCAGACGGTTGGCCAGCATTGAACCAACATTGGCCCAGCAACTAGTGTTTGCTAAACAGTCATAATGATCCTGCTGGTTTAATGATAGACCAGTGTCGTAGACGTTGACCGAACATTGTACCAATATTGGGTCAATGTGTCTTGAAAGCAAAGTAATCTTTACAAACTCCAGTCATTAGCATCATGTAGTCCAGCGCCGCAAAAGGTGGCCCTACATTAAACCAGTATATGCTTATTATACAAGCTTGTGTTTCTACCACACTTTGAAGTTAAAGATTCACATATTTCAGGAGATGTACTTATATTTTCTCGATCTTGTTATAAATAATTTACTGCAAGAATATTATGCCCGACATTCTACGAGAACATTGATTACTGTGTGATAATTCACATGTTATATGTATTTGCGCATTGCAGATATCATAACGAAACTAACTATATTTATTACTTATTTAAATTGGTAGAAATCAAGGGCAAATTTAATATAATATATATATTAGAAAGAATGCTGCAGGTTGTTTGTTAAGATGGTATCCTACCTACGCATGTTTAAGTTGTATGATTCGGTCCCTACCACATGCATGATTAAATTATATGAGACGGTCCCCTACACTATATGGTTAGGTTGTATGAGACGCCCCCCCCCCCCCCCCCCTAATCTCTGTTTAACATTAATGATCAGCAGACGGCAGATCGTTAAGGCTAAATCACCATTCTGATAATCCGCGTATCATATCACACACCATCTGATAAGAAAGGATACGCCTCCAAACATGTCCGTGATAGAGATACAAATAAGAAAGGATACGCCTCCAAATATGTCCGTGACAGAGATATAAATAAGACTTTAACGTTGAACCGTTGTTTTCCACTCTTGTCTATGTTAATAATTTAAAATCTAACATAATTCAACTTTCAAAATTCCAGTTAGCATGGTTAGGTGGATTTCTCATGGGCAAGTGTATGTGTATAACGAGACTTAGCCTCATATCGTGTAGGATACTGCTTCATCTTGAAATACTACGAAAATAAACCCGCTGTTAATAAAAGTTCTGGAAACGATGGACGAGCGTTGTTTATATCAAATTAGCCGGTGTCATCATGAATGCCGTGTAAATTATTATAAACAGCTGTAGCTTTTACACAAAACAAAACTGCACACAGAACAAAATTGCATCCAGACTCGATCTACATCAACAAACACGTTTTTTTTGCTAAATATAATCTTCCGCAGAGTATTTTTGTTATAGTTGTTTTTTTGAGGAATAATTGGATAGTTTACTATAATTATAAAGGCAAAGGCAAATAGTCTTCTATAAGTCCACAGGGAGTAAATATTGCTTTACGTCGCTTTCTGCACAATCATGACAATACCGCGATACCAAAGTCGGGACTATGCCCTACTCTTATCAAAAGACTTCAAGGGTTCTTTATAGTGCCTATACAGCCATATACAGCACTGTACAATCCAGGGCTTTGAACAGTTTGTAGCACTGTATATATACACAACCTCAAAAATAAACATCAGACCCGACCGGGATTCGAACCCAGTATGAGTTTCGAGCCGTAACCGGATCGAATGAACCATTGGTGGCGACGCTGGCCCAACATTGACCCAACATTGGGTATGTCTTCACTAAACGATGCAGTCGCAGCAAACATGAGACGATGGCCCAACGCTGGTTTACTGTTGGCCCAGCGTCGTAGACGGTGGGCCAACAGTAAACCAGCGTTGGGCCCACGTCTCATGTTTGCTGGGGCTGCCTGGGATCCGCCCACCTCATTATAAGACGCCCCTGGAGCCTAGGCGGTTAATCTGCAGGTCACATGTAGATAAAGATGTGGTAAACACGCTGGGGGTGGAGTATCTAATCTATGTATGTAATCACCGCCGATTAGAGATAACAGCTAACATCATCAGCTGATCATGTAGACAAGGCAAGGAGGTAAACTCTCCCACAGCAGGCAAAGACGAAGTTCACTGCAAGGCAAGTGGAAAAGTCACTCACAAAAGGCAAAGTAGAAAACTCACTCACAAGTCAAAGACGACGACATACAGCAGGAAAGTCCAACAGTCAAAGACGACAACAATGCGAAACAGCGTACAGCGAAACTCAAGTCTCCGGCCGTCTGGGCATGTCTGGGGGTATATCCCCTAGACATGCCCAGAACCCCTTATCGGGCGAGCGAAGGAAAACGCTCTCAATAACCCACCATGCCCTATCACCCCCACCCTCACTTTATCATCTGTACATCATTCATCTCATCAATTGACTACAACGTTTTTATCGTATTACAATGTCACTTAAAAGACCTTTTGTGCCGAAAAGTGACGTAAAACAAAGATTTACTACTACTACGACAACAATGGTCACCTTATCCAACAAAGTGCCTCCCACCCCCACCCTCACAAGCAGAAACTCTCTCACAAAGCATATAGAGGTAGAAGGGTTTCTAACACTCACTTTTTGTATTAGTTGATTCCTTGATTGATGCGAAATATTAAACGAATTTTAAAATCTAGTGTATATAATTTATTGAGAAGTGTTTGTTGATTTGAAATGATATAGCTTCGTGGACATAGGCTGTCACTTTAAAACTGTTTCCATCCCTCAGAAACACTTGACGGAAAACCAATACGTACAAGGTCAAATGTTGCAAAGGGAAAATGTCTTGCTTTCCCTGATTGGTGATTATCACCACACTATATTTTGTGAATCAGTGCACTTCACCCCACGTGCCTTATTCAACACAGGTATGAGTGGGAATCTAGTGGGAATGGTAATGTACAGACATACATGTATATCTGTGTCGGTATACACACAGGCAACTCTCCGGGGAGTTGAAATGAGCCGTAAACGTCTTATCGCCAACGTGGAGTCATTCCATACAAATTAAGTCACCTACAAGTTAAAGTGTTGACCCAATGTTGTTTTAATGTCAAACCAACGTTGTAGACGGTGGACCAATATTAAAACCATACTTGGTCAGGACCTCGTGTTCACGACTTTCATAAATTGTAACAAAAAGTGCATAGCACACAGGTTGACTCGGCCCCCGCGACACTCGGCAACAAAGACACCTCGGCCCCGGCGGGTGTGATTCTCCCGCTAGGGGCAGCACCTGTCGTCGTCACCCTGGTGTCGTCACCCGGATCACGATGACCTCAGGGGGTGGTGACCTCCGGGGGTCAGGGAGACCGGGGTAGATTCAGGCGAGGCGAGGGACACACGATCTCACAATGACAGGGGTGAGGCCCGCTTTGAACTGACAAACAGAAAGCGGGGTGACTTATCACCTGGAAGCGAGACAATAAATACACTGGCCTAATATTTGATCAATGCTGGGCCATCGTTTACGACGTTGGCCCAGCATTGACCCAGCATTAAGGCCATGCTTCACCTTTTTTCAGCATCACAGCGCATCAATTATCAAATGTGAATAAGTTAAAAGAGCAACCGCTATGCCGACAAAACGTAATCCGTGATTTGAAAATCTACGCCAGTGTCAATAACGCACCTGCTTTGTTTGCCTTGAAAAAATACCCTGCAGGTCACACCATAATCAACTGATTGTCTGATTGGTTGATAAGAGGCAAGCGAGAATGAATCACATTTTTAATAATCAATTACCTCTGTCAGGAGAAATGTATATACCGCGTTTTCACCCCTGGTGACTCATGAAATAACTAACACATGAATATTAATGTATGCATAATATATGGTAATAAAGTCTTGCTTGTCGGGCTCTTTCTGTCTTGGCAGCAAACAATACGGACGTTGTTCTCTTGGTCACTCTTTAATTCAATAACTGAACCTGTATCCGACAACCTCATACCAAAAGGGCACTCAGCATTTTTTTATTGGTTAGATTTAACTGCGCTATAATCAAGTTGTTATATATGCTATAATATAATAAGACATGACCAATTTTGAGAAATGAAATGAGTTTTTAAAGATCAATATATGCAAAAAATATGCAATATATGTCTCAAATTTAAATTTAAATTTAATAAGAGTAATTCTCAACCACTTGTAGGTTGCGGTCGTGAGACACAACATCAAGTGGATGGAAATTTAAGTAAGATAATTTAGCGGGTTGAATAGCTAGTTTGCAAGATATCGTATATTTTGATTCATTTTGTACAATTATAAGTAGTTTTTACCCACTCGCGTAGCGAGATACGACTTAAAGTGGGTGAAAAATGTAATGTTATAAATAGCGATATATAAGGGTTAACCCTTATCCTGCTAAGTTAATTTATTTAAATTTTCACACACTTGAAGCTGTGTCTCGCTACCGCGATTATGCATATTTGTTTAATTTGAAACAAAACATTTGCAAATCTTGATGTTAAAACACACATTTCGTTCCCAATAAAGTGATCGACTAATAAAATAGGTTTAAAACGACAGTAGTCGTGATCAGCAGGCAAAGTGTTAAGAAGTCACATTTGTTGTCACAAACAGAACATGTTATCCTGGGATGTTATATGGCCGTTAGATGTACGTGTGATGCCAACAGATGTGAGTCACTCACCCAATGCTGGTTGAATGTTGTATCAGCGTCGTAGATGCTGGCCCAACAATAAACCATCATTGGATCAACGACATTTTGCTGTGTGATGTCAATCTGAGGGGGATCAGATCAGGAATAAGGGCTTAGGGAAAGTCCCCTACTTTCACTTCTGGTCGCCATACTAAGCTGATTTCCGCTGCTTTGAAGTTGCAGCACAGGTGACTCTTTAATCTCAACGGTTACTATGGGTGTACAACATTTTGAAACGGAACAAACACACTTTCATATCTATGTCAGGAACAAACTACACTCAATTCAATTCACTTAATTCAACAGCATTCAAAACGCATTATGTTAAATGATAAAATGTAAATGATAAAATTTTAGTTTTTATACATTCTATATATTTTTTGTGAGTAGAATAACAATACTGCCTCGTTAAAACAACTGCAACTGTTAAAACTTCCGCGAAAATTGGAAATTTATCTTTTGTTCTAAAAATAAGAATATTAACCCTCGTGCTACAGGGACCGTAGGCCCTATATATACGGCTTCAAGCAAATGGTGTACCAAATTTAATGACACTGAAATTCACATAATAGTTTGGAATAGATGCTCAGTTAATGAAATATTTCATTTTATGTGGTGTCTATTTTTCATAAATAGAAATATTTTTTCGTCATTTGCAGCTAGAAATTGCGTTAGCAATTCCAGCTTCGAATGAATGAAAAATAGAAACAAATAAGTTAGCAACGTAAGGGTTGAAGTTGAACGGAGGGGTCTATTTATACTCACCAATAAAGACAAACAGCAGTAACTGCTTACTAGAAAAGTACGCCGTTACAGCTCTTGCTTCTATGGGGCGGAATAAATAGACCCTTCTATTATGAGAAAAGGTCCTTTTTGTGTTATAGAAAGGGAAACATATCCTTTTCAAGAGGATATGTTTCCATTTCAATAACACAAAAATTGCGAGAGAAAAGACATCAGAAATATCAATAGGCGAAACTATCACATGGACGGGGTAAATAAGCGAACGCGATCAAAAAAATTAGGTCGTAAAGGGTTAACCTTTAAAGCGCTAATTACGTATTTAGCCATTTAAAGCCTTTTTTATTTGTAGCCTACTTCCAGAAAATTATTATCTCAAAATAATTGAGCATTAAATTTGCGATATCAACATATATTTCGATTGAGATTCTACATATATCATTAATTTTTACTCACTTGAAGTTGTGGATCGCGTACCGATCCACAACTGCAAGTGAGCAAAAATTTAAACTGTATATCTTCGCGCTTAAAGTGTTAATCTGTACCGCTAGAGATGACTTGTTTTCCCGGGTTGTTATGACAACACTCAGCCTCTTAAGACAGGTGCCGCCTAGAAGTCCTGGAAGAGACCCCCCGCAAAGGGCTGAAACCCGATCCGGGGCTAATTCTGGGCTCGAACCTAAAAGATGTCAAGGCGATGGTCACCGGTCATTTCCTGTCCATTACCTTTGACCAGCCACCTTTCTACCTTATTGTTTTTACTGGCTTCTGATCCACTATTACTGACCCTTGTGATGCTAGGATCGTATAAACTATATCAGATTTAAACCACCTTTTAACCCTAAACCCTTCAACCGCCAAATTATTCAATCTGAATTTTCACCCACTTGAAGTTGTGTCTCGCTGAGGCGATCCACAACTTCAAGTGAGTGAAAATTATTCAGATTTGATAACATGGAGGTCAACTCTTTTCAAATCTTGCTGGTTTATGTCACATTTTATCTTTAACATATTTAAAATATGGTACTTAATGTGCTGATGAAAAATGAAAACCCGAATATATGCGACACCGGCGGTTAAAGGGTTAAACCGTTAATGACGACTACAGTAGTCATTTTTAATCTGTTTTATTATCGATCAAAACTGACTGTTGTTGGGAAATAAATGAGTGTTTAAATTTCAAGACTTTCAAATATTTTGTCTCAAATTAAACAAATAAGTGTAATTTTCACCCCCTTCAAGCTGTGGGTCGCGGGTGCGAAAAACAACTTCAACTGGGTGAAAATTCAAACTAGCGCTCTATAGGTTATTGTAAATAAAATGACACTAAAATTAATGCAAAAGTTGGTGGTGGATGCTCAGTTAATAAAATAATTTAATTTATAATGTGTTCATTTTCCATTAATATAAATACATTTTCGTCATTTGAAGCTGGAAATTGCGTTAGCAATTCCAGCTTCAAATTAATGAAAATATAAACACAATTCATCGGGACTCGGGTTAATTTTCCAAGTACTACATTACTTCTTTGCGTTTTTTAATTCTAATCTAGTATTGCTGACGCAATTGACAGCTTAAAATAAACAAATTATACCTAAACAAGTTAAAGAAACAGATTTTCTATCACTTACAATGTATGCTTCATTTGAAATCTGCGTAGGGACAGGATCGTTTATTTCATTAGACATTTTATTGGTGATTTCAACGTTAAAAGTGTACGTTTTTGAGCTTTTAGCGTTGACGTCGATGTTTAATAAATCAGGCCATTAAACACTTAAAGATGTGTATATATGTATACTATATGATTATTACAGTAATAGCTATGATGCTTATCTTGGCGTGTATATACGGGTGTCAGTTTTTAGCCTTCAGCGTTGACTTCGATGTAAGCAGGTAATGTTATGTAATCATTACTTATGAATATATATGAAAATCTGATTATTAATAAGCGTGATGATGGCTTCAGCGTCAAAGATGCCAGTTGTAAGCCTCAAGTGCTGACATGGATATTAAGTAATGAAATCATTAACAATGTATCACAATGAGTGACAGAGTGACAATATGAGAATAATAACTAATGGATTCGGCGAGGGCGGTCTGCGAGGGGGGATCCAGGTGGTCAAACTACTGGACATAACGTCCAGGATAAATAAGCGGACAGATGGGAGGAGAATGGCTGCCTCAGCAACCGAGATACGGGATTGTGGCCCGATGCTGGTTCAATGCTGGGCCAATGTCGTAGACGATGGCCCGACATTAACCCTTGTCCTGCTGAAATTTTAATGTATTTTATTTTTCGTTGTTTTCATCAATTTAAAGGTGGAATTGCTAGCGCAATTCCACCTTTAAACTGATGAAAATGGGGCCCTTTAACCCTTGAATATTTGTATACAAACCATGGAGACCAAAGGGTTTTTTCAATTTGAAATCATCATAAATATCTCAGTTAGCTCTTTCTGCTTGATTTGTATACCTATGTTAAGGGTTAATAGTAAAAAAATATTACTAATAAAAAATAAAAATTTAAATGTTTCCTCAGACGAGAATCTGCCACAAATCATTATTTTAATTTCTTTTTTATTCGAAACTTGGCTGAAAAGGTTTTCTAGTTTATATTTATACGGTTCTAGCAGGACAAGGGTTACACCTTCAATGGTTGAACATCACAGCCGCGCCGGTGGCATCCTCTCTCCGGTGGGAGGGGGGGGGGGTGGGGGGTGCGGGATGGGTCACTGCGCGGTACAGACTACCCCCGGGGTGGATGGACACTGCCAAGTGACCAGTGTCTCCGGCTGCAGGACAATGGTCAGCCAGCCATCCAGGTGAAAGTTACCGTAAATCCACATGTGACGACAAAATTCGGTCTGAAAAAGTGGCAATCTTTTAACAACCGCACCTTTTAAATGCAGTGTAAAAGATTGTCACCCATTTTTTATCGCCACTACACATTTATTGTGTACATGATATATTTGTGTGCTGCGTTGTTACATCATCTTTATAGGTAATTGATATCAAATTAAATTAACAGAGTACTACTCATTGCTTTGGCAAATAAACTGTTTTGAAATCAATAAAAATATAAGGTGTATGGAGTTGTCAAATTTATGCTTTCATCTGCTTATTGCGTAAAATAAATAAAAATGTTGAAAAATTGCTAAAAAATGAGATCATATCATAAAAATCCTTCGATCTAATTAAAGTTGATTTTTAGTGTTTAACGAGCCTTGAATAGATTTATTTTCGATGTCTTTATTTCCGCAATTTCGCGAACATCAAACAATTCTGTAAATTGCACATTTACATTGTGCAAATGAGTTCTGCCGGGAAATCTGTCGCTTCCGGGGTTTGGTTTCCGTAAGTCCGGTAGATGGCGCTCAATGTTTGTGTGTCATGGCGGATTGTTGGCCACATGGCACGCTGTGCTGGCCACATGGCAGTTACACAACCCCTGGACAGCGGCCTGCGGGCATGTCCACGCGCTGGTCAGTGTCTGCTGACCAAGACTACAGCTCAGGATAGATGTCAAGAATAAGCGGTCATCGGAACCTCATCACCGGCATCCACCCTTGGTCTCCAAGAGGCTCTTTAACCCATAAAGCGCTGAAATATTTGTATAAAAACATAGAGACTTCATTTGAATACCTATTTTATGGGTCTACGGCCATTATATATATTTTTACTCTTTCAGTGCGGGGATCGACTTTAGACGTCAGAATATGACGTCTACAGACGTCAGATTCTGACGTCCAAAGTCGATCCCTTGGTGTTCTATACGCTACTCTTTCAGATTTTTCATTCGTTTGAAGTTGGCATTGCGTGAGCAATACCAGCTTCACGAATAAAAAATACGCTAATGTCTAAAATATAAAACCTAGCTGTTATCATTTATATTACAATAAAATAAAAATTATTGGTGTATAGTTTGCGATTCAAAAAATACTGGCGGGTATTTTAATTTATTTAAATAAATGAAAAATGTCAATGAGTGAAGCACTTAGGCGATAATATTAATGGGTCAATTAACTATTCATTTAACCTGAAAGGTACACTGTTTGTTGTTCTTTAGCAACATAAACAATTATTTTACCCTCCTTTACTAATATATTCCTAAAAATGTTCTATGAGGATGCAAACAGTCTACTGCTAAGTGACGCATCAAATAATCTAAGGTGCGATAAAATTAGACGGAATTGGTGGCAGGTTCCAAACCGGAAGATACCTGACGACTTAAATAGATATGTCACTCAGGGGCGGAAAAGGGTGGTGATCGGAGCGGAAAGGGTGGTGACCGGAGCGGAAAGGGTGGCGAGGTTAACGTCACTTCTGTCTATCCTAGCGTAATCACGTGACGGTAACGTAATCCACGAAAAGAGGAGCTGTGAGGAGGGCCCAACATTCACCCGGAATTGGGTGAACGTCTCGTGGCTACTGAGTAATTAGGACACAATGTCAATGTCCTAGTTAGTCCCTCGTTACCATAGTGTAGTGGTGACGTGTGGTGAGTGTGATTGTAAGATGTGGACCAATCTGTGCCAAGGTGCCATTCACCAACTCTCACATACATATACATAGTAAACATGGATACATTCACCCTATTGGCGGTTGTGCCTTATTGTACCAAGAACTTTCTGTATCTATAAAAAGTCATTCCTTGTACAGATGTAGGTAGAAGAGAATGGGACGTGGTGCTTCAGTATAATGCCTGATTGCCTGGCCAGTCATGCATGCTTCCCGGGCTCGAACCCCGCTGATCCTGCGTGGGTTATTCAGATAAATATCCTCGTTTCTCCCTTCTAAATATGACTGAGCGATCACGTTAATGGCGGCATCGAAACAAGTGTATTGACGTTAATTTCGGACAGGGCCACGCGCATGTAAAGTCTATTGACTCTATTACACTGCGCGTATAGCGTGATAGGAATGTTACAACTCAAATACATTAAAAATAGCTTGTATTGGTATGATTCATAAAGATCACGCGATCTCTACTAAGACACTTTATGTCACTGGCGTTCTGCTCCCACCCCATCATAAAGAGGGGCATAAATTATATGTCTTCACGCACTGGAACCACACTTTCTATTTGTGTCTACATATTTGTTCCAGCGGGTCGATTTGTGAGGGGAGAAATCACAATTTTTGTTTAGCATACAAAAGCACTCGCCATATAGTATAGTAAATCATGTATATATACGCAATAGAAATATGCACTTTATTATTGCCACACAAAAACAGTTATTAAAGACATTTGCAAAGAAATAAAACAATATAAAATTAATGTATTAAAAAAAAAAATAGAAAAACAGTATGCGAATAGACGTGAGCAGCACATTGGACATGGCCTTACCCCCTCCCCTTGGGGATTATGTCAGCTACCGTGCAAAACATATGATTAGCTTATTTTCTAGTTGACTGACGTCATACAAGGCGTGATGACGTCATCTTAACCCTCTGGTCGCTATAGCCGGTTTTTAAAAACGGATATCTCCATTCACATCTCAGTTTTATTATTCAAACACCAATCACAAATTGTTTTTTTCCATTAGCCAATAACAGTTGTAAGGAGATACACGTGTATCCAATAAGCAGGATTATGTCGCTACTAGCCTGCACACCTCTCTACCACAGCGTTATACCCGAATGGGGTTTTTGCTGTGTGATATATAGTCGCCTCGGAGCTAAAGGATCCTATCTGACACTCGTCAGAGTGGTAGATAGGATCCTTTAGCTCCGAGGCGACAATATACAGATACAGACAGATACAGGAATTGCACATGTTTTGTCGCGAAATTAACAAATGGATAAGGGATTTTCACGCTCTTTATGCAAATTTTAATTCTAACAGTTCGCGCTTCAAATAAATTACCAATCTACATTCATAGGTAGACAATTCAAAACATAATAGTATTTAAATAGTTTAAACAGATTTTGTATCTGTGGATTCTTTAGCGAGCAAAGGGTCCGTCTTGTATGAGTACATATTATAATTATCCGCCTGAGTGAAGTCATAGTGATTAGAGGGTCACCCCTGTATGTTTATCATAATGTATGACGTCATTGTTTACGCTGTTATTCGGTAGATGGCGTGGTGTAGTGGTGGACTTAAGAGGCTCGGTATTATCTGTTATTGTCGCTCAGTCCAGCAATCACAACCACATTAGCCCAACGCTGGATTAATGTTGGGCCAACATTAAAACAGCATTGGTGTAATATATCGCGTTGGTCAGATGGGGCTGTGGATGTCATCAAAGTCAATCAGCTGGTTATTCTTGCACTAAGGGGGGGGGGGGGGAGCAGCACACACTGCAGGTTACCATGGACAACCATGGGCAGCCAGAATCACTCCCTAGGTACGGTGTTTCGAGGAAAGCATCATAGTGATAATCTCTCTATATGATAAATCATAGTGATATCCCAGTTGTGCAGAAGGACAAATTTAAAGCAACAATGGGTCAAATTTTTAGTTGGCTATGGGATAACCGGACCAAGTCTTGTATTCTATCCCATATCAATCGAAGAGTAGTTCAGCCTGTCACATGACAAGATCAGCCAATCACCGCCGTCATTCAGTTGTTATTTAAATTAGGGGGTAGAATAAGAAACTTGTGCCGGATAACCCGTCTGAATAAGTGACCATCACTGCTTTATGAGTTAGATTAAGACTAGGGCCTACTAAAACATTGTTTTATAGATTTTTCATAAAAAAATAATCTATAATTCTACAAAACAAATGGACGTCGCCATCTATTTTAATTCACGCTCATCTAATTATTAAAACATACTTAACATGAAAAAAATAAAAATAAACAACTAAATCAAAGTAGCCACAAGATGGGGCACAAGTGTTTCCTTATATGGGGTGATTGGCTATCATGTGACCCTCTGAGAGGGTCACATGATAGCCACTCATCCCCATATATGGGGTGATTGCCTATCATGTGACCCTCTGAGAGAGTCACATGATAGCCAATCCCCCCATATAAGGACATAATTATTCATACCATATAAGGGGTGATAGATCACCTTTAAACACACATGTCATTCACAATAACTGTCGCCGGCTAATAAAACCCTTAGCGCTTTAAGGGTTAATGAGATTGATAGACGCAGAACCTAAAACGTCTACTCTTCATCTGTTTAAACCCTTTACCTGCTGATAACGACTACTGTCGTTTTTATCTGTTTTATTAGTCGACCGAATCACTGATATTGGGAATGAAATATTTGTCTGAACATCAAAATTTGCAAATATTTGTGCTCAAATTAAAAAAAATATGAGTAATTTTCAGCCACTTGAAGTTGTGGGTCGCGGTAGCGAGACACAACTTCAAGGGGCTGAAATTTTAAATAAATTAATGTTGGTGTGATCGCTCAATTGACCCCTTTCGGTGCGGGGAACGTCTTTAGACGTTAGAATCAGACGCTGACGTCTAAAGCCGATCCCCGCACTGAAAGAATAAAATATATATATATGAATGGCCGCAGACCCATAACATAGGTATTCAAATGAATCAGAAAGAAGGAGCTAACTATAAGACATTTATGATGATTTTAAATTGAAAAAACCCCTTTGGTCACCATGGTTTACACACAAATAATTCAGCGTTGGAAGGGTTAAACCCTTTAGAACACGTATATCGTGTCCTTGGTGGGCGTATATGCCACTTTGTAAGGTGACGGTGTACGGTCGGAGCCACCTTCAGATGTCAAGTTGTCTGCTACAGACCTATGGTCTGTCTGTCTGACCCGATTGGGCAAGATGGGTCGGCCACACAGGGGTTAAACCTGATACGCGGTGTTCTACCTCATTATGACGAGCACGGTATCTGGGGCGTGTCAGGGTGAAACCGGACAGATGGGCAATAAACCTGGTGGTGTTGTCCTGTGGCGGCGACGGCGGTGGCGGCGGCCGGCGGGGCTAACTAAATTAGGGCCTGAATAAGCGGTCACAACTGTGGCGATTCTCACAGTCAGCTCCCCTGGTCCGCTTAGTGTGCATATAACCCTCTGAACCCTACAGCCACCGATACAATACAGGGGACCCTCTACACGCTACAGCCACCCATTCAACACAGGAATCTCCACATGCTACAGACACCAATACAGCACAGAAACATGCTACTACGTAAGGATATAATATCACCTATTGTATTGCCTATATAGATATAGATACATTTTTTCATTTTGATGGAATGGGCCTATTATTTTTCTAACCGACAAACCTTTACAATGCACGAATAAATGAATGAATGAATGAATGAATGAATGAATGAATGAATGAATGAATGAATGAATGAATGAATGAATGAGTGAGTAAGTGAGTGAGTGAGTGAGTGAGTGAGTGAGTGAGTGAGTGAGTGAGTGAGTGAGTGAGTGAGTGAGTGAGTGAGTGAGTGAGTGAGTGAGTGAGTGAGTGAGTGAGTGAGTGAGTGAGTGAGTGAGTGAGTGAGTGAGTGAGTGAGTGACAATATCGCGACAAGAAGAACCCCGAAGTCGGGACAATTCCCTACTCTTTCAGACCGACTTTCGAATACGCCACCGAAACATATCATAATCATAATTATCGGATTATTTCTGAATGACGTTTTTAATATCTTAATTTTACGACGATTAATCTAGCAATTGAAAATAGACCCTAGAAATTAAAGGGTTATATCTGCCATTTTGTAAAGTGGCAGATATAACCTTCTAATGTCTAAGGGCTGCTTTAGTCCACATTTCCTTCCTGCACTTTGATAAATGTGTTTACCTTAACCTCAGGTACCGGTATTGATCAGGAAAATCTAATTATTTCTTTCATTAATGCCCTCGTCCCATGATTTATTCAATCATTTGTGCATTCTCTAAATGACTCAGCCATCCGTGCACACCGTCTCTGGGCGTGTGTGCAGGACTAACTGCAGACATAGAAACAGAGATTCCATACATGTGGCGAGCTTATAACCTCATTTTATTTAAATTACTTTAAAGATTATAATATAATGATGAAACTTTGATGTTTGGAGCAATATATGAGTGGCCGCCTGGCTGGGACATTCATGTATTGACATCACAGGGACGTTGATCGAATGTCGGTTTAATGTTGGGCAAGCGTCTGCCTAAAATTAACCCTTTCGGCGCGGGGACAGACTTTTGACCTCAGTTTATAACACAATTTCCAGCTTCAAATGTTAAAAAATATTTTTGTTTATGAAAATAGACATTTCCAATATTAAATTATTGGATTCACTGAGTATCCACCCGGGAAATTTATTAGAGAAATTGAATTTCCTTGATCCTTGAGTTATAGAATTCAGTGATATTTCTATTGATCCAAACCATGCCTGGAACCCTTGCCGTATATATCGGTCCCAGCAACACAACAGTTAACATTTTTTTTAATGGCAATGAGAGAAAGTTAGATAATCCTAATATTAGGATCGCTGCTGGGATGGATTCCAGCTGGCACATCAATTTCATCTCATCTTCTTCTTGGAAAGATAATTCTCACTGTAATTCCCATCTCATTGCCATGTGAATGACAATGTTCTCATTGTAAAAATATATTATACCTGAGTGTGATAAATCAAATTGAAGCAAGGAACGAGATGAAATGAAATGAAAGGGGTTTTAGGCCACCTTTGTGCACATAATTTGTAAAAATGCAATATTATGGGGAACCTCCGTGACTGAGAGGTAGCGTGCTCGGCCTCAGACCGCCAGGGCTTGAATTTCGAATCATGTGTCTGGAGGGCAGTGTCATCTCATTCATCTCACCATTGACTGCGTACAAAATCGTGGGACATTTCTTTCGACTTTCATATCGGAAAATATCGCGGAGTAATCAGGTCGAAATTATTTTTTTCAGAATCAGTAACATTTCAGTTCCATGCCCGCATGCTCAGCTCAGAGGTTGCACAGTCATTGAAAAGTTATGGACATTTCTCGGACCTTGGGGTCGGAGAGGTTCTCTCGGCCCAGTTTAGCCTATATGTGCACAAATGTGACCTAAAACCCCATTCATTTCATTTCATTTATCACCGACCAAGGAAAGTAGAATATTGGTCAATTTTCACAGGTATGTTTGTGACGTACCGGTGCTGCGCACTCGGTGACAAATGGAGTCACAGCGGGCGTGGTCTGTCAGATAACACAGAATGAACCGGCCCTGGTGACCCCCTGACCCCAGGTCAGTGCGGTACACCGGACAAATCTCTCAGCTTTGTCAGCGGACCCTGATTGACCGCTCTAAATGACAGTGTGTGATGTGACAGGCCCGCTTGACCGCTACTCACCAGAATAGCCCCAGTGGCTGAAACAGGTTTCAGCCACAGATTGACCGCGTACAAAATCGTGGGACATTTCTTTCGACTTTCATATCGGAAAATATCTCGGAGTTATCATGTCAAAAATAGTTTTTTTAGAATCAGTAACATTTCAGTTCCATGCCCGCATGCTCAGCTCAGAGGTCGCACAGTCATTAAAAAGTTATGGACATTTCTCGGACCTTGGGGTCGGGATCGCTCAGTCACCACCATGTTGGATTTTTCGCGTAAAGCAAATCCATCCATCCACGGCCTCGGAGAGGACGACACGGCAATCACTAGTAGACATGCAAGATTGACCCAATGGTGGCCTGATGCTGGCCCATCGTCTACGACGCTGGCCAGCAATGGTCTCTGGTCATAGTAATGTAAAATTGACGGTTCTGTATGTCATTCTCATCTGTATTTTCTATGTAACAAATGATCGTATTTGCCTCTTTGTAACGAGGCAGATACGACCTTTAATACACGATACGCGATAGTATTTATGTGGTTGACTGATATCAACAATATTGTTTGTACCGGTAATGATTTAAGGTAGGTATTTACAATTTGATATAGTATCTATTCTAAATTAAAAGTCAACGATTCTTGAAAAAATATGTAGACTGATTCAAGAAATAATTATTATTGTGACACAATTTAATGTGACATCAAATTCTGCATATAACAGTACTAGAAATCTGACCTATATCCCATTGCATGGAAAATAGCGGTCCTTTCATCTTATTTGTGATGCAAATTCTTTTAAATGCATGTTTAGTTTGCATACTGGATCTGTGGAATTAACTGACATTGGTGGACCTCCATACAGCACAGAGAAAAACAGAACTAACTGCTTATATTCAAAGTGAGCAGCTACTGTTGTTTGCTCTCAAGGACAGCTCAGACAAACAGCAGTAACTGCTCACATTCAAATTGAGCAGTTACTGCTGTTTGTCTTAGCTGATCAGTGCTGGACAGCCGTGTGATGATTACGCTGACCTCGTGCTCAGCTGAGCGTGGTCAGCGCCTCCCAGCGAATACCAGATGTTAAACCAATGCTGGTTTAATGTTGGGCCACCGTCGTAGACAGTGGGCCAACATTAAACCAACATTCGTTCAATGAATTATGCTTGCTGGGATTCAAAAGACAAACGTTTTCACGGGAGATAAATCACCTTGACCTTCTCAAGGCCGCCTTGACCTCTTGACTATCAAGACTGACCACTTGATTACTAGTCCTGTCTTCCTCAATGATGCCACCAGGGTGTATCAGTGAGTGAGTGAGTGAGTGAGTGAGTGAGTGAGTGAGTGAGTGAGTGAGTGAGTGAGTGAGTGAGTGAGTGAGTGAGTGAGTGAGTGAGTGGGTGAGTGGGTGAGTGGGTGAGTGAGTGAGTGAGTGAGTGAGTGAGTGAGTGAGTGAGTGAGTGGGTGAGTGAGTGAGTGGGTGAGTGGGTGAGTGGGTGAGTGGGTGAGTGAGTGAGTGAGTGAGTGAGTGAGTGAGTGAGTGAGTGAGTGAGTGAGTGAGTGAGTGAGTGAGTGAGTGAGTGAGTGAGTGAGTGAGTGAGTGAGTGAGTGAGTGAGTGAGCGAGTGAGTGAGTGAGTGAGTGGGTGAGTGGGTGAGTGTGTGAGTGAGTGAGTGAGTGAGTGGGTGGGTGAGTGGGTGAGTGAGTGAGTGAGTGAGTGAGTGAGTGAGTGAGTGAGTGAG
Organism: Flabesymbios commensalis; assembly: GCA_964017125.1. Lineage (NCBI taxonomy): Eukaryota > Metazoa > Annelida > Polychaeta > Terebellida > Flabelligeridae > Flabesymbios > Flabesymbios commensalis. Next base: position 51,771,130 of record OZ024918.1, on the reverse strand, counting down.
TGAGTGAGTGAGTGAGTGAGTGAGTGAGTGAGTGAGTGAGTGAGTGAGTGAGTGAGTGAGTGAGTGAGTGAGTGAGTGAGTGAGTGGGTGAGTGGGTGAGTGAGTGAGTGGGTGAGTGGGTGAGTGGGTGAGTGAGTGAGTGAGTGAGTGAGTGAGTGAGTGAGTGAGTGAGTGAGTGAGTGAGTGAGTGAGTGAGTGAGTGAGTGAGTGAGTGAGTGAGTGAGTGAGTGAGTGAGTGATTTTGTAGACCGTGAAAATTAACAGATGATACATACATGTAAATCAAACAGTACTGAACTAATTTATTCCCTTTGATTATACATCTCCTCTACGCTAGTTAAAGTGTCTTGTAAAAGGACAACAAAGCAGCAGATGGTATTGTGAAGGTCACAGTTACAGGTCAGTGATAATGACCTCGTGAAGGTCACAGTTACAGATCAGTGACATTGACCTCATGAGGACACTGTCCATTTAAAACGTGTAATGAAATCTGCGTCCAAACCATTAAACCTTACAAAGCGAGATACAAAGAGTGGACAACAAATGTGTCTGGCGGAATGTGTCCACAGTAAATATTGTCACTTTTTCTGAGTCAGGATATTATCTATATTAATAAGGATCGCGACGTAAACCCTTCGTTATCCGTATTCAGTGCAAAGATGGAGTTAGAGGGCAGGTCAAAAGCTCAATATAGAATCAAAATCTAATTCTCTAACTTTTGTGATGTACCGTATCCCGTATCCAAGCATTACTTTACTTCAGAATAATGTTGATTTGTAGACAAATTCAAACTATTTAGACATTGGGATATGAAGATATTAGGCCCTATTGGATAAGGGATTTAATCAGCTGCATAAATCACATCCATAACTTAATCATTCAAGAGGTAATTTAAACAAATATTAGTAACTTTCAACCACTTCCGCCACCCACAACTTCAAAAGAATGAAAGTTACTTATTATTAGTTGTATTTGAAACCAAACATTTGTAAATCTTGATGTTTAAACACTCATTCCATTCCCAATAACAGTGATTTGATCGGCTAATAAAGGAGTTAAAACGACTGTAGTCGTTATTAGTGCTCTAGGGGTTATATAACGCTTTTCTTTATCTGAAATTGACTTTTCTTGGTCTCCAAATTATTCTATACAACATAAAAAGCAAACAAACCATAAAAATGTATAATTGATAATGTAATCCTATACAGCGATAATCTAAATGAGGAAAACACTTTATTTCTGATCGTTAGCTAAGTGATGTGGTAGGTGCACGCGAGAGATTTCAGTGTTTAGGCATTGGCGGAATGAAGGATTAACTTCTGAGACACTGGTCCAACACTCCGCCACAGCTTGGACATCACCTCCCACTTGCTTGGATCAAAAGGACAGAAAATGGTGTCCAATTCTATTAGAGAACGTTAACCCTTTCAGCGCTGAGGTATTTTTTTATAAACCATGGAGATCAAACTGGAGTTTTTTTCAATTTGAAATCATCATAAATGTCTTAGTCAGCTCTTCCCGCTTCATTTGAATACCTATGTTATGGGTCTACGGCCATTAGAAATTTGTAATTCCTTCAGTGCGGGGATCGACCTCAGACGTGACGTCTAAAGTCGGTCCCCGCACTGAAAGTGTTAAGATGACACTCAGATTCCGCATGCAAAGGCAAACAACAGTAACTGCTGACTTTTCCAGTGAGGAGTTACGACTATTTGCCTCTGTATGACAGAATGGTGAGATTGAATGTGCGGAGGTGGAAGCGAGGCTGACGTCGCCATGGCGACGTGAGGGAGGTGCCGTGTGCACATTTATGCTGATAGAGGTCACACGGTGGACTGGACACCAAGCAAACACAAGGTGTGCACCCAATGCTGGCTCAATGCCGACCCACCGTCCACGACGGCGACCCAACATTGAACAAGCATTGAACCAACATCTGTTGTCAGCTGGACACCGGTCACTCTTATGATTCCGCGGTGTATTCTCTCATTATGACAGCTAGGCCAGGCTGTTAGCCGTGTTGACCACGTGACACCTTCCATATCTCATTTTCAGCCCAATTCTGACCAATATTCAATATTCTCTTCTTCCTGAATAGACTGCTATACAGTGATTCAAATCCCTAGTCTTGCTAAATAGTTAGTTTTTATTTATTTATTTAGAGCTGGAATTGCTTACGCGATCTTCAACTTCACAACTGACGACACAAATAATAGACATATCATCGATCATCGATCACCAATTATTATTTCATTTTGTTTGCTCTGAAAAGTGCTGGAAAACTACATAGGACAATGTTTAGATGGTGTTTAGTCAATGCATCAGAAATGGACGATAGAATTTGCGATCCCTATTGTCTTTCTTTTATGTTGTCAAACAGGATTATGTCACAATCAAAGAGATTATTGTAGCAAATACTGGTGATGGTTTTCTATCTATCTGTGAGAGATATGATCTGACCCTCTGGTCTTATTGCAGCATCTCTCTGATTGGTTTAGAGCACGGTGAGTTGCTCTCCCCTCAGGCTCTGGCCCTAATCAGACAGTTGTTCACGGGTTCATTTGCCAAATGGACACAAAGACAATTAATCAATACAACGGGACAGTTGTGACTGGACAACGGTCAACAAGCAACTGAAGCGGAATGCTGCCAGGCTGGCTAGCTGGTGGGATGGCTGGCTAGATGACTAGTGGGCTGGCTGGTGGGCTGACTGGCTGGCTGGCTAGCTGGCTGGTGGGCTGGCTAGTGGGCTCACTGGCGGGCCGGCTGGCTAGCTGGCTGGCTGGTGGGCTGGCTGGCTGGCTGGCTGGCTGGTTGCCGACCGACCGACCGACCGACCGACCGACCGACCGACCGACCGACCGACCGACCGACCGACCGACCGACCGACCGACCGACCGACCGACCGACCGACCGACCGACCGACCGACCGACCGACCGACCGACCGACCGACCTACCGACCGACCGACCGACCGACCGACCGACCGATCGACCGACCGACCGACCGACCGACCGACCGACCGACCGACCGACCCTTGGCTGGCTGTATGGCTGGCTGGCTGTATGGCTGGCTGGCTGAATGGCTGGCTGGTTGGTGGTCTGGCTGGCTGACCCTTAATATTTACAAAGAATCACTTATGTCCAGTCCGTAATGTTGCTTTCAGTTGGCCATCATTCTACTGCTGTGGTCAAGTGGAAAATAAGAAGACAATAATGTTGTACCATCTGGACTGATAATGTTTGGCTGCTGGATAGTACAAACAAACAGTGAAGTGACTTCTTAGAAATATAAACCAATCTAGATATCAACTGACAGACGTATAGGTGTGATTAAAAGTAATAGAGTTTAGACGATGGACCTGGGGCCAAATATACAAATAAAATATTACTTTAATAAAGGTGTTTAGCTTCTGTTTCTTTAGCAATTGTGATGTGATAATTTTGGACGAACCTAGAAATAACGCACGGTGGTTTACTGAATGCAATTTGTGTTTTGTATTCGCTTAATCAGCTGTGTGCATATAGCTATATCTTAAAAGTAAGCAGATTGTATAATAACATAACATATGAATAATATAATGACTGGATAATAGGGCCTACCTTTCTAATGAACTAAGCTCAGAGGCGAACAGGAGACATCCAACAAATGGTAAATTAATGCTCACTCACTGCCTGCGAAGCTGGCCCAACTTTACTACGATATTGGCTCATTGTCTTGTATAAATTTGTCGAAATTATATGCAGCTTTATGTACATAAAACTGTGCTATTGTTCTACACAACTTTACTATAAATCTAAAAGTAGCCTATGATTTTGTCGTGGCACGTAATGGTTAATATTGTGAGACAGCGTTTCTTACGTGCTAACACGTTTAGCACGTCCTATGATGACCACTTGTGCAAAACCCATTCCATGTATGATTTATCACTAAACACAACCGGGGTGGGAACAAGTGTGAAGGGCAACAATTGGATGATATAAAACAATTATGGGTAAATTGGTTCACACTACCAGAGAGATTTATGTGAGAGGGTGACCTCTGGGAGGCCAAGGGTGCGAAGACCAGAGGTTACTGGCAGAAGACACGAGACGTTGACACAATGCCGGGTTAATGCTGGCCCGGATGGGCCAGCATTAACCCGGCATTGAGACAACTTCTCGTGCTTGTTGGACGACCATCTCGTCTTAATAGCTGACGCTGCAATATGCATTAATATTAAGAAGCGAGGTCAATATTCTGGATTACTGGCCATGTGACGGGGGGGGGGGGTGTCATCCCAGTGGCAGACCAGCACAGAAACATGTAGAGGTATCCAACTGCGGCCCAGATTTCTGTCATAGCTGGATACATTTCATAGCCATAGATCAGGGGCGTATCTAGGATAAGAAAGGGAGAGATCCCACGGTTGTTTATTGTTTGTTAATTGTTGAATTCGAGATAAAAATGACATAAATTTGAAGGTCAAATAACGGGATTTTCGTCTTTTACGTTAACCCCTTCAGTGCGAAGACCGACTTAGACTCTGACGTCTAAAGTCGATCCCCGTCCTGAAATAATAAAATATTTAAAATGGCCGTAGACCCATAAGATATTCAATTGAAGCGGAAAGAGCCAACTAGGCCCTAAGACATTTATGATGATTTCAAATTGAAAATAACCATTTGATTGCTATGGTTTATATCAACATATTTCAGCGTTGTAAGGATAAATATTGTTTTGAAATTTTCAATACCATAAACCGAGATCAAGCTCTGATAAGTGATTGGATAAATTGGCACGTCCCTGACCACTAAATAAAAACAGCCCTGGATATCTTCTTTAATTGGTGGGAATGCTATTAATTGTAAAAATTCTGATTGAAATTATAAATTTGATATACTCAGTCAATGGAATTGTAAAATAACGTGCTCCAAATATGGAGATAGTTGAGTGATTATGACTTTAAATTTGTAGCGCTTTTTGTATATTGTGTCAATATCGCGAAAGTACAAAGTCAGGACTATTCCCTACTCTTTTCGAATGACACCTGGGTAAATATGGGGCGTGTGATTCATTGAAAAGGGGGTCTTGGATCCCTAGAATCTGCCCCATGCAGGGGGTGGGATTTGTAGAGGTGGGGGTCAGGTATTGTGGATCCCAGACTGAATGGGGGTGAAGCTGTGTCACCAGAAAACACCAAACGTGGAATTAATGTTGGTTTAATGTTGGGCCAGCGTCGCAGACGCTGGCCCAACATTAAACCGACATTGGTTAAACGTGTTGTGTTTGTTGCTTGTGCACCAGATGGATGGATTCCATGCCATGGTATCCCACACGTACCCCTCCCCCCCCCCCCATACCCCGCCAGTCGGGGGATGCTGGAACAGGCTTAGCCAAGCGGCAAGACAAACAGGGATGCCAATTAACCAAGGTGTCAGGGTGCATTACCCCGGCCGTCCCTGGAGTTCCCTGGGGTAGGCCATCTTACCCCGCGACCCGACGCGGGGGTAACACCGCCGGCCTGTCTCAGGCCAGGCGTGGCCCCTATATGTGCCCCCACGGCACACATCTCACACACGTGACCACCAGCTACCTGCCGTCAGCCGCCCGGTCGTCAGGGGCACGGTTGGGGATTGTGAGTTGAATCTGCAGCGATCCATGCACCTCTTTGTCTTTAGGATGCTAATATTGTGGGTCGTTTTGCTCCCCGGGGCCGGATAGTGGTCGGTGCTGTCTCACCACCCCCGGGCTGTATGGAACAGTGCGGGGGGGGGGGGGAAGTCACCCCGCGCTGGTCTGAGCTTGCGCGGGGCTATACTCATCATTCACACCTCTCTATGGTAACAAGATATCTATAAACCCTATTAACCCATCAGTGCCATGTTGATCCCCTTAATAACAGGATCACACCTACACATTCAGTCATCTCTCCCCGTGGATGCTGAATGCTATGGCAACATAATATTACATCCATTAAGAAGAAACAGATGCATTTATAGAAAGGAAGGTACAGTATGCAACAGTATGATGTTCTGTGACAAGTGATAAATTTAATGGATGAATGAATGAATGAATGAATGAATGAATGAATGAATGAATGAATGAATGAGTGAATAAATGAATGAATGAATAAATGAATGAATGAATGAATGAATGAATGAATGAATGAATGAGCGAACGAGCGAGCGAGCGAGCGAGCGTAAAAGTGAGTGAGTGAGTGAGTGAGTGAGTGAGTGAGTGAGTGAGTGAGTGAGTGAGTGAGTGAGTGAGTGAGTGAGTGAGTGAGTGAGTGAGTGAGTGAGTGACTGAGTGACTGAGTGACTGAGTGACTGAGTGACTGACTGAGTAACAGACTGAGTGATTGGTTGACTCGTTTGGTTCGCTCGTTAGTTCGTTTGTTCGCATGTTCGTTCTCTCGTTTGTTCGATCGTTCGTTCGCTCGACGCCTCGTTCGTTCTCTCGTTCGTTCGTTTTTTTCGTTTGCTCGTTCGTTCGTTACAAGAACTGATTCAGCTGAATCCGAAGTAAACATCTCGTATTATAGTCCGACATACAAGATGAGTGTTTTGTTTCCCGGGATGATAAAGTCCATTCTAATCTCGGGGGCTGTGGATTTCTATATGATTCATACACCCCCGCCCCACCCCCTCTAGCGAGTGAGCCAGCCGCCCGACCGGGCGTCTGGCTCACTCGCTAGAGGGGGTGGTTTACGGGGCCGGGTTCTCTGGGGTCATCTTGGACACGCCGGAGACGGCCACTGGACCGTGAGTGAGATAAGCAGTTATTGGTCGTGTGTAGGTATGACAGACCTGGACACAGCAAGGCTACAGCTTACATAACACTGTCTGGACCACAGCCACAGGAGAAATAATACACCTCCGTTTTTACACATATTATAATGACCATGTATGTTATTTTTTCTATGTATGGTTTGCTTAATAAATCAAATTGAATACACATACAAATAACCAGGTAAATTACAGAAAATAATAGTATAAATCTATGACTATTTATCATGTTTACTATCACTTACATAACCCAGTCTCCACTAAATACATACGTAAAAGGATACATCCACCCATATGAACGAGATGTAAGTGCTTACCATGTAAACACCCAAGGAGGCTCCCCTTTGGACTTTTCAAATAAGACTTATACATTAATTACAATTTTAGCAGATAATTAATTTGTACATGTAATTATCAAGTAATATTATGAGGCAGAGGCTAGCAGCTTCAGGCTAGGGTGATAAGGTTCTAATTTGACGAAAAAAGACTCAAGATGGCCGCCATGATCCGGATATTTTCCCAAACTTTCTGAAAAATTAATGCAGGCTAGGAATTATCACTACTATGCAGTATTTTGAATATTGAGTATATCGGATAAGCTTTAAAGAAGTTATCAGGCTGTCAAGGTCCTAATTTAACTCGCATTGTTATCTCACATTTCTCTTGTCAGTATATAATACGAGGTTTACGGTGCATGAGAATGAAGAAAGGCTGGTAATTACATAAGAACCATAAATAACGGGGTCTGTCATTATTGCTCTCAGTGATCAAGACCAATGTGCCGCCAGCTAATAGGGATGACAGCCTCTGAGACTGACACTGTGAGGTCTGGGACAGGGCAGGCAATATTGCTTCACGTTTTTTGCGCATTCAAGAAAACACGATACTGATAAGTTGGGTTAAGAAATCTCAATAATAATTGCCATTCCTTTGTTGAGTTTAATTTTTTTACTAAAATTATTTGCCAGAGTTGAGTTGATGGTGATCGTGGAGCCCGAGGGAATGCACACCAGAGGCGGCACTATTATACTGCTGGCGGAGCATTACTGATGAGCATCAGGCCTACTCGTGTACATTTCTCGTGAGAATTGCTGTGAGCACTGCTGTGAACATTGGTGAGCGCATTACTGTAAGCATTTCTGTGATCATTGCTGTGCGCATAGATGTGATCATTGCTGTGATCATTGCTGTGATCATTGCTGTGATCATTGCTGTAATCAATGATGTGAGCATTGCTGTGATTATTGTTGTGATCATTGCTATGATCATTGCTGTGATCATTGCTGTAATCATTGATGTGAGCATTGCTGTAATCAATGATGTGATCATTGTTGGGATCATTGCTGTGATCATTGTTGTAATCATTGCTGTGATCATTGCTGTGATTATTGCTGTGATCATTGCTGTGATCATTGTTGTGATCATTGCTGTGATTATTGCTGTGATCATTGCTGTAATCATTGATGTGAGCATTGCTGTAATCATTGCTGTGATCATTGCTGTAATCAATGATGTGAGGATTGCTGTAATCATTGCTGTGATCATTGCTGTGATTATTGTTGTGATCATTGCTATGATCATTGCTGTGATCATTGCTGTAATCATTGATGTGAGCATTGCTGTAATCAATGATGTGATCATTGTTGGGATCATTGTTGTGATCATTGCTGTGATCATTGCTGTGATCATCGCTGTGATCATTGCTGTGATCATTGCTGTGATCATTGTTGTGATCATTGTTGGGATCATTGCTGTGATCATTGCTGTGAGCATTGCTGTAATCAATGATGTGAGCATTGTTGTAATCATTGCTGTGATCATTGCTGTGATTATTGCTGTGATCATTGCTGTGATCATTGTTGTGATCATTGTCGGGATCATTGTTGTGATCATAGCTGTGTGGCAATGCTGTGAGCAATGCTCACAGCATTGCTACAGCATTGTCATGAACATTACCGTGACCACTGCTCCGATAAATTCGCAGAACGAATTCACAGATACAATCATAAATATGTTTGAAACAAAAGCTGAGAAGAGCGCTTCTGGTGACGTCGTAAACATGTCATGTTAGACAGGAAGCTAATCCTCACTAAAAGCCCAATCTTCAACGCAAACGTATCCAGCTGTTTTGCCATAGACGGGTAAACGGGAGTAGACGGCGAAGATCGCCAGCAGATCCTAGTCACTGGTAGACACACGGCGGTTGATGGCTCTATCTACGTAAAACCGCAAATTTACCTAAAAATCTTACCACAGTCACATATTGATTGTTCAAAAGTATTTAACATGTTTAACTAGATTTAAAGTACAATCCACGATCGATAAAGAACATATTATCCATGTTGGTTTTCCAGCCGGCTTTACTTGTTCTGCCTCGTTGACGCGACATACAACCTTAAGTGGGTGAACATTTGTTCAACCGGTATATCAATTTAGAGAACAATATTTTTATTTTTACAACTGACTATTGAGTGGCACATCTGTGTTTAAACGTTATATAATTATACATGTATATATGAATGGGGATCAACATAACAGACTTATAGACAGAGGAGACAACATCCATGATTTTTTCTGCATCATTCAATCAAATAATGAAACTGTGATTAGAATTACAAGGTATAATATTGCATAGAATGACTGCGGAGAGGAAGGGGTTCTAGGCTCCGGAGCTGAAAGGGTTGGAAGGACAAGGGTAAGGTTGACAGAGCATCTGTGTGGCCGGCAGACGTCTGGATGGCTGGCACACACTGGGATCAGCTCGTTCATGCTGCCATGCAAAGCCAGAAGACAGTAACTGCTTACTTTACAAGTAATCAGTTACTGCCTTTTGGCTTTGCATGAGAGTGTACTGCTGTGAAAAGTCAAAATACAGTAAATAACCTGTCGTGCAGTCACAATTCACTTTACAAATTACCATTTACCGTCTTTTGGTCTTGTATCGCAGTGTACTGCCATGCAAAGTCAAAAGGCAGTAACTGTAATAGCAGTTACATCATTTTGGCTTTACATCGCAGTGTACGCCGTGTTAAGCCAAAATGCAGTAACTGCTCACTTTTCATTGAACAGATACCACCTTTTGACTTCACATACCATGATAACCTGCCGTCCACATGGCTTATCTCCTACACACTAATCCCCCCGGCAGAAAAACCGTCATTTCCTCCGCGCCCCGGTTATCATTCGTTCAGAACCAGTCGCCAGACGGCGTCTGCAGCTAGCGGGGGAGATTTGATTTAGCGGTGCGTTGCAGGTCGTGCTTTCACGTGAGGAGATATCACATTCTGCTCAGGTGATTTATCGTCCGCTGTTGTCCTAGGTATTTGTGACATTTCCTGGGAGACCTCGCCACACAGAATATACAGTAAATCAGGAAAAAAGGTGTTTTCAAAACACGCAATATCTATAAAATACCTCATTTTGCGAATCCTAATATTCGTGATTAAGCTATATTCACATATGTCCCACTATACATTATCAAGGTTCAATGTCTTATATTTTGCAGGATTCACGAAATACAGACCGGGTGAAATAAATGATTATTTTTGCATCCGCATGCGTGTTTGTAATGCGATTGTGTCCATGTGTCCGTCTATTCAGGATCCGGCTGAGGTAAAAACGCATTGGCGAAACATTGAGCTAATGTTGTTTTAATGTTGGCCCGCCGTCTGCGACGCTTGGCCAACATTATAACAACACAGGCTCAATGTCGCGTGGCTGCTGGTATGAGATGGAGGTTGACAAACCCAGCAGGATTTGGAGGAGAGCCGTGAAAATAGCGCCACTAATAGATACACCTTGGTAGGCGGGCGCTCATTTCCATGGCGGCTTAATCAAGCAGTGCCACGCTAACCCCTGCAGCGCTAAAATATGTTTGTATAAACCATGGAGACCAAAGGGTTTTTTTAATTTGACATTATCATAAATGTCTCAGTTGGCTCTTTCCGCTTCACTTGAATGCTTATGTTATGAGTCTACGGCCAATATAAGTAGTTTACTCTTTCAGTGCGGGGATCGATTTTAGACGTCAGAATCTGACGTCTATGGACGTCAGATTCTGATGTCTAAAGTCGATCCTTGTGCTGAAAGGGTTAATCAAGCAGGGCCAGGTTGACCGAGAACGGGGGGAGGGGAGGGCCAGGTTGACGGGGGGGGGGAGGGCCAGTTTGACAGTGGACGGGAGGCGTGTTTGACTCGAGGACTGCAAACAGGTCCTCTATTGTGGACGCGTGTTCGCCATCCAGACAGCGGGACACGCAGCACAAAGCCAGACTCCTGTCACTCCACTAAGATATTTCCTATTAAAATTGATATTGCAATCAATCCCGGTGCGCTCCGTGGGTATTGGGACTGACTGGATGGCGGTCTGGCAGGTTGAAAGCATGGCTGGATGAATGCTTAGTGTATGGATGGATGAGTGGCTGACTCGCTGGCTAGAATACGCCTGGTTTATCTGCTGGGTGGCTGGTTGATTGGTTGTGGTTGGTAGGTTGGTTGGTTGTGGTTGGTCTGTTGGTTTGATGTGGTTGGTTGGTTGTGGCTGGTCTATTGGTTGGTTGTGGTTGGTATGTATGTTGGCTGTTGTTGGTTGGCTGGCTGGTTGGTTGTGGTTGTCGTTGGTAGGTTGGTTGGTTGTGGTTGGTCTGTTTGTTGGTCTGTTTGTTGGTTGTGGTTGATTGGTAGGGATGGTTGAAAGGTTGTTTGGTAAACTGGTTAATTGGTTGGCTGATTGGTTGGTTGATTTGATGCATGGTTTATTTCCTTCTTCGGTTGTTTAGTTGGATGGTTGGTTTATTAGTTGGAAGCGTGGTTGTTTGATTGATTGATTGATTCAATTTGATTGATTGATGGCTGTTTGTTTGGTCGGTTGCTTGTTTGGTTGGTTTCTTGGTTGTTTGACTGGTTGGTTGGCTGGTTTGGTGGTTGATTGGTTTGTTGGTTGGTTGGGTTGTTCGTTGGTTGGTTGATTGATTAATTGGTTGGTTAATTGTTTGGCTTGTTGGTTGCTTTGTTTGTCGGTTGGTTGTTAGTTTGGTCGTTTGCTTGGTCGGCTGGTTGATTGATTGATTGATTGATTGATTGATTGATTGATTGATTGATTGATTGATTGATTGATTGATTGATTGATTGATTGATTGATTGATTGATCAGCTAGTCGGTCGGTTGGTTGGTGAATCCTAGAGAAAACCCACGGGGGCACATCACGTTGTATCAACGTTGATTCAACGTTGACAAAACACAATGCACCAAGAGACAGCACATAGCCCGCAGCGCACAATGCAAACAGCGACGGAATGTTTATCAAACACCACATAAATCCCCCCCCCCCCTTCCACATACCTTCACAGGCCAGAATTACAGACATGCGCCTACAATTGAAAATATTGACTGTTTAACAGAGATAACATTTTTCATGATAAAAGTATTGCAGCAAACCCAGCAAACACAAAACATGTGTATAACATTTATACAACGTCGGCCCAACATTTTCGACGTTGGTCCAACATTTTACAAATGTTATACACATGTTTTTGTGTGCTGGGTGGCTTCTATAAAATTATCTGGTTCCTCTCACTGAGAGGGGTGGAACGGTGGCTCAATGATTTAAGTGTTGGACTGAAAATATAATATGTCTGATACACTCAAGTCACCTGTGTTGGGTAAATTCCATTTGTAGAAATGTAATATACACATTACCATGGATAAAAAAGTTCTTGTTTAAAATGCCACACGGAAAACAATTCGAACGGGAAATGAGGGCAACAAAAAGGAGTTCAGTCAAATTCCAGAGAGCATGTCACTTAAATCCCCGGGCTTGAATCATACTCAGTTCCAATAAATAAACCTAGATTATGATGGTGTTTTTCCCATATCATTTGTGGCATTTTTATTTTACCAATTGCATTTTCATCCTTACGTCTGACATCTTCACAAAAATATTTTTGCCGACTGTCAATAGCATTTTTACATATTACAGTTTACCAATGACATTTTTACTTATTGCAGTTTATTAATGACATTTTTACGTATTACAGTTTACTAATGCCATTTTTGCGTATTACAGTTTACCAATAACATTTTTACGTATTACAGTTTACCAATGACATTTTTACGTATTGCAGTTTACTAATGACATTTTTACGCATTACAGTTTACAAATAACATTTTTACGTATTACAGTTTACTAATGACATTTTTGCGTATTACAGTTTACCAATAACATTTTTACGTATTACAGTTTACCAATGACATTTTCACGTATTGCAGTTTACTAATGACATTTTTACGCATTACAGTTTACAAATAACATTTTTACGTATTACAGTTTACTAATGACATTTTTGCGTATTACAGTTTACCAATAACATTTTTACGTATTACAGTTTACCAATGACATTTTCACGTATTGCAGTTTACTAATGACATTTTTACGCATTACAGTTTACAAATAACATTTTTACGTATTACAGTTTACCAATGACATTTTTGCGTATTACAGTTTACCAATGACATTTTTGCGTATTACAGTTTACCAATAACATTTTTACGTATCACAGTTTACCAAAGACATTTTCACGTATAGCAGTTTACCAATGACATTTTTACGTATTACAGTTTACAATGACATTTTTACGTATAACAGTTTACCAATGACATTTTTACGTATTACAGTTTACCAATGACAGTTTTGCGTATTACAGTTTACTATGACATCTTCACGTATTACAGTTTACCAATGACATTTTGAACATATTCAGCAGAGCTTTGATTTCCTGTCGATTCGATGTATGCTGCTATTTCTGTGACATGTAAACGGACCTTCAATATAGCGTTTGTATGGCGGCTTCAACATTTAAGTGATCGTAAGCGAAACGCTACATGCCTCACGCAGTCGTACGCACAAATTTTATGCGCTATTTTATTTCGACGTCGGAGTGTCCACGGCGGGAGTTGAACCCGCAACCTGGAAGTATCAATCCTAAAAGATTTCACAGCGTAGATTTCAGTACGGGACTGTCTTCACGTCTAAAGTCGATGCCGCGCTGAAATAATTAGCTCTTATACTGCCGGGACCGAACATATCCGTTTTCAAGCAAATTTCAGACCAATAAATTCAACTTGAACTGCTATTTTTTTTGTGGTAGATGCTCAATCAATCTGATAGTTACATTTTTTGATGTGTTTTTTAATAAATATAATTATTTTTCGTCATTTGGAGCTGGAAATTGCGTTAGCAATTCCAGCTTCAAATGAAAGAAAATTAGGCTGAAAAAATCGGCAGCATGAGGGTTAAACATTTATAACGGCCTTGGACCCATAACATATGCATTCAAAATGAGCGGAAAGAGCTAAGTATGATATTTATGCTGACTTTAAATTGACAAAAAAAAACAACCTTGGTCTCTATGGCTTATGCAAACATATTTCAGCGTAGTAAGGGTTAAATATGACCAGCCATGTTTAATCATCAACATTTGAAAATGTTTGGTCTCAAATGAAGGAAATATGGATCATTTTCACCCACTTTAAGTAGTGTCTCGCTACCGCGAGCCACAACTTCAAGTGGGTGAAAAATTAAATTACTTAATTTAGCGGTTTAACCCTTTAACCGCCAAATTATTCAATTTGAATTTTCACCCAATTGAAGTTGTGTCTCGCTGACGCGATCCACAACTTCAAGTGAGTAAAAAATATTCATATTTGACAAAATGGAGGGCAACTCTTTTCAAATCTTGCTGGTTGATGTCTCATTTTAGCATTAACATATTATACTGAATGTGCTAATAAAAAATGAAAACCCGAATATATGCGACACCGGCGGCTAAAGGGTTGATGATTACAATCATAACTAAAATGAAAAATAAAATATCTTTTTTAAATATTTTTTTTTAGTTTATGAAACAGGAAAGACATGGCTATCAAAAATTCAATGTTGAACATCTTGACCTCACATGCCGCTTTGTGTGGCGCGTCCGCAACGCTGGCCCAACGTTGAACCAACGCCTCTCGTTCACCTGGATCAGTTTAACATGAGAATTGATTAAAACGTCTGTCACCTCTGTCCCCTCGGCTCGTGTGGACCTCTCTCTCCCCCACCCCCGACTCGTGGGGCGACGTGTGACAGAATCCTGACCTGACTACAAATAAGTCCAAAGCCCCCCGAGATGTCAGCCTCCACACGATAAAAAACGAAAGTCTTCAGCAGAAAAATAGTTATTTGACAATAAAACGTAATCAGTTGATATTACCATTTAAACCGCTAAATTAAGTAATTTAAATTCTCACCCACTTGGAGTTGTGTCTCGCTAACGCGATCCACAAACTACAAGTGGGTGAAAATTACTCATATTTGTTTAATTTTAGACCAAATATTGATGTTTAAACACTCATTTCGTTCCCCAAAACAGCTCTAAAACGACCTAAGTCCTGCTCAGTGAATTAACCCTTTAAGCCCTCACGATGAGTTAAAGCATCATCTTACATCCCTGAAAACAGACTTAATTTTTCTACAACCAAGGGTTTTAGAACGAAAATTTCCATGAAACTGGTTTACCAATACATGGCAATTTTTTTTTCAAACCACATCAAATCATCTTCATCCACTTCAATTCGAGAATTGCGACAGCAATTCGCGGCTTGTAGTGGATGAAGATGACAATTGTAAATTCAGGCTTGAAAGGGTTCAGAATTACATCTGCCACGGACGAATCGTAGATGTTGGTATCTGTGGAACCCCCAGCCTGGTGATATCGGCCTCTGTCTACAGACGTGTACGTGCCATCTCGTCCCCTGACAAGCTCACATATCTGATGTCAACCAAGGTCTGTCCGTGACCAAATGGTCCCCTGGTGGATTGAACCTGGTGATATCGTCTTTGACAACTTTGTCCCGAGACAAAACGCCTGATATTTGACCCGCTTTCCACATTCAGATTTCAGGATTTAGTTTCCACACCTTCTCTGATTATCTCTGGTGACTATATAATCATGTATTGTAAACCAGTATGTGGTATGTGACATAAGAATAATTAATTAAACCCTTTGCCTGCTGATCACGACTATTGTCATTCTTATTCTATTTTATTAGCAGGTTAATTCACAGTTATGGGGAATGAAATGAGTGTTTAATCATCAATATTTGCAAATATTTGGTGGGAAATTGAACAAATAGAAGTAATTTTCACCCATTTGAAGTTGTGGGTCGCGGTAGCGAGACACAACTTCAAGTGGCTGAAAATTTAAAATATTTAATTTAGCAGGATAAGGGTCAATACAGACACCTGCTTATGGTTAGGGCTACATGTTATAGATATCAACTTTTAACCCTTAAAACACTGAATTATTTTTGTTTAATCCATGGAGACTAAAGGGTTATGTTCAATTTGAAATCATCATAAATGTCTTAGTTAACTCTTTCCGCTTCATTTGAATACCTATGTTATGGGTCTATGGCCATTATAATTATTTTAATTCTTTCATTGCGGGGATCGTCTTATACGTCAGAATCTGACGTCTACAGACGTCAGATTCTGACGTATAAAGACGGTCCCCGCACTTAAAAAGTTAATTGTACTATGCTTGGTTTGATATCTACGCCATTTTACACACAACATCTTCTAGTCATGCCTCCCCTTACAAATCAAAGATGTCTTATATGATATCGACATATAAAATTTCGTAATTGTTTGGGGAGGGGTCACTATAACAAATTGTGTGCAAAATGTTGTCGATATCGAACCGAGTGTAATAAAATTATCATAATTTCGCGGTTATTGATATATAATAATTATTATGATACATAAATAGAACGCATGCGAAATGAACAATTCGACCTAAGTAATGATAGGCTATATATGCATAAATTAGCATTTTTGTCTAAATTATGTTCACATAGATTACTGTAAAACCAAACAAGTGTATAATTAAATTTCAATTTAATGACACAAATTTTCGCGGGAAACTGTTCTTTATACTCTAACACAGGGCGCATTTAGTCATATTACACTCCAACGTAATTAAAGTCTATATTGTAATTTCTGTAAAAAATATTCGATGTGGACAATGGTCTTTTTCAGGCTGATATCACAGGGTTATCGGTGAAGGTCATATTAAGGTGGATTTCGCGATGCGCTCTGGGATTGATAGGTGGTGTGGGAATGAGCATCAGAATGAAGAGCGAGGTCAATCAGGCTGTGCCATCTCATTTCCATCCCCCCTCTGTCTCCCACCCGTCCTTCTGTCACTCCTGTGGTGAAATTCCCGGTCCAGGTAGCACGGAAATAGACAATCTAGCGGGATAACCTGATAAAATGCAAATGAGCTTAGTCACGTGACCGCCCCTCACCACGCAGCGCAATCCTTGAGGTGCCCGCACCTCGCTCAAGTCTCTACGCCGCGATCTCAACGGGCGCGAGACCCGCATAAATTACCACGGCCGGGATTAAAGCTCTCCCCTGGGAGTTTACTAATAACTCGCCCGCGGTAAAATGCTGCGGATCCAACAGATCCAGATCTAGTGCAGATCGCGTCCGCGATCGGCACTAGATCTGAATCTGTTTATCCCCGACAGCAATATTTGCCTCTGGAGGTGGATAAATGTTCCAGGTATCACGTAGGAGTTTCACAAATAATCCTTGATGTATTATGGTTATCACCAAGAATATATAATAACATGTTATTATATATTCTTGTTATCACTCACAATAAAACAGTATATTTTCATTTCCATTTATTTGTCAATAGTGATTTTCTAAAGAAAATGTCATGACATTCATTTCCTTCAACTTATAATCTGTAGGTTCCGGAACGGAAATATGGCCGTGTGTCATCATTAATGACACAGCCATATTTCTTATATTAATATTATAATAAGATTCGAAATACCAATTATCATTGCAAGATTAGCACTGTACTTTTACTTTAAACACACAGAATTAAAATAATTCCTGCATGGAAAATGTTTGATGAAGAGAATACAAATTGATCCCTGACCGCAATCTGTCATGGAAAACCGGACCAAATAGGTGATCCGGACGATACACTGCCAATTACCACCGTCATTAAGTTGTCATTTAAATTAGGGGGTATAATACCATACTTTTTTATTTACCATACCATATTTAAGCTATATTCAGAAAACTGTTTTCTGACAAAATTCCACTGATTGTCATAATTTCATAAATAAAATCTAAATTATGTATATACATCTGTCTGTCTGTATATAGGCTGAATCTTCAACGGGGGTTACCCCAGGTGTGCTCCAGGTCACATGACTGGACCTGATCATGTGACACGTGAGGAAACCAGATAGATTTATGAATATTAATGAGGGGATGACATCTGGGTAATGATATGCAGGGATTCACCCTTTACCTGCTGTATCAATATTTGTCATTAATTCAAAGCTGAAATTGCGTCAGCAACTTCAGCTATAAATAAATGACAAATCTTTTACTTTTAAAAAGTAGCACCACAAAATGTGCACTATTTCAAACAAAGTGCATTCAATATTTTTTTGCAATGGCTTATTAAGCTGTACACCTGCTACATGCAGTATATATTACCTCTGACACTGAAAAGGTCATCAATACCGGAGACAAATCTCCATAGAGATTGAGACACTTCATATTGATCTGATTGTACAGGATAATAAAGGACCTAGATATGCATCTAAAGTAAACCCTTACAACGCTGAATTATTTTTGTAAACTATGGAGATCAAAGGCTTTTTTCAATTTGAAATCATCACAAATGTCTTAGTTAGTTCTTTCCGATTCATTTGAATACCTATGTTATGGGACTACGGCCATACTAAATATTTTAGTTCTTTCAGTGCGGGGCGGGGGCCCTAGGGTAGTGGTTAGCACCGCTGCCTTTCACGCCAGAGTTCGGGGTTCGGTTCCCGGACTCGGCGGTTTGAAAGAAAAAAATATGTTTCTTCCCCATCCACGTGTGAAAGTCAGTATTGCGGGGAGCCTCCGTGACCGAGAGGTAGCGTGCTCGGCCTCAGACCGCCAGGGCTCGAATTTCGAATCCTGTGTCTGGAGGACAGTGTCATCTCAATCATCTCACCATCCTCAGGAGGTTCTCCTGGCCCAGTTTAGCCTATATGTGCACAAAGGTGGCCTAAAGCCCGATTCATTTCATTTATTTCTTTCAGTGCGGGGACCGTCTTTATACGTCAGAATTTGACGTAACTGACGGATAAAGACGGTCCCCGCGTTGAGAGGGTTAACTAGTATCATTTAGGTTCAGGCTGCAGGCCCCTAACTGGAACTTTCGTTTGTAGGCTTTTTTTATATTTATTTATATATGATTTATACAATTAGTACAATTAGTACCTTGATTGCACCTTGATTGCAAAAAATCAATGGGTTTACAAGCAATGAATAATACATGCATATTGATTTGAGTATTGATTTAAGTATTATTTACTGTGGACGGATCTTTTAAACAAAAGTGTTCACATTACACACAAAATACAGGTACATGTATACGTTTTACGCAACACTGAAGAAATATCCGCTCAATCAGGAATGATCCTTTCCAGGAAATGTCACTGATCACTCTCAGAACATGTCCATTAAGAGGTGAGTGACATGTGGGATGACATCTGGGCGCAGCTTGAAGGGACAGTGCCACCCTCTGTGCCCTGAGCTCAGAATAACACACCATATACAGTGACCGGGAGAAATTGGTCGACAGGTGAAAATATGAGATTTACAGTAATATTCGCGTTTTTCAACATCCGCTAGTGCGAAAGACGCCTAAATAAAATTAGAGAATGTGAATTGATTTCAAGTAGGCCTGCCCTGTCAGATTGAAATCAGATGGGTGAATGAACGAACGAACGTACGAATGAAGAAAACCAGCCAACGAACGAACCAACGAACGAACGCGAACGAATGAATGAATGAATCAACCAATGAATCAATAAATGAATTAATCAGGCAGTGTATGAATCGTCAGAGACTGATATTTTCATTCACATTCAAAGCAGAGATGATAAAAATGAGTAAAAATACCTGTGTGTTAAGAGTGGTAATTAGAGATTAAATCAGTTATATTGAAAAATTTTTGTCCTAAATTAAAAAAATATAAGTCATTTTCATCCACTTAAAGTTGTGAGTCGCGGTAGCGAGACACAACTTCAAGTGGCTGAAAATTTAAATAGGATAGCTCGCTGATGTTGTTGCAATTCTCGACTTGTAGTGGATGAAGATGATTTGACGTGGTTTAAAAATTAAAGAAAATTGCCATGTATTGGTCAACCAGTTTCATGGGAATTTTCGCTCTAAAACCCTTGGTTGTAGGAAAATTAAGTCTGTTTTCAGGGATGTAAAATGATCTTTAATGCATCGTGAGGACTTAAATGGGTAAAGGGTTAATTAGTGATCTTCGGGGGAGAGAGGGTGTCCACACCGGTAATGGAGGTGAATACACGCCAGATGCTGGCATCAGGGGGGGGGGGGGGTGAGCATCGGCATCAGGGGGGGGGGGGATGGGGTGAGCATTACCTAACAAGTCACATCCTGACTGTGTGTGTCACAAACAGAGCGGACCACATGGATCGAAACCACGTAACTCACTGTAAAAACACGTATATACGAGGGGGGGGGGGAGCTGGTAAAAAATATATATGATATATCTTAGAAAACATGATAATTTGAGACATTGTTGTTTTGGTGTTATGACAGCCTAGTATATAGTGACCCAGCCTTAAACAATTACTAACATTGCGTTCATTTACCATGGTTTCTGGGCAGATAAGTATGTATACATAGCAAAAATGGCCCAAGTCTCGTATTCTACCCCTAATTTAAATAACAACCGAATGACGGTGGTGATTGGCCGATCTCGTCATGTGACAGGCTGAACCACTCTTCGATTGGTCGGGGGTAGAATACAAGAAAGTTGTTTCGGGTACCTACTGAAAACTCAATTTGGCTTACATAATTTGAGAAAAGGCATGCACAATAAAGACTACTACACAAGTCATCTATAATGAATATGTTGATTACATGTGTGAGGTACATTTACCCACGGACAAAATACATCTATTTACCTTTTTACTACAAGTATGGGATTTAAAAATACAATATTCCGGTAGATGGTGCAGATAACTTAACTAACAATTTAACTAACACTTCGAGAGCGGGGACCGACATTAGACGTCAGAATCTGACGTCTACATGAGTCAGATACCCAAACGGAAAGATTAAAATACAGTTGAGCCTGCTACCCTTGTGACACAGGAAAAGTTGCCTTTTAAGGCAGGTGGCTGCACATAGGAGGTTCATTTGTATAGGAAATGTCATTTTGGGGAATGGCCAAGTGGCCTCCCATAGGAGGTTGGCTGTTCATAACAGTGGCTGCTCATAGCAGGTTCTACTGGATTTATAATGGTCGTAGATCATCACATAGGTATTCAAATGAAACAGAAAGAGCTATCGAAGACATTTATGATCGTTTCAAAAATATTTTAGCGTTTTAAAGGCTGAAATCAGCCCTGGAGTTTAAAGTGTGCTGGCAGTGAAAACACCATTACCCAGTGACCAGTGGTCCGCCCTGCTGAGCCAAAAGGCAGTAACTGCTTACTTGAAAATGAGGCAGTTACATTCTTTTGTGTTTGCACGCCGGTATTGACCAGTGGTGACAGGAGGACATGCATGTTGATTAGGACGCCTCCGTACCTTTTCAGGTGGAAACGAGCTGAATTTGCAATCATAATGACAAATTGTCACCTTCCTGGCGCCGCACCACTGGGCGATAATAGGCGAATTAGCAGCAGGTAACCAGGTTAACTCTCTACGTCCTGAGGCTGAGGGTCGCAAAGGTTTTATCCACTTCAAGTCGTAAATCGCTTCAGCGATTTATGACTTGAAGTGGATAAAAATGCGCATAGAGCAATCTGATATTCAAGTTATCAAAAAATTTGAAATTTTCAAATTAAAAATGCAGAACTGAATGGTTATCATTTTAAGACCGATGGGGCTCGTAAGGTGGTGTACACAGATGTCCAAATATTTATAGTAAAGAACCATTGAAGCACTAAAGTAGATATTTTAAATGTTCTCCCACTTGAATATACTTCACTCGATCATGCAGTGCATAAAAATAATATCTAAAACATTTAGTATATCATTATCAAATCAAGCAGAACAACAAAATTAATAAAATAAGGAACGCAATATAATTTGTTTATCAAACACACTATGGTAAACATAGCTGGTAATGGCATAATATTTAAGGACATAATAATTTTTCTTAGCAATTAAGCAATTAAATTGGAAACTTATTTATTCTAATTTCAAACTGTGAATCGCGCCTGGTATGAAATAAAAGGAAAAAAAAGTAGGAAGCAAGAAGACAACAGTGCCAAGTGAAGACACTTGCATCACAAGAGCTGAGTTAACCGGTTCAGTGGGGTGACCGAATTTAGACGTCAGAATCTGACGTCGATAGACGTCAGATTCTGACGTCTAAAATCGATCCCCGCACAGAAGGAGTAAAATATTCATAATGGCCGTAGACCCTTAACATGAGTGTTCAAATGAAGCAGCTAACTAAGACATTTATGATGATTTTAAATTGAACAAAAACCCTTTGGTCGCCATGGTTTATAGATAAATATTTCAGCGTCGTGAGGGTTAAACAGTCGTGTAAAGGTAAAACAGCAATAACAGTTGTTTACATTTCGCTTGACAAGGTTGTGGTGTTTTGTAAGATTACATCACATGACTATGAGTTAATTGCGGGTCTGAGGTCCCCCCCCCCCTCCTGACACACATCTATCACGTGACATCACGCGTGTTATAAGCCAGCCAGTAATTACAGGCCATTCATCCGGATAATCTACATGATGCTCAATATTTATAAACGCTAATGGCTCACGGACAAATTGACCTTCTGCGCTGGGGTTACTAGGTTTTGAATCTACGCCGCGCCTGATGTTGATGATAGTGGTTACGCTCACACAGTGCTCCAAGCTGTTCAAATGTCTGGAGTGTGTAGGTCCCTAGTACTTACTATGATACAGTGCACTATAAAGAATGCTTTTAGTAATTCTATAAGATCGGGGCATAGTCCAGAATTCAGGCTTCCTTCTGCAGAAAGCGACGTAAAGCAATACTCACTGTTTCACTGACTGACTGACTGACTGACTGACTGACTGACTGACTGACTCACTCACTCACTCACTCACTCACTCACTCACTCACTCAGCGCACAGCCATCAAGTTTTATCCCATGCTGTTGACAACCTAATACAATACTGACCACTTGGAATACAGTGACCATGGAAGATTCGTCAGTATCGGTCAGTCAGTAACACGACACGTTGAGCCAATGCTGGCTTAGTGTCGCAGACGGTGGACCAACATCAAACCAGCATTGGCATAATGTCCCGTGCTAGCTGAGAAGTCAATAAATATAAGATTATATCACATATTGATCGCTGGACATCCCCCAGAAGGAAACACGGTACGCCCGATGTCAGCCCAATACTGGGCCAGCATCAAAAACAGTGTGCCAACATTAGGCCAGCGTTGGTCCAATGTAACATGTGAAAAGGCAACGTGATGAGGTGACCCAGTCTGTATACTCCCGAGATCAAACAACACAGATGTTGAAACAATGCCGCTATAATGTTGGTTCAACGTCTGCGACGCTGGCACACAATCACCTAGGCATTGGTGCAATGTCTAGCGTCTCGCTGGTCCCCATCAGATGCTAACAAAACCAATTTGTAATCCCTACAGTCCACATATTACTGCAATTATTATTCATCTATTAACCTTTAAACCGCTAAAATAAATAATTTAAATTTTCACCCACTTGACGTTGTGTCTCGCTACCGCGACCCACAACTTCAACTGGGTAAAAATTACTCATAATTTGTTTATTTGGGACCACACATTTACAAATCTTTATGATTAATCACTCACTTCATTTCTCATAACAATGATTAACCTGCTAATAAACATATTAACAAAATGTTTAGCGGGTTAAAGTCATTGAATAAGGAACACATGGCACACTATATATTGAATATGTAATATAATATATAATATTTACATTTAAATAATAAATAGATTAAATTCCTATTGATCTTGTTAAATATGAATAATTTTACAAATTCTTGCGTATGAAGTACACTTAGAATATTTTTGTGGTGAGGGATACAAATATAATTCTGTGATTTCCTCACCCAGGTAGATTTATTCCTTTTTTTATTCATTATTCCCATTTGAAAATGAACAAGAATGACCTGATTGTTTACAATACGCAAGTTTAACCTTTAACCCTTTCAAGCCTGAATTTATCATATTCATCTTCATCCACTACAAGCCGTGAATTGCTGCCGCAATTCTCGACTTATAGTGGATGAACATGAAATTGAAGCTGGTGATAAATTAAAAAAAATTGTCATGTATTGGTAAACCAGTTTCATGGAAATTTTCGTTCTGAAACCCCTGGTTGTAGGAGAATTAAGGTAGTTTCCAGGGATGTAAAATGATGCTTTAATGCATCGTGAGGACTTAAAGGGTTAAAACGCTAAGCACGACTAAAATCGTTTTTATTCTGTTTTATTCGCTGGTCAAATCACTGATATTGGAGATGAGATGAGTGTTTAGCCCTTTAAGACCTCACGATGCATTAAAGCATCATTTTACATCCCTGAAAACATAATTAATTTCACTTGAACTAGCGGTTTTAGAATGAAAATTTCCATGAAACTGGTTTACCAATACATGACAATTTTTAAACCACATCAAGTCATCTTCATCCACTACAAGTCGAGAATTGCGGAAGCAATTCGCGGCTTGTAATGGTCAATTCAGGCTTGAAAGGGTTAAACATCAATATATCAAAATGTTAGGTGGCAAATTAAACAAATACGAGTAATTTTAACCAACCAGTGTGGGTCGCGGTAGCGAGACACAACTTTAGGTCGGTGAAAATGCAAATTATTTAATTTAAGTTAATATACGAAAAGGGGCTGTAAATTACATCAACTATAATATCAGGTTCAAAAAGAAAGTGGAAATATCGGAAATATCGGTTTCTTAAATATAAAAATTACATTTGAAAAAGTGTAGATGGGCTATAAGTAATTCAGTCTCTGGTGTAGAAAGGGTAACCGGTTATCTCTAGCCCCCCCCCCCCCCTCGATCTCAGTCGCTTATAACGACTGCAGTCTTCGCGCTGTCAGTTTCACTTCTCGCATTCCATAATCACATTTTGCGATCTTCTTTGTGGCGATTTCGCGGAGCGAGTCTGAGCGCGATGCGTGGTAATCGCATTTGAGCCTTTTTATCATTCGGCACGTGTCGAGTTACCGCGTAAAAACTGTCACCATGGACAAGGAGACGGCAAGGAGCTGATCTGCAACTCGATTTGCTCACTTTGATGTCAATCGGCAATCTAGAGAAGGTGGAGAGAGCCATGATTTGTAATAATAATTGTATTTGTAGAATCGACACGGTAAAACAAACAATCCCCCGTCAGCGGGGATTCCCTCTTATTATATTGTCACGTGATCACTGGGGAAGCCCTTTCCGGCATGTCAGTCGAGAGTCGATGAAAGGGAATACCTTCAGCGGCGTGAAAACCCGTGACCCGACCACTTAAAGGACGGAATCCGAGACAAGGCGATAATCGACTGTAAAGGGAACACTGAAGATCAAACTAATTAGATTATATTATAACACAGGAACGGGAAATAGACATTATACAGCCTGACACATTTACAGCCAACTTTAAAAGGTGAAAAATATAATAAATGTATTTTAATTCAGCAAAGAACTATCAATAATCTTCTTTAATTAAAATTGTGAAGGCTAAAATATCTTCACAAACTGGTTATATTATATCCAGATTGTTGCGACAACAAAACATCGTTTTCCAACTTTTTAAATATATTTTTTTGCGTTTATTCAGTGTGTATAACCAGTTAAACAGGAACAAATTCAAACAAAGAACAACCATCTATATTTGTATATTGCTCAATTTTGAATGACGTCACATCTATATTTGTATATAGCTCAATTTTGAATAACGTCACCGTCAAGGTATTCTGGAGTCCTGAGTCACGGGCACAGAGCGCCTGACAGTCACCTGACAAGACCCCCCCCCCCCTCCGGAAAATACTGATGCTGGATCACGGTGTGTCCACATCCCAGCAAACACGAGACGTTGAACCAATGATGGCTTAAGGTTGGCCCAGCGTCGCAGACGGTGGGCCAACCTTAAACCATTATCGTTTCAACGTCTCGTGTGTTTGCTGTGATACTCTCTAAAAAAATTGGAGATGTAAATTTTAAACGATCAACCATTATATGGGGGGGGGGGGGGAGGTCATGATCCCAGGAAGATTTTAAAAAGTACATGCATTCTCCTACATTCTGAGGCACCTTTTATTATAATTGAATGAAATATATGAAAAATACTCTTCAGCCAATATACAAAATCGCAGTTGCAAGGAATTTTCCAATTTCATGATTAACAATATTTATCAACACATAGTTTTTATTGAATACTATAATATCTTGACAAGATATTCTATACATTTATTAAAAAAAAGAGATCTGCCAAAGAAAGGATAATATAAATGAGAATTCTGAAAAAAATATATATTAAAAAAAGGAGTGAATACACAGGTATATTGTTGGCCACCGTTAGCGACGCTGGCCCAGCATTGTACCAGCATTGGGCCAGTGTCATGTATCTAGTACCCCCTTTCCCCCCCCCCCCCGAAAGAAGAACCAGGATCAGATATTGTTCTCGTTTCTCACCTGATACACAGAGATGCGTCATGCCTGGATCCATACTGAAGCAATGCCGTCCCAATGCTGGCTCAATGCCGGGCCAGCACCGAACACATTGGGCCAGTATTAGAACTGACTGGAATCCAGATTGATGACTGTGTCAAACAAAGGAGCGGTGAAGTTGTTTCATAAAATATGAGTTCTCACCATTGACCATGAGAAACCAGACTATATGATATATAACTCTAAACCCTTATAACGCTCAATTATTTTTGTAAAAACCATGGAAACTAAATCTTTGAAATCACCATAAATGTCATAGTGAGCATTTTCCTTTGCATTTGAATATCTATGAAATTTTTAATTTTTTTAAAGCGGGGATCGTCTTTATACGTCAAAATCTGACGTCCACAGACGTCAGATTCTGACGTATAAAGTCGGTCCCTGCAGCGATAAGTTATGTAATTTTATTTTTTACTCATTTGAAGTTGTGGGTGAAAATTCAAATTATTTATTTCAGGGGTTTAAATGTTAAAAATCAATCCAGTAAACACAGGACGTTTTTCTGTAAGAACAAAACAGGGATAGTAGTGGAGCAACATTATAACAGCGCCGCGCCAGCAACTCCACCATGCCTGTGGTTTATCAGTTTTGTTGATACAACCTGCCCAGTTATTGCGTTGTACCTGATGTATATAAGGTACATGCCGTAAACATAACTCGGGAAATACCACGTGTATTGAATAACCCTTTAGCCTGAACCCTTTAAGCGCTAAGTGCAACTTACACAGAGCACTGTGAAGGTTGTACCCAACAGTGTAAGCACAACAGTTATCGATTTTAATTAATTTTATCAGCCGATCAAATTACTGTTATTGGGAATGAAATGAGTGTTTAAAAACCATAATTTGCAAAATTGATGTTGGGTCTCAAATTAAACAAATATGAGTAATTTTTACCTTTTTGAAGTTCAGTTGTGTGATGACTGAAATGAGATAACTTGGTGGGAAATAGGAGCTGTTCAACACGTTACTTTACTTACCATTCATTTGAAGCTGACATTGTTGGGTTTAAAATGGATGAAAATTAAGCTCCTCGTGCTTCAACAACCAGAAACACCTACACACTAATCACAATGGTCTGATCCCTCTTTTCAAAGCTAAATTGCACAACATCGATCAAAATAAAAAATATATAGGTATATGATACTCTATATATTTTATTAGGTAAGTACCTCTATTTGAGGCAGTACCCTAGTAAATTTAGTGTGTTAACATTTACAGTGCGGGTATCGACGTCAGACATCAGAATTTGACGTCTACATACGTCAGATTCTGACGTTAGCCGTCGATCCCCGCACTGTAAGAGTAAACATATTTATAAAGGTCGTAAACACATAACACATAGGTATTCAAATGAATCGGAAAGAGCTAACTAAAACATTTATGATGATTTCAAATTCAAAAGGACCCTTTAGTCTCAATGGTTAACATGAAATCATTTCAGCGTTGTAAGGGATAAGCCCCCATAATATTAGATTAAAATCATTGATTGATACCTATTTTTTTAATCAGACCCCCTTTTTCATACTCTGGCTCTGCCCCTGGGTCATAATGAAGCTGTACATCTCTGAAGAACAAAGGGTTATCAGGGGAGATATCACTGTGATCACTGTGATAAGGGAAGCTGCTTCTTCATCCTCCAGCCTGTGTTTTATTCCTGATGGTTATTGCTTTTGTCACATGATCCAGTCATAATGAATCAACACACGCTTTAACCCTTTAACCGCCGGTGCCGCATATATTCGGGTTTTCATTTTTTATCAGCACATTAAGTACCACCTTTTAAACACGTTGAAGATAAAATGTGACATTAATCAGTTGACCTCCAACAGTTGACCTTCATTTTGTCAAATCTGAATAATTTTCACTCACTTGAAGTTGTGGATCGCGTCAGCGAGACACAACTTCAAGTGGGTGAAAATTCAGATTTGAATTCCTGTCATGTGTCCCCACATTATGATTTAAAGCTATAAATATTGCTAAAGCAATCATCACCTTACAATTATAAAAAAACGCAAAGGTTTTTTCCTGAATTAAACACCTCTTAAACACCATCAATAGGTAAAATAACGGATTCTACTCCCTCGATAATTGACGAACAGATATATGTCACGTGACAGAATCAGCAAATCCTCCACCGTCATTCAACTGTTATTTAAATTGGAGTAGAGGAAAAATATTAGGGTCCATTAATAATGACACATTCTGTTATTATTTATTGTTATTAATTTGACTTGACACTCAATTGAGCGCGAATTTATAATTGTTACTGGCTGGAAGGATGGTCACTGAAACATCCTAGAAAACAGAGGGTCTGGGGCAGCATTGTTTCAATATTGGCCCAGTTAGTCCGGAGGCTTAAGCCCCATTTCTTGGTGAATCGTGCATTTTGTGATACAAGCACGAAATTTGGTACAGAGCTAGAATAATATATAGTAATTTATTTCAGGGTGGGACCCCAGCCAAATTTCACCTCTGTCGTCCGTGACAGCCATTTTTCAAAATGGCCGCCATATAATTTTAGAAGTATCATATATTGTTTAATAATCGGGATAGGAACTTAATTTTGGTGTCTAACCCTATGTTTTAAGGTACAAGGATTTCAAATATTGCATTGTTTTCAACCTATCTTGATTCAGACCTCTTGTTTTGCAGTTTGGTTCCCATTTTATGTAGAACTTCATAGCCATCTTGGTGTCGCAGTTCCACTATTCCACTATTTATAGTTGCATCAAATGATTTCATACACCACCCAAACCAGACATAAACCTACATTGTATGTTAGTTAATTTGTGATTTGTTCATTTGATGTATAAATGTTATTAGCCTATATGATTTGTAGCTTCAAATGGCTTTGCGGCAATCACGTTTTTGAAATGGGCTCACGATCGAAATATTTTTTTTACAGTATTTAACAGATAGTATTCATGCTGTGATAGTGGATTTCACAAGGTGCTATACAGGCGTATGTTATAGGCCTATTATTTCAGTATATAAATATTATTTTTGACAATATAATTTTAATAATTAATCTATATAGGCCTAAAGTAATCATTTAAATTTGAGATATTCCAATTGTGTCTAAATTTGACAAACAATGCATTTGCAATTTTTACAACATCTGCAGTTGATAACATAGACCATGATCCCAGCTCAATACCGCTAAAACTTCTTTCCATGGGACTGGAATATCAATGCTTTAACATCCAGATAAAGAAAACATGGGCATTGAGCAAGAACGTTATCCACTTTCGAAGTTCAACCGCCAAATTTCCAAACTACCAAGCTTTTATACATCAGTACCAATTGTGGTTGCAAGCAAGAATCTACACGTTCCCAAACTAGCAAACCTCACTAAGCCGGAGTTTACTCTTGATCTTATAAAAGAAAATCTATGGTGTCAACATGTATGTGATGTTATTATTCGGCCAATTAACAACAAAGATGCACACGAGGTATGTGGACCATCTATCATGGGCAGTATATCATAACAATGGAATTGGTGATACTACGAAAACGTCAAGTAGTGTTCTGCTGCCAACATTTCCAA
This sequence comes from Flabesymbios commensalis, assembly GCA_964017125.1. Classification (NCBI taxonomy): domain Eukaryota; kingdom Metazoa; phylum Annelida; class Polychaeta; order Terebellida; family Flabelligeridae; genus Flabesymbios; species Flabesymbios commensalis. Next base: position 51,740,981 of record OZ024918.1, on the reverse strand, counting down.
ATGACTTTAAACCTGTAGCTATGATAAAACTTTTCAATGGACTTAAGGAATGTAGTCAATATCGTCAGCCATGGGCAGACCTGTTACAGCATGTGACCAACCACTTTATAAGATTGCTAAAGACATTCAGTGGACCTAATCAGAGACACATGGGGGAGATTCTTATGTGGTGAAGCTGGGCGGCCTTCACATTAAGATGACTTTACTGAAATATATTGGAGATCTACTTAATAGGAGAGGCTGGAAATCTGCTATATCACAGGCCAACATTACCACACCTGGTACAGCAGAAAGTTTTCTCAAAGTTTCACATGTCAAGAAGACAGCTAGGGATCACCAGGTGACAGCTTGCGTCCAATATACGCTACGACAAGATGCCTACACCAAAGATGACACTGAAATATCTAGAGCAAATTGGCAATTATGTTCAAAAAGTAATTATTGATGTCTTTTTTTCACATTTTAGGTAAGCAATCAACCTTCCTGCAACATGTCAATTTTCTCACAAGAACTATGTCACACATGGGGAATCCTTTCATGGATACTAGTGGAGATCCACTGGTTCTTGACACCATCGTTGGCTCTACTGTGGTGGACACCATCCAGAAGATCGAAAAACTGGGACAGGCAATGTTTGACACTTTCTTTAAAAAACCGTCTGGTTGACTGCATAAGCCCTTTTAGTGACACTGTTACGATAGCAAATATTTGACTCTTTTGTTTGCGTCAGCATTAAGAAAAATCGCGAGATCAAAAGCAGTTGAAAGCCATGAAACTGGACCGTACATTATTCTCTACACTATATATTGTTTGTCAAGTGCGGCAAATTGGCATGAGAACCAGCCATACCCATGCTCCCTCTCTCTTAGAGTATGGCTCTATGAGATGCGGGACAAAAACAGATCTACTTGTATGTATTGAGGACCAAATCATACAGGGCTCAGTGTACCAACCAGATGACCAGATGATTATACTTGACGGTGCTGCCATTATCAAGCCAGAAGCATCTGATTAATTTAACGACTACAGCTCAACTATCATGGTATACATCCGTAGTCAGTTCAGTGGCGAGGTGGTTCAAGTCACGGACCATTGGCAATGTTTGTGGTTCAAGTTGATCTGGTATTTGAAATTTACAGAAGGGGAAGTTAAAAAGCTGGCACTTGAGAAAAAAGGTGTAAAGATACACAGAGGTGCGTCGAAGGGAAGAATAATTTAATTGGCAGGAGTTTTTGTGTATGTATTATAACAAGTTCGAACTCTTTCTATCTATCAGCGAACAAGGTGTACATGAAGTGTAAAGTTTGATTATGAGCGTTTGTGGCTAGCCTTTGCAACAGGAAATACATCCCGATACATTGATGCAACAGCCATTATGGACATGGCGCAATCACTTGGTGGCAATAAATGTACAGCTCTGCCTGCTTTTCATGCCCTCACAGGCTGTGATGTGACATCTTCATTTGGTAGGAGAGGAAAAACGTACGAACTGGTCTGCATGGGAAGACTTTGGAGATTCTACACCTGCTCTGTGTATCCTGGCTGATAAATCTTCTATAGATGATGTAATGAATGTTCTTCCCACTATTGAGAGACTTATGAAAATTATGTACGAGCTGTGAAAGCAGTGTCAATTATGAAAGACAGATGTTGTTCACTCAGAAAGGCAGATAGTAAGTAAGTAAGTAAAATATTTGCTTTACTTCACTTTTCGGCCAGTATGGCCATTTAAGTGAAAATTCCAGGTATTACAATATCCCATATTGTATAGTTAAAGTAGTAAAGGAAAGACAAAGCTAATAAAAGCTTGTTCGTACTAAAATATTCAGTTTAAAGTGTTTGATATGATAAGATGACGATGCTCTTGGCACCTATATGTAACGAGTCTGATGACATGTTGAAGCGCCTGCACTACAACACAGTTTAATGGGTATAAAAATATCAGTATAAATAATGTAAAATATGAAGTGATTATAAAATGAACGACTTTTCAAGTCACTATATCTCCATGAAATTGGAGTGATTGTGTAAAAACTACAAGTCCAAGTCAGGCAGATACATAGAAAATATACCACCAACAAGAGATGTTCTAGCACATCATTTGTTAAAGGTAGGATACATTGCAAGTCATATATGGCAACAATCTACCACGAAAGACTTTACTTTGGCTGTAGTTGGGACTCCGAAAGTACATAGTGGCAAATACAATGGATGACTCTGCCAACGGCTGGTGAAGCATGCCGTGCAATAAAAAAGGGGGATACACCAAGGGATGATGATGATTGTGCATAAATCGGATTTAGCTTGCACAACACTGTGTAAATGTGGTGGGAGTGATTGATGTATAATTCTCCATGTTGAATGCTATGTATCACTTACATCAACTAGATATACAAAATATTTGCGTATAGTGTTTAGTTCTTATTTGCAAGTCATAACTGAGCTATTTAAATATAATTAACAATACAATACATGTGTCATATGCAGGAAATAAATGCAGTCAATTGTCACCTGTGTCATTTTTTATCTCTAAATACTCTTGCTCTTATGCCTTGCCTGTCCACTATAACCGTTTTCGATTAAAATAAATTACTCGGCCAATAGCATTGCTAGATCAGGGTTTTTTCATTTTACGTGGATGAACTAGAATGCGTTGATTTTTATCCATTTATACTATATAAAAAAATCTTCAGTCTAAAACAGTGATTATATTGAAAACCTAATGACCAAAGCCTGATTCATTAAAAGTGATACCATATTTGAAATCATTGGGCCTGAAAACATAGGTATAGACACCAAAATCAAGTTTCTCTCTACCATAGTCAGCAATATACGCCACTTCGAAAATTGGTACGGCGGCCATTTTGAAAAAAATGGCCGCTCCTGCTGCTATTGATAAAATCTGGATTTTAAAATACTTTAAAATAAGTCATTGGTGCTTATACTAAGCATGCACCAAATAGCGTACTTGTATCGCAAAATGCAAATTCTAAATAGATGAACTGAGAGACGTTGATTTATAAACATTTATACTTATAAAAATACCTATTTTAAGCTTAAAATAGTAATTTTGTAGAAAAATAAATGACCAAAACATGCTACGTTGAAAGCGATACAATATTTGCAATCCATGAACCGACAAACATGTGTATAGACACCAAAATTATGCTTCTATCTTCAATAGTAAGCAATATACGACACCCCGAAAATTGGTAAGGCGGCCATTTTGAAAAATGGCCGCTCCCGCCGCCACAGGTTGAATTTGGTTGGGGTCCCACTTTAAAATAAGTCATTGGTGCTTATACTAGGCATGTACCAAATAGCGTAATTGTATCAGAAAATGCCAATTCTACATGGATGAACTAAGAGACGTTGATTTTTAAACATTTATACTTATAAAAATACCTATTTTAAGCCTAAAATAGTAATTTTGTAGAAAAAAGAAGGACCAAAACATGCTGTGTTGAAAGTGACACGATATTTGAAATCCATGGGCCTACAAACATAGATATAGACACCAAAATCATGTTTCTATCTCCAATAGTAAGCTATATATGACACTGTGATAATTGATACGGCGGCCATTTTGAAAAATGGCCGCTACCGCCGCCACAGGTCAAATCTGGTTGGGGTCCCACCCTAAAATAAGTCATTGCTGGTTATACTAGCTGTGTACCAAGTTTCATACTTGTATCACAAAGTGCACGATTTTTTGCTAAGCCTCTGGACTAAGTGTCTGAAACAGTGGAAATGTTTTCTGTTTGCTAATATATCTGAATGCATTCACCGTTTTCTGATACAAGCCCAGCGGACACAAGACGTTGAATAAATGTTGGTTTAACGTTGGACCACTGTCTACGACGTTGGACCAACGTTAAACCAACATTGATTCAACGTCTTGAGTCGCTTGGTTGCCAGTAAACACAAGACGTTGAACCAAAGCTGTTTTATTGCTGGGCAGACACTAGTCCAATATTAAAACACCAATGGATCAATGTAATATAACAGAACAGAACTAAAATAATTCCATGAATATTGTCACCGTGGTGCTTATAGCGTCAACTAATAACGGAAAAAATGAGATCGCTTGTGAGGACAAAGAATGCCTAGATTACACGGCGGGCCCGCGGCCGCGAACGGTTTTTCAGAATTATTACATGAAATTGCATTGATTTTGTCGCGTCGAAATTAAAACAGGCGATTTACAAGCGAGCGAACATGACGTTTTTTGTTGTAGGTGTGCAAGAGGAGGGGCAGGCCAATTGGAAATCTGGTCCCATATTCCGGCTGGATTGCATGTCTGGCTGACTGGATGGCTGGCAACCAGACAGCCAGCGAGACAGCCAGCCATTCAACCAGCCAGCTATTCAACCAGTCAGCCAGTCAGCCAGCCAGCCAGCCAGCCAGCTAGCCAGTCAACAGCGAGCCATCAAGCCAGTCAGCCAACCAACCAAACAACTAAACAACCAAATAACCAGCCAATCAACCAACAAACCGACCAGCCAACCAACCAACAAATTAACCAACAAACCAACCAAACAAACAAGAAACAGACCAGCCAGCCAACCAACCAACCATCCAACCATTCATCCATCCAGAATTTATCCAATCAGCAACGTATTTTCTTGTTTGTTTCCTAGCCTGTGATAATTTATTATTTCTGATGATAGAGGTGCGCATTGTGTTATGCATGGGCTACAAAATAGAAGAGCCGATATTTAATTTTGAATATTTTAACTTGCTCAATATAAAAAATAAATGTATTATGTACATGTAATATATATATCGTTTTCTTTTCCCCATGTAATAATAGGGGGAGAATCCATTCTAGATTTCCAATAAAACGGTTTGCAACCTTTTTTGCAACGGGAAGTCGAGAATGATCTTCAATTTGTAGCCTAAAAAAATTTTCCTCACAATAACGTGACGCTTTCTTGTGAATAGTCAAGTTAAGTGGACGTATTATATATAACGCTTTCTTCGGAAAAGTGAAGTTATGTGGAAGTAAACATAACGCTTTCTTGGGAATAGTCAAGTTATGTGGACGTAAAAATAACGCTTTCTTGGGAATAGTGAAGTTATATGGTCGTAAAAATCAAGCAGAAATAGTGAAGCTATGTGGACGTAGAAATACCGCTTTCTTAGGATTACTGAAGTTATGTGGACGTAAACATAATGCTTCCTTGGAAATGGCGAAATTATCTGGACGTAAAAATAATGCTTTTTTGGGATATATTGAAGTTATGTGGACGTAACCATAAGGCTTTTCTTAGAAATAGTAAGGTTATGTGGACGTAAAAATAAAGCTTTCTTGAGACATAGTGAAGTTATGTGAACGTAAAAATAACGCTTTTTGGGAATAGTTAAGTTATGTGGCATAAAACTAACGCGCGAATAGTGAAGTTATGTGGACTTAAAAATAACGCTTTCTTGGAATTAGTAAAGCAATGTGGATTTAAAAATAACGCTTTCTTGGGATATAGTGAGTTATGTGGACGTAAACATAACGCTTTCTTGGAATTAGTAAAGCAATGTGGATTTAAAAATAACGCTTTCTTGGGATATAGTGAGTTATGTTGACGTAAACATAACGCTTTCTTGGAATTAGTAAAGCAATGTGGATTTAAAAATAACGCTTTCTTTGGATATAGTGAGTTATGTTGACGTAAACATAACGCTTTCTTGGAATTAGTAAAGCAATGTGGATTTAAAAATAACGCTTTCTTGGGATATAGTGAAGTTATGTGGACGTGAAAGTATAGAACTATTTTTAGTCTATCTACATCTCAGCCCCACCCAGCTAATACACGACGTTGATCCCTTTGTTTTTTTAATGTTAGCCCAACGTCTGCGACGCTGGCCCTATATTAAATCAACAATGGATCAACGTCCCGCGTTAGCTGGAAAGGTTTGTACATAAAAGTAATGTGACTACATGTATTCACCGTGATCACGTGGTGATGTTTGTTGGTTGTCATGGTGATGATGTGCAGGTTGAGGGTAGACCACGGCTGTTGCACTTCTCTGGATGACGTCATTCATCTGGCCTCTCTCTGGACTCTCCCCAGGGGAATCCCCATTCTGGCCAGCCGTGACGTCATCTGTGATGTCACCAGTCTCTGCTGGTGTGGTATGTGTCAGCGTCACTTCTGGTTCTAAAAATCAATAAAGCCAAATAAATAGATATTGTACTGTAAAAATGTATTTTTGTCAGTTAAATGATATTTAAGGATGGTTTATAAAAATGTCAGCATATGACAGATCAGTGTCATTGTATCCGGTGGTAGATGGATTTTAGTTAATTTTCAGAATTTCTCAACTTTTCGGATTCTCCCTAATTTTTTAAGATTTAACTATTGTTAGTTCAATTCAATTGAGTTTATGACTGCGTTTTATAACACATTAGGCATACATGCAGTTAAGTACATGCAGTTAAGTACATGCAGTTAGGTACATGCAAAAATGTACGTGTGTGTGTGTGATATTGGGCTTTATTGCATTGCACATGATTACATGTACATTCTATATTTCATACCAATTTGGTATTGGATGTAGCTGTAAGAAAGACATAAAACATAGATCGATACTAAACTGGCTCACATTTACATCGCATTGCAATGATTATCTATGGGGATTGCATTGTGTGACATATGAGATGGTTTTGGATGTTCATTCCAAATATTACACTTGCTCAACCTCTGCGAGGTGGGAAAACATAAGTAATTTACAGTTATGACAGTGATTGTACTTCCACAGAGTTAGTTATAATTCAAGGGGATAATTCATACGACTTCTGGTCTACATGAATAACGTCATAGCCTGAATGACCGTTGCTCAAAATGTAATATATGGTGAAGATTGTTGGCTTTACCAGTGATAATTATGTAGAACTGAGACGGATAATTGGATATGACAGCGTTTAGACGTAAAGGAATTCAAATAAATGTATTTGCTTTGGAGTATTTGAGGTTGAGTTACACATTGCATTCAAGATTAGTCTTGTTGCATTACAATTACTCATAAAATATCAAAATTAATTTGCAAGCAGTTTAGTTAGTCAGGTAGTTGGAGTTGGAGGCAGGCTGGATGTAGACTAGATATATCAACACAAAAAAAGCTGATTAAATAATTTAAATTTTCACCTACTTGAAGCTGTGTCTCGCTACTGCAACACACAACTTCAAGTGGCTGAAAATTAGCCATATTTGTTTAATCTGAGACCAAACGAAACATCTTGATGTTTAAACGCTCATTTCGTTCCCAATAACTGTGATTTAATTGGCTAATAAAATGGATTAAAAATACCCCTCGGCTAATGCAGTGACTCTATATAAGGCAGGTTTGAAGGCAGTTAATTGAAAATAAGAACGATTTATTAAAATTGATAAAACCAAAATGGCCGCGGCCATTTTGATTATCGGTGGAAATTCTAATCAGGTCATCTCCATACTCATGGGTAACTTGAGAGATCCAATAATTATTTTTCAAGTTATCGCGTTAACTATAATTTTTTTAAATCTTTGACCTTGACCTTTGACCTCCGACCTATGACCTTGACCTTGGGTAAAAAAAATTGCCGGGAGGGGTTGAAATTATGAATTTAATCTGTTGCCCCATGTTGGTGTAGTAGCCAAAAGAGTGCGTGCGGCGGCGGCGGCGGAGACGGCGCACGAAGGGGACGACAATACTCCTTCGGGCCCAACGGGCCGAGGGGTAAAAACTACCATAGTCGTGGTTAGCAGTTTAACCCTAACAGCGCGGGGATCGACTTTAGTCGTCAGAATCTGACGTCTATAGACGTCAGATTCTGACGTCTAAAGTCGATCCCCGCACTGTAAGAGTAAAAATATTTCTAATAGCCGTAGAACCATAACATAGGTATTCGAATGAATCAGAAAGAGAGATAACTAGGACATTTATGATGATTTCGAATTGAAAAAACCCTTTGGTCTCCATGGTTTTTACAAAATAATTGAGCGCTTTAAGGCTTAAAGCTCCCCACCCTTATGTGTGCTCTGATATATTAACTCTTTGAGCCACAGGAGCCGCTCACAGAAGCTTTAAAATGACGTCACCCATGGACTGAGAATGACTCACAGCGGCTCTGTGCGTCACAAAAATCCATAAAAACTGTAAAGTATTCCAAGTAGTAAGATTTATACAAAAGTATTCTGGGCTGAAAGAGTTAACCCTTCTACGCTGAAATATTTTTGTATAAACCATGGAGTTCAAAGTTTTTTTTTTATTTGAAATTATCATAAATGTCCTAGTTAGCTCTCATCGCTTGAATACCTATGTTATAGGTGGAACGGACATTATATTTTTATTCTTACAATGCGGGGATTGGTGCTGCAAGGGATAAGGCCCAAATTTATGCAGTGGCGGATCCAGGATCTAAAAAAAAGGGGGGACGCCCGGGGTTTTGGGGGCTTGCCCCCAAGATATTTTTGTAAATTTTAGCCAATTTAGGGGACTTTTTGAAGTATTTGCCGAAAAAAAGGGGGGAGCCTCCTGCGCCCCCCCCCCTGGATCCGCCACTGATTTATGTGTGCTTTGATATATTAAAGCCCCCACCTTTCTGTGTGTTTTGATCTGAGTCAGACATCATCACTGTCCCCGTCTCCACAACTGATTTGGATTCCCCCTCAGCCTCACTCTGATTCTTCACGTGCAGTGTAGCCTCGCTCTGACCCTCACAGCTGGCAGGAGATCCCTCAGCCTCGCTATCATCTCCAGGGTTGTCATGGTAACGAGGTAATGGCGACGAGTGTGCAAGGTGAGCCTCGTTATCATTTAAATCTTGTTCCACCCCCGAGTCATCTTCTGCAACAGAAAAATTACAACAACTTTAAATCTCAGATAGCTTAGTTTTCAAATTACTGATGGGTGACTGATTTGTAGATAAGTAGAATCAATATCGTGCTTTAAATTAGAAACTTGTCGTTTGATCGAGGATCATTGTGTAAATATTGAAAACATGCAGACCTTATTTTCAACGACATTTGTTACAAACGTTACTTTGTCCATATCTATTATAACCTCCTTGCTTTGTCTTATATCAGGTCACAACTACATCTCAAGCTTAACTTATTTTGCAAAAAAGGGTTCGGCTCATTTCAAGCATCTCCTATTAGGCATCCCTGAAAAGTGAAATCGTCACGTGACAGTGTGGGCATGCGCCGGGAGTGTTTACTCAGCGGATGTCACACTGAGGTGTCTTAATCGAGGGGATACCGGTTGCGTGACACCGGTTTGGCAGACCTGATGTCATGTCACTACACCTGAATATTAAAAAAAAGTCTGAAAATATATTTTAATTCTCCTGTAACGTGATCATGGTAAATTTGTCAATAATCTTGAAAATTTCAGGATCAGTTTTCGTTTGCTAGCTTAGTTTTCGTTTTCTTGGCGTAAGTGTGGTCGGGACTTGCAATAATATTAACTTGCAATATTAACTGCAATCCAAAACAAAACTTGAGACTTGGCTGATCTTGGCCATTATTATAATGTAAATGTTGGTAAAGAGAGACCTACATATGTACTTCTGCTAAGAGATTTCTAATGGCGGTTTGATGACTATTTATCCTGTCAGGAAGGAAAGGCATCTCGGTAAACATGTCAAACACAATTCACAAGGAAATACCCAATTGCAAAATCTTAGTGATAATAAAGATAATAAAGATGTAAGACTAATCCCTCACATATCACCAACGACGCACCAATTCTAGATATTGTTAGTTTAATATCATAAAAAATATCATTTGGTGGGAAAATATGCATAATCAGTGTTTCATTTGCAGTTCAGAGTGAATATACTGCTTCCATATTATGTTTCAATGACGTCCATCATAAACTGACTGTCGTAATCAATAGGTTACAGCATCAAATGGCATTGGTTCCCATGACAACACGAAAGTCATCCGGGTTTAGCGCCGCCTGAAGCAACAGCAACACGTCGATATCATGGTGGATCAATGCTGGGTCACCGTCGCCATCATTGGCCCAACATTTACACAACCTTTCAATCCAAGGCAATACCCCATCAAACAGGAACCATTGACCCAGTGTCGTTTGAATGTTGGCCCAGCGTCTGCGACGCTGGTCCAACATTCAAACAACATTGGGTGAACACATTTTGTTATATCAGCCACTATTATGCTGCCTCAACGCTGAGCCAATGTCATAGGGGTTGGGCCAGCATTAAGCCGTTATTCCACAGAGCCTAGGATCACTGGGTACAGATTGATATCTGAAAGGAGAAGATTGAGTTCAACTCTGGAGGTCCCCCACAGCCAATAAAACACAGAGATGACACACCATTACAGGATGATCAGCTGAAATTGTTCTCTGAATCTAGTAAAAAGCATGTTCTATTTATTTTGAAAAAAATCGATATCACTTTTAAATCATTTCTTCGCATGTAAATCCGGGGGTAGCAGTTATGAATACAGTAACACATGCTTATCATATGCAAAGTTTGGAGCAAAACTACAAAATTATATAAGTCAGCACCTATAATTATAATTATAAAATACTGAATCTGTAGACATTCCTTGAGGTGAGTTAGTATTTTCCGTTTAATTTAGTGTTTGTAACGCAATTGCCATTTTCAAAATATAAATATCATGACTATATAATTATATGAAAAAAATGTATATAGACCCTATATTTTTATTTTTAGTAAGACAAGGGTTGCTCGTGTGACAATATGTGTTATTCGTTGCCTTGTGACACCCCATAACATATGTCATATAAGCCCTTTAAAACTAAGTTATCTAAAGGAAATAAAGTAAATAAAACTTAGTTAGATTTGTCGAAACGTGACTAAATATCTGGCTGATCGAAATGAAATGAAATGAATCGGGCTTTAGGCCACCTTTGTGCACATATAGGCTAAACTGTGCCAGGAGAACCTCCTGAGGATGGTGAGATGATTGAGATGACACTGCCCTCCAGACACAGGATTCGAAATTCGAGCCCTAGCGGTCTGAGGCCGAGCACGTTACCTCTCGGTCACGGAGGTTCCCCACAATACTGACTTTCACACGTGGATGAGGAAGAAACATTTTTAGTTTCTTTCAAACCGCCGAGTCCGGGAACCGAACCCCGAACTCTGGCGTGTAAGGCAGCGGTGCTAACCACTACCCTAGGGGCCCCCCTACTGATCGAAGCAAGATATTTCAATATAACTAACTTCCATATATGGAAAGTGATGGTTATTCATCAATAGCTGTAATTGTCAATGCAATGACCATTCCTAAAAAAATACAAAAGATACCTGGCTTGATACATTCATTCATTGATTCATTCATTGGCACATAAACATTATTTAGTCATTCTACAAAATCAAGAAGATGTATTTTCTTAGCATCCTATGGTTTTTTATTAACGGTATCAGGACATGACATCAGTGCGAGGTGTACCGAGACAGAGTAGCGACACCACAGCTACAGTTTCAAGCAGGTTTTAACGAGAAGAAAACGTGTCACAGATATCATTTCTGCTGCTATCGATAAGGTAGGTGGTGGTAGATGCTTTATCAACCTTACAGCGCGGGGATCGTCTGTAGACGTCAGAATCTGACGTCTACAGATGTCAGATTCTGACGTCTAAAGTCGATCCCCATGCTGTAAGAATGAAAATATCTATAGTGGTCGTAGACCCATTACATATGTATTCAAATGAATCGGAAAGAGCTAAACTAAAATATTTATGATGATTTCAAATTGAAAAAAACGTTTGTTCTCCATAGTTTATACTTAAACAATTGAGCGCTTCAAATAATTCAATTTGGGAGATGTATATTTATCACAAATATAAATATACTTCGTCATTTAAAAATAGAAACAAATAATTTAAAAAGACAAGGATCAATATAAATTAATAAATTACTCAAACATTTTACAGTATTAAGGTAGATGTATGTAAGGTAGACATTTCTGAGTATCCCGTGTTTATCCGCAGTATCAGGACATGACATGAGTACAAGGTGTACTGACAGGGTACTGACGTACCACAGGCATCATACGCCCCCTTACTGACGTGAATCCCCCCCCCCCCCCCAGCAGCATCAGGATCACAAGCCGGGATCTATGACTCCGTGACCTCTACTGCTTGGATACGCCCCCTGACAAGAAGTGTCTCTGTATTGTACACGTCGTCTGCGGCAATAATTTTCTCAGCAGACACAAGTACAGCCGTCGATGCAGAACAGCCTGAAGTAATTGCCTGCAAATCTAACAATATTTATCAGGTTAGAAATGCAAACGTTTTTTTGTGTAAACAACAATAGTAGGGGCACTTCTTATTTAAGTGTTCCCCCAATGTTGTTTCAACATAAAACAACATTGGGTGAATAGCTTGTGTCTAATGTTGGATTAATGCTGGGTAACAGTCTGCGACGCTGGCCCAGATTTGAGCCAACATAGGGTCAATGCTGGAAAAAACATCGTTTCTTCTATAAATACTGTCAAGATCATGAACCTGATGTCAATCATTCACGTGTATTAATACCACGATTACCTGATTACGTAAAAAAGTCCTGATTCTATCTATGATATAATTTTTAGATGGAAAATATAATTATGCAATAAATTACAGAGTATTGCATATTCATTATAGACATTCTTCGCATTGCATCGCACTGCACTATATTGCCAGCCTCGCATTGCATTCCTGCATTGTATTCCTGAATTGCATTTCAGTACACCTAATTAAAAATAATGTTATGCTTTATAACTTTGTATTGCATTGTATTTACATTGCATTGCATTGCATTGCATTGTATTGCGTTGCATCGCATTGTATTGTATTGTATTGTATTGTATTGTATTGTATTGTATTGTATTGCGTTGCGTTGCGTTGCGTTGCATTGCATTGCATTGCATTGCATTGCATTGCATTGCATTGCATTGCATTGCATTGCATTGCATTGCATTGCATTGCATTGCATTGCATTGCATTGCATTGCATTGCATTGTATTGTATTGTATTGTATTGTATTGTATTGTATTGTATTGTATTGTATTGTATTGTATTGTATTGTATTGTATTGTATTGTATTGTATTGTATTGTGACATTGCTCTGTCACATTGTATTGTGATGTTGTATTTTAGCATTGTATTGTATTGCATTGTATTTTTTATTTAGTTCTATTATGTACGGGTATGTTGCATTGCACTACAAGGCATTGCATTGCATTGCATTGCATAGCATTGCAGCATTGCATTGCATTGCATTGCATTGCATTGCATTGTATTGTATTGTATTGTATTGTATTGTATTGTATTGTATTGTATTGTATTGTATTGTATTGTATTGTATTGTATTGTATTGTATTGTATTGTATTAGATTGCTTTGCTTTACATTGCCTTGCATTGCATTGCATTGCATTTCGTTCCGTTTGTATTGTATTGTATTGTATTGTATTGTATTGTATTGTATTGTATTGTATTGTATTGTATTGTATTGTATTGTATTGTTTTGCATTGCATTGCATTGCATTGCATTGCATTGCATTGCATTGCATTGCATTGTATTGTATTGTATTGTATTGTATTGTATTGTATTGTATTGTATTGTATTGTATTGTATTGTATTGTATTGTATTGTATTGTATTGTATTGTATTGTATTGTATTGTATTGTATTGTATTGTATTGTATTGTATTGTATTGTATTGTATTGTATTGTATTGGATTATTTCTTGTGTTTTATTATTTAGTATTATCTTGCATCGCACTTCACTATCCTACATTGCATTGCACATTGCACCACACGTGGCAATATATGTGTATTATTATAACACCGGGACACATCAATGTGGTCCAGATGGCTTATAATCTACATCCACCCATTACACACACAAACACTATAACAAGGACTGCTCTGTAGATATCTGTAATGTGTGGAAAGGTGTCACAGAGTCTGAGGTGGGCGGTACCCTGACTGATACTGACAGAGAAAACTATGCGACCTGTTCTGATGCCTTAATATAAAAGTGCTAGGAATTTCTAGCTCTATAATTGTTACTACAAGGATGATGTGTTTTAGGTCTGATATTATCAACTGTATATCAACATTGATAAAACAAATCGTTGCAATGTTGTAGAAATATAGATAAACTGTTAGTTACTCCACTAACATATTGTCTCCTCAAGGAGAACCAAACAATCAACAAGCAAATCAACCAACAAATCAACCAACCAACCAACCAACCAACCAACCAACCAACCAACCAACCAACAAGCCAACCAACGAAACAATCAACCAATCAATCAATCAATCAATCAATCAATCAATCAATCAATCAATCAATCAATCAATCAATCAATCAATCAATCAATCAATCGATCAATCAATCAATCAATCAATCAATCTAAAGTCGATCCCCGCAATGAAAGAGTTGAATATTTATAATGGGCGTAGACCCATAGCATAGGTATTCGAATGAAGCAGAAAAAGCTAAATAAGACATTTATGATGATTGAAATTGTAAATAACCCTCTAGTCTCTTGGTTTACATAAACATAATCAGCGCTTTAATATTTAAACGCGTAGAAGAGCGGAAAGGGTTAGACCAGAATTGAACCAGCATTACGCCAATGTCTGATGGCACAGAGGAGTTATGTGGTTTGTTATCAGAAGTAAAGCATGAGAAAGAATGGCTCTAGTGCCAGATACTCAAGTATTATACCCCCCCCCCCCACACACAGCCAGCCGTGTATAACCTGTAATCTGTCACATGTAAACAAACCTTTATTATTAACCCTTTCTCGCCAATCACGTTTTACATCATTTTATTAATAGTTTGAATAACACTCTTTGAAGATGAAATGGATTTTTGTTTGGCAACATTTGCTAATTAAGAAACACAAGACAGACAGACAGACAATTTTTTTCATAATCCATTTCCAACTTATTTGTCATAAGTGTACCCACTTGCACCTTTTTCTGAAAACATTTGTTTTATTTTGCAATTGAAATGTATACAATATTGTAATGATATTTTTTTCTTGCTTCTCCGAAAACAATAGGGTCTGAAAATTAACAGAAGTACATAATTTAAACTACATGTAACTTGAAGCGCGCAAGCGAGGTATAACTTTTAACGAGTGAAAATTACAATTCGGTCACCCAGTAGTTAAAGGGTATAAATTCTTCGCCTCATTAGGTTGATAGCACACGTCAATGACCTGCCCACCAACAAATGTTTGTTTTCCCGATCAGTATCTTGATCTCTGGTTTGGGAACAACCTCATTGAGTAGTCCACATGTAGTAGTGCCTTATCTGTGATAATAATTACAGAGCCCTGGGGCTGAGCTCACTAAAATCTAAAGAATCCTGTTTTACTCTCTATCTTTTTCATTTAAATCATTCCTAACTTTTATAATGTAAAGTTGAGATAAGATTATGACAATCGCAAGTGGTCTAACTTTCAATGTCTGGTGGAAAATTTATTTATTCAATTTTTGGAATGTAGATCCCCTCAAACTTTAATGAATACTAGTAGATTTCCATGCCAATTTCACTTGTTTCTGACCACGGGACATGGACATAACGATATTGGGCGATAAGGAATTTAATCAGCTACCTAGCTCCCACTACCCACCCCAGTTTAAACGTTTTTAATCCCACCATGATTTCTGGGATATTCGTCACTTTAGTATTAAAGTTCGTATTTGCCTCTTTACAAAGTGATATATATAGATACGACTCTCTATTACCAAGGTGACGATATATTCACATAATATTTCTAATTATGCTGCATGGTAATATCATGTCATTAACTATATGGCAACATTTAAATTACTAGATTGATATTTTTACACTCTTGAATAATATCATATATAATTATGATATATGGCAAAATCATCATCCATGTCGTTAAAAACATGATAAAAAGTGGGTGACTAGAGTGATATACAGAACCGATATAATACAAGTTATTATGATATATTGTAAACTCATTAAAATATTAACCACATGGTGAAATATAGGTGACTAGAGTGATATAAAGATCATAAATAAATTTAAACTCGTGAATATCACATCCGTCTCGGTGGTGGTCGGGAGGGGGGTGTTGATCCCGGGATGGGATGACTGGATCCACCTGTCTGGGAACCACTTGTTCTCGAGTGGAGAATGCCAGGGGGTGGTGTGTTTACATCCCAGCAAACACGAGACGTTGAAACAATGTTGGTTTAATGTAGGGCCAGCGTCGAAGACGGTGGCCCAACAATAAAACAACATTGGTTCAACGTCTGGTGTTTGCTGGGGTGTGGAGGTATGGCAGTCACCAGCAAACACGACACACTCACCCAATGCTGTTTTAAAGTTGGGCCAATGTCCGACACGCTGGGCCAACGTTGAACCAGCATTGGGTGGGTGTATTTCAGTCCATGACACCAGACACTCCCTGTCACTTCTCAGGTATGTCTAATAGCAACACACGTTGAACCAATAATGGCTCGATGTTGGCCCAGCGTCACAGACGGTAGCCCAACATCAATCAGCATTGCTTTGCGTGTGGTGCTCGCTGGGAGAGATCTCCAAGCACGATTCCACAGCGGAATGACAAACAGCAGTAACTGCTTACTTACAAAATGAGCAGTTACTGCTGTTTGACTTTGCCAGTTATATGCCTATGGTCAACAGCACAATCCTGTTATAGATCGACCTGACATCTGTGAAAATTGTAAAAGGAAATGGTTTGTACGAATGACGGCTGGGATGACTGCAAATGTTCGATTTGCTAATGGCCATGATATACTAGCAGTTACTGTACACGTATCCTTGGCATGTGTACCATAGCGGTAGTATCTGGTATCAGATTCTAAGCCTGCCTCTGTTTCTGTCATCACTTTCCTCAAATCCGGTAAATTTAGTCCGATGTTTACATAATGTTGGGCCACTGTCTGCGACGCTGGCCCAACATTATACCAATAACGGATTCCCATCTAGTGTTTGGTGAATGCATTCGCCCACATAAATCATCACTAACCACTTCTGGTCTTTCAATGTGATATGCCAGGCAGCAGAAATATACATTTATTATGTATAGCTGCAGGCAGGTGTAATGAGTCTTTACATCTCTATGGATTTACTCAAGACTCTGGTGATCACATACTACTTATCATTATATTAAACTACATATTAACCCTATGAGTGCGGGGACCGACTTTAGACGTATGAATCTGACGTTTGTTTTGAAAGAGGCAACTTGTAGTGTACTTAATAAACATATTTAGGCCCGAGTATCGTATTAGACACAAAATCTAAGGAAAACGAAATCATTGGTATATTACTGTCTGCAGTAGCAGAGCCGTGGACGAAATGATCTTTATTAATATCTGCAATCTCTTAGGTAGTAGGATTTCTAATTGTGTAGTCAGACTTAGAGCAATGCTGACTTTGGTGTTTAGAGAGTCAGAAGGTATTTGTGAGAGAGTAATTGTTTATCAACACTATGCCGCAGTCACTTGTCACCACCTTCTAAAAAATAAGCCATCTTTCTGGGAACATGGCTCAACTTTCATATCACCTACATCGGTCAGGCAGCGGTTAGCTTTGTGTACCAACAGACGTTGACACACATTTGGGCCAATGCTGAGCACATGCAGCAAAGACACTTGGCATTCCACAGCAAAAAAATATGTCATCCAGTTTAGCCTACATTTGTTTATAGAGGACGGCAGACAAGGGCTTACCGCCGTAAACAATAAAATGTGCTGCATGGGTGTCTCTTTAATATCGTTTATAAATTTGTCTATTCATTCATTCATTCATTCATTCATTCATTCATTCATTCATTCATTCATTCATTCATTCATTCATTCATTCATTCATTCATTCATTTATTCATTCATTCATTTATTCATTCATTCATTCATTCATTCATTCACTCATTCAATCAATAAATCGTTCATTCATTCATTCATTCATTCATTCATTCATTCATTCATTCATTCATTCATTCATTCAATCAATAAATCGTTCATTCTTTCATTCATTCATTCTTTCACTCATTCAATCAATAAATCTTTCAATCATTCATTCATTCATTCATTCATTCATTCATTCATTCATTCATTCATTCATTCATTCATTCATTCATTCATTCATTCATTCATTCATTCATTCATTCATTCAATCATTCACTCATTTAATCAATAAATCGTTCATTCATTCATTCATTCATTCATTCATTCATTCATTCATTCATTCATTCATTCATTCATTCATTCATTCATTCATTCATTCATTCAATCATTCATTCATTCATTCATTCATTCATTCATTCATTCATTCATTCATTCATTCATTCATTCATTCATTCATTCATTCATTCATTCATTCATTCATTCATTGATTCACTCATTCATTCATTCATTTCATTAAATGGGTAATTCATCCATCCATCCACATGAAGGCTTCTATCATAGCATGAGAGGTGCTGCTAAACTCTAAATTGCTTGCTTCTATTTTTCGTAATTTGGGGCTGGAAGGACTATCGTAATTTCCAACTCTAAATGACGAAAAATATTTCCATTTGTGAAAAATAGGCATCTCCCAAATTGAAGCATTTGATTTTAAACCAAGCATCCACTACAGACTATTTTATCAGTTTGAGCATAGATTTAATTACCTCTATGGTTTGAGTGACTTTGTATTTTCTTTGAAACAGGCTTAGTACCATATAAACTGTCCTAGCAGTCTGAGGGTTAACTATATAATGCGGTCCTAGCAATCTTAGGGTTAGTACATTTAGTCATCACTTTCAACCTGGTAATTCTACCAATTATATCTACTGCATCTGTTTCTGCCATCATGAGATGCAGTATGTTCCAGGTACGGCTGGGGCTGCAGACGGGAGGTGGGCGTGGCACAGAGACACTCGTGACAACGCGGGAGCTTCCACCTCGGATCACAATTATTTCAACGAAAATTCAGTGTTGAATTGATTTAAAAAGGTGGAAAACACATCTGGTTTATTCGTAGAAAAAAATAGCAAAAACCGCCTTTCAAGCCAGGCTTATTTTCTTCTTACAAACTGAATTTATGTGTATCAGTTTATTTTTATTTTTAACATGATAAGTGGAAAAAATGGTAATCTTTGGTGGTCTACTTTCGTCTCAGATTTTAATCGTTAGCAGAAATGCATAATTATGCATTTCTGGAATGATAATTTATTTGAGATGTTATACCTCTGTCTTTAAACCTTAACCCTTTAAGCCCTCACGATGCCTCAAAGCATCATCTTGCATCTGAGAAAAAATACTTAATTTCCTACAACTAGTGGTTTTAGAGCGACAATTTTCGTGGAACTCTCTTAAAAATAACACTATGTTTTTCTCATTTTTCACCCACTGTAAGTCATCTTCATTCAGTACAAGCCGAGAATTGCGACAGCAATTCGCGGCTTGTACTGAATGAAGATGACCATGGTAAATTCAGGCTTCAAAGGGTTAAACTTAACGCGCTAAATTGATTTGTAAAAAAACATCGCAACCAAAGGGGTTTTTTCAATTTGAAATCATCATAAATGTCTTCGTTAGGTCTTTCTGATTCATTTGAATACCTATATTATGGGTCTATGGCCATTAGATATATGTTAACTCTTACAGTGCGGGGCTCGACTTTAGACGTCAGAATCTGTCTACGTCTTAAAAGGGTTATTATCAAGGTGCATACATCTGTCCCTGAATGAGATCCTTGTGTATAAGTTCCAGTCACAAGTCGGGATCTGGGCGTGTACACCAGAGATCCTGGTGACAGTATCACAGTGCCCATTCCCAGCAAACACAAGTCACTAGCCCAATGTTGGAGTAATGTTGGTCCAGCGTCGTAGGCGCTGGACCAACATTAAACCAACATTGGGGCTACGTCGTGTTTTGCATCTATCCTGCTTATCAATCTAACTACAGGCCATTAAAGTGTACACACGTTTTTCTGTTTTCCCCCACATTTTCTTCAAATGGTTCCCTCGACATCAAAGTACGATTTAATAGTTTTATGTCAACCAGTCCATCATGCTTCAAAGTAATTAGATAGTAGACAGTTTTCAAGAGACGAAGCGTAATAACAATTTATCAATCAATCATTCAATCAAATGTGGAACTGCTAGCCGAGCTCAAAAATTGTAATCAATGCCACATCCATGCACATAACCTAATGTATATACCAGTGGTTCTAAAATAATCTGATAAAATTAACATATTAAGGAATCGCATTGCGATGCAATGTATATTTTTAAATTGTACTTCCATAATTCAAAAGTTGAACAATTCTAATCTTTGTGTCTCTAAACTACACTTATTGGTTTCAAGTCGTTTTTATAGCTTTTTTACGTGGATAAACCCATCGTATACATGTACTTACAATGGGAAGTGCTGCGTGGCAGTTTTTTATATCACGTATTTCTTAAGAAATTGTATGTGTTTTCAGATCTAAAAGTTTAATTTAAATTCACTTTGTGAATTTCTGTCGCAATTCACACGGCAAATAAATATATAAAACACCTCGATATATAGTATCGTAATATATGCCAATAAATAAATAAAACACCTCGATATATAGTATCGTAATATATGCCAATAAATAAATAAACACCTCGATATATAGTATCGTAATATATGCCAATAAGGACATTAACCCTTTCAATGCCGGGATTGGCGTCAGACGTCTAAAGTCGATCCCTGCACTGAATAATAATAATACAAATGGTATAATGGTTTTAACGCTGGGCCATCGTCTGCTACGCTAGACCAACATTGAAACAACATTGGTACAACGTCTCGTGTTTGCTGGGATACGCCATGACAGTGTCAAGTATACAGTGCACAGCCAAAGGGCAGCATCTGCTTACTTGGAAAGTAAGCAGATACTGTCTTTTAGCTTTGTACGGTAGTATAGGAGTAGTGACCCTTTGTTTGTGATGACCATTTATATATCTATGAAATGGCTCAGTACTTCTATGGTTGACCCCTCGCTATCAGGCAGGTTGACGCCGGTATTTTGTTTATACTGAGTACCGCCCACCTCTCTCAGGCTGGGACCATTGATATCAGATCCATATACCAACTGATGTCCTACCACAAGAGAAGCCTCGCATCACTATTTTATTATTTCAAAGTTAGCGTTAATAACATATTTTTCACACTGAGAGCATAATTTTTGTCGCGAATGTTCACATTTCAGTGTTCAATTTAGGACTGATCCTATAACTAGATTTACTGATTATCTAAATAAACAGTTTATGTTACAGAAACATCACAGTGCTGCTCGAATTCAAACAATACCTGAGACCGTCACCAGATGAGCTACAAGTACCATCTCACAGAAATACTGGAGTTTAAACTAGATGCAGAGACGTGTCAGATGGGATTCAATGATACTGATCTAAAACATGTAGAAGGGTACCACGTCCAAATCCAGCCATGGGTATCTAGCGATGGGTACTATATTCCTGCTTGTATTTACGTTGAGTAACATGTAATATCAATAAGTTAAATATTACATTCATTGCGTTGTCTTGGTTATACGGTGATGAGTCAGTGGATCGATAGATAACCAGATTATAATGTCGTCATAATAGTAACGTGACTAAGTAAAGCCAGCTGACGCTGAAGCAACAGGACGCTGAAGCAACATTACATAAATATTGGGCCAGTATCGATCATACTGGTACAGAATTAAAAAAATGTTACAAAATTGTGCTAGCTGATCTAATTATTTAATTTTTTTTGTCTTATGGTTGAGTTTAACATAGGTATTGTAATCAGGTTTTAATTGAAGTAATATTATTTGGTGGCATTGTACTGTTAGCTTTGTCCACTGGGAAACACACCATACTGGACCTGTATTTTCGTACAAGTTACGATATATCGTAGGCTTCGGATTGGTCGAGAATCAGATGGCCATCTCGACCAACCCGAAGCCTATGATATATCGTAACTTGTACGGGAATACAAGTCACATATTACAGCTTCCTGGTGTGAGATGTCAATAACACATCCTAGATGCTGATGCGTCATGGAAACGAAACCAATGAAGAGAAGATATCTATCCTAAAACAACTTACACCCTGTACCCGGATGCAGAGTGTACATTTGCGATGTAATCATTTCAACTCAGTCTGTAAATCTTGAAGAATCTGGCTGTCAGTTACGTATCATAAGTTTACAGTGACAGGAGGATGTGCTGTATGTCGTGAGTTTCATCAAGGAGAATAGAATAAAATTTCAAACATCAATCATAAAAAACCTAATATATGTCAACGAAATTTAAATATTTACAAATACGCTATTATTTTGAAGTTCTAAATTAGGAAATTTTTGACTCATTAAAAATGGTACATGTAATTAAATCCTTTTCATCTTTGAGTTCATTGTTATTTTTAATTCTCATAAAATTAATTATTGAAATGTATTTTGATATAATTCTCTTAGTAACTGAAGTTGATACACATACAAAAAAATGGTTACATATATAAAGATGTCATCTGCAATATAAGGAACCACCATTCAATTCCGGGGGAGGGGGGGGGGCTGAATTATTTTTTTAATAAGTACAGTTGGGCACAAAACTTGAGAAATATATAATTTTGTTTCAATAAGTGATCTATCATAAACCAAATTTGCGACGTGCTGTTAGTCCAGGTTAAAATAAATTATTTAATCTGCAAACCCCCCCTCCTTTATTTTAAAAAGCCTAAATGGATATCCAGAAGGGAGAAAATAGCTCACTTGTTTTCTGCAACGAAATTATTTCTGTAAGTAAAGTTGATATTTTATCACAGTGGCTTCTGAATTAGGGGAAAACCAAGGCTTTGTAAAACCACCTGCATAGCTGAAGTGTCGTAGCCGGCTGGGACACGTTGACCCAATATTGGCGTAATGTTGTTCCACCGTCTCCGACGCTGGACCAACATCACCCCAACATTGGGGTGATAAATCCTGTTTACTGTTAGCAGCTGGGAGGCTGATATGATGGAGAGAGGGGGAGGGGGGGGGGGGGGGGTCAACAAATAAACACCAGTCGCTTACCTACAAACCGAACCAGACACCAAACACAATGTTGGTTTACTGTTGGCCCATCATCTGTGACTATGGCCCAGGATTAAACCAGCATCGGGCCAACGTCTTATGTAAGCTGGGACACAAGTCGACTCAGAGAAAACACGGGACGTTGACCCGATGTTATTTCAATGTTGGGCCAGCGTCGCAGACGGTGGACCAACATTGAAATAACTTTGGGTGAACGTCCCGTGTTTTCTGGGAGCCTCACAGAAGACAGGAAAACGTTGACACAAAGTTGAATCACTGTTGGCCACAGTATGCAACGTCTGCGCAACAATAAATCGCCATTGCGTCAATTTATGTTGTTTACTGGGAGGTAAGCCGGTTGCATGAGGCCAGCATTGAGCCAACGTCAGGGCAATGTTGCTTATGGTCGCGGTCACCGGGAGTCGCTCAACACACGGAAAATCAGGTCATCAATGTGCAATACACGAGTCGAGCCGCTGACAGCAACCAAAAATATTTACAAGTAATAGAGGAATGTTCCCACACACTTCAACATCCCTCACCTACAGCCGGCTGGTGACGCTGGCAATAACGGCTGTCCATCAGATTACCCGGGGCAAGTACCTGACAGTGTGGGGCAAATGATTCTCAAAGGGACAACTGGTCATTTTAAAAATTGGTTGACTACCTAGTCACGATTGTACTGTGTACTGTACGCAGATAATATACAGCACTATTCTTATGTTACGAATAAAACGTTTTTTTCAGATTAATTAATTTCTCTGAAAAAACGAGAATAGAAAATACTCACAAAGTAACTTTATTTTAACTTTAACCCTTAAAGAGGTGAATTTTTTTATGAAAACCTTGGAGGCTAATGGGGTTTTTTCAGTTTGAAATCATCATAAATGTCTTAGTTAGATCTTTCTGATTCACTTGAATACCTATGTTATGGGTCTACGGCCAATATAAATATTTGTACTCTTACAGTGCGTGGATCGACTTTAGTTGTCAGAATCTGACGTCTACAGACGTCAGATTCTGACGACTAAAGTCGATCCCCGCGTTGAAAGAGTAAACCGCCGGTCCTGATTATATTCGGGGTTTTCGTTTTCGTATTCGCCCGTTAAATACTAACTTTCAAACATGTTAAAGATAACCGTGTCATCGATCAACAAGATTTTGAAATCGTTGACTTCCATTTTGTCCAATCTGAGTAATTTTCACTGACTTGAAGTTGTGAAACGCGTTAGCGAGACACAACTTCAAGTGGGTGAAAATTCCAATTAAATAACTTGGCGGCTACAGGGTGAAATCATAATAATGTAAATGTAATCCTCCAAGCAAACACAAAACATTTGTATAGCATTTGTACAATGACGGACCAACGTCGTCGAAGTTGGTCCAACATTGTACAAATATAATAATAATATATTTATTTCGTACTCGGGGTACATGTACATGCAATAGAACAATAACATTTAAAGTGTAATTATGTGAATATATAGAAAAATCACTCGGTGCACAGAAGATCGATCCCAGATATTATGTCCTCTCGTGGTATGTTACCTAAATGTACATTGTTTCTTAGTGTCAATAATTGATTAATACAGGCTGATACAGCGACAACATCATCAGCAGGCATGTCAAATTGTAATGAATGTCTGGACGTAGGTACATTATGGCGTGATATATTATACAGAAAAGATATATGGCTGACACTATTTGAAACGGCGGAGCTGCTGCCTTGCATTGTAAGATTATGACATATTTTTATTATTTCATTTTCAGTCTGAGCATTCTTATTTACAAAATTTACAAAACGTTTTTGTTATACAAATGTTTCGTGTTTGCTGGGCTATTTGCTACTTTCGGCACCAGTTCTAATACTGAATTTAGAAGTAACACCTGTATGAACTAAATTGGGCTAAATGTGGTAAACAAACCGTGTGACCAGGTGTAAAGACACAGAGAGCAAATAAACAAACTGACACCTACTGAGATCGAGGGGGGGGGGGAACTACACGTGTAAATCAACACTGATTAACTAGTTATGTTAATCAGAAAATAAGCAAAATGTCAATTATCAAGTCTTTACTACATGTGGTAAACGTTTAACTAAAATTAGCAGTCTCAATACCCGGCTTCCACAATTAAAATGTGGAATTTACATAGTTTTTTTCAGTTTTTAGAATAAAATTACTATCGTTGTTCTTTTGTTCTGATATAACATTTACAGTAAAATAATAGAGAACATATAAGAATATTTTCTAATTTACAGTAAAATAATAGATAACATACTAGAATATTTTATTCTATGCTACATTGCCATAGTAACAAAATAATAATTTGAAATAAAGGTTTGTATGATTGTTCATTATTGATGACGATACTTAGAAAGCGTTCACAATGATATCCCAGGAAACACAAAACATTTGTATAACATTTGTACAACGTCGTCCCAACGTCTTCGACGTTGGTCCAACATTGTACAAATGTTATACAAATGTTTTGTGTTTTCTGGGTATATAACCGTATTTACATGTATAAGTAGCCTGATGGATGCTGTGAAGCAGGACTCTGATGTCGTGACTGGGAGGGGGCACAAGTAAACAAGGCACTTTTTACCAGTGTTGTTTTAGCGTTGGCCCACCGTGTGCGACGCTGGCTCACCGTTGCGACAACATGAATCGGGTTTGCACAGTGGCACTTCCTCTTTCCATCAGGTCAAGGGTCAAATTACTCTCTCATTACTCTCTGTAGAAATCGAACAAACACTTATCTATAGACGTTGACCCAATGTTGTCGCAAGTTCAAATTATTTAATTTAGCGCTTGAGGAATAACGCAAATTCCAAGTGCGTGAAAGTTTAAATTGGATAAGGCAATGCGTTATCCATTTTAAACTTTCATCCAACTTGAGTTTTGCAAATCTTGTTCTTCAAACACATATCTTCATTCCCAATAAATGTGTTTAATCGGGTAATAAAACAAATTAAAAACGACTATTATGCGTGCTCGGCGCTTGAAGGGTTTATATAGAGTTTGATAGGATGGAGACAAACACTCATCAATCCATGTTTATGAAACAAACTTGTGTAAACAGGGGAAATTTGTTCAGTATCTATCGCATAGCAAAATGCTATGCAATTCCCATTTGCTAATCAAATTTGTAATTGATTAGCACAATATGTATACATCAATGATAAGGTTGTCTAGCAAATTGAAAGATAACATTGCTAATCAATAATTTACAAACAAAGTTTTCCCTGGTAAAATTACCAAAACGTGATGTGGTAATTGCATAAGATGCTGACATTTTCTACCCTAGGGACTGAAAGCACGTATCTACCACCACTTGCGACACAGTGTCCCATGAAGCCGGGGACTAACCCTTTCAGCGCGAGAGAAAGTGTTTAGGAACTGTTTTCACAACATAAACAAATTATTGGCGGAAATTTATGAAATTTGCAGATAGAGATCTCAAATATAACACCGATTGAAAATGTAATTTGAAGCGTTGTCCAGTTCTAATTGAATAGTAAACAGGCATGACCAAAATATAAGCATGGGAGTATTTTTATTCATTTGAATTCACATTTGCTTCAGACATGCTGCAGACTTTGCTTCAAAGAACAGAAAAATGTCAAGAAATAGTCAATAAGTGTGTGGGTGTTATGTAGTCTGAGTGTGAGAATGTTATGGAGTCTAGGTTACATACATAATTTAGAACCAAGGTTAGTAGAACTAAAGTTACGTTTAATTTGTCAACCACCCCGCCCCCACCTCCCACAACATTGCTAATCAGAATGTGGGGGTAAAAGAAATATTTATAAAAACAATTTTTTGCTCCTCCCCGTATACTGTTATTTGTTTTTTTCTATCTTGTTTCGGTTGTATGATTGATTTTTTCTTATTTATTTGATAACATAATTATAATTATATTGTACTATATAATTGTACTCCATATTGTGTTTTGGTCTGAGTAATAATTTGAATTGAATTTAATCTAATGGTAGTTCCCTTATTGAAGATTAGATATCGAGCTTTTAGTGCGGGGATCGACTTCAGATTCTGACGTCTAAAGTCGATCCCCGCACTGAAAGAGTACAGTATTTATAATTGCCGTAGACCTATAACATAGGTATTCAAATGAAGCGGAAAGAGCTAACTGAGTCATTTATGATGATTTCAAATTGAAAAAAAAATCCCTTTCTCTGGTTGATACAAAAATATTCCAGTTTTATTTTATTTTATATTTTTATTTTTTATTTCAAGCCTGAATTTACAATTATCATCTTCACCCACTACAAGCTGCGAATTGCTGTCGCAATTCTCGAATTGTAGTGAATGAAAGTGGGTGGCAAATGACAAAAAAGACAGTGTTATGTTTAAAACCGTTCCACGAAAATTGTCGCTCTAAAACCACTAGTTGTAAAAAATTAGGTCATTCTTCAGGGATGTAAAATGATGCTTTAATGCATCGTGAGGGTTTCAAGGGTTAAATGTGTGAAAAGTTAACTCTGTGATAAATGTCCTTATTCCATCTCTCACTGCGCTGTCACACACAACATCAACCAGGATGCTAAACACAAATACAGAGACGGCAGGTTTTGTGACCGCATTTCTGAGGAGCGACTCATCTCTGCACAAACACCCAGCACTCCTTAGACAGTCTGGTACACCTACACAGTGTCTCAAAGATTTAAAAACATCAGTTGATGAACTTTCACACGGATAGTCACACGTGTTCTCAGTAAAAAACTTTTGACCATATCTTAGATAAACCTTTCCCCTATTACCAGAAATACATAACACAACATTTTTGCTATTACTAAGTACAAGAATATAGAAAATTATTCAAATTATGCAAATAGTCACCCGACACATAATAATGGTGTCTGATGACTTTATGCTCTTTGTGAGCGATTTTAATTTTCATTTGACTGTCACATTTCCACTGGTGTACTACAAGCCTTGTTCCTTCGGCTTCCATGGCGGTATATACATGACTTTAATTAGCATATACTTACTTTAGCTGTATGCATATAGTTTTCTATGTTTTATGCGCACCTCATGTGAGTGGCAAATTGGCCCCAAAATTAGTTGATAATTTAGTATAAAATAATCTTATTTATTTCAGGCATTTTAATTTCATTAATTTGAATCTCAAGCATTATTGATATTCAGCTCCAAATGAAACAATGCAGCAGTGATCCATTTAAATGTTATAAAAGTTCCAAAGATTCATGACAAAATCTCCTTGGGCTACCCTACGAACACAAGACGTTGAAACAAGTGTTGTTTTAACGTTGGACCACTGTCAACGATGCTGGCCTAACATAAAAATAACATTGTTTCAATGCCTCATGCTTGAAGGGTAGTTGATATGTGTAGCCATGGTAACAGAAGGTGTGACGAGGTGACGGCAGGTGCGTGTCCCACGACCCCTTGTGAGTACAAGGTGAACTAGGGATCGGTTTCACACCTGTGGTGTCCATGGTTACCCTCCTCTCTCTCAGCATCCGTGCTGCTGTCCCCCCCCCCCCTCCTCACACCTGTGACGGACACGGGATGATGACGTGGTCCCGTTTGGCATCGCTCCCACACCCTCACCTGGAAGGTGGATCCCTGAGGGGGGGGGATCCGGGAGAAATCCACACCGGTCACCTCCAGGGCTGTGACCTTCACGGCAGATTAACCCTTGAAGCGCTATAATACTTGTATTTAAACCACAGAGACCAAAGGGTTTTTTCATTTTAAAATCATCATAAATGTCTTTGTTAGCTCTTTCCAATTTATTTGAATACCTATGTTATGGGTGTACGGCCATTATAAATATTTTCATTCTTACAGTGCGGAGATTGACTTTAGACGTCAGAATCTGACGTGACCCTCGCGCTGTAAGGGTTAAGGGCAGGTCCCCTCTAACGCTTGAAACAAATGGGAAAGTATGCTGAAGGCGGTTGACTTAGACCAACTGATAAATTGCCTAACAGCAAAATACCGCAAACATATATTTTTTCAAATATATCATTTCAAACGTTTCTAAAAAAACCCGTATTTTTTGTTTTTTTAATTACATGTTTTTATTCGGTTCATGTAGGCCTATATATTACTTAATGCATGGAATGCAGGTATAGATCACTGAATGCACGTACACGTCAACGAATTCTTTGAATGCATGCATGACCATATCACGTAATGCATGGAAAGCATGTGTATATCATTGGATGTATGTACTAGTCAATGAATGCATTACACCATGATTGGACGCTATGGTCATTGTCAGACCGTGGTAAGACTCTGCTCAGACCATGGACTGACCATGATCAGGCCATTTTGTTTGATCAAATACATGAATCTGAATCATGGGCTGTCTATGGTCTGACCATGGTCAACCGTGGTAGTGAATTGGACACCATGGTTGTGAACTGGCCACATGGTCAGAATTGTAAATCCCAAGCATGGTCTGACCATGGTAAACCATGGTTGGGATTTACAATTTTGACCATGTGGCCAGTTCCAGGGTTTCCGCCAGGGGGGGGTCAGGGGGAGGTCCGGACCCCACCCACTCAGCACCACAGGGGGGGGGGGGGTTATCCCCCCCTTGTTGGCAAGAAAAAATAAAATATTTTCTATATTTTACTGTCATTTCAGTTAAAATAGGCCATTTTAAGCACCAAAATTTAAAAACTCGATTTTTTTTCTCCTGGGGGGGACCCCAGACCCCCCACCCCTTTTGGACCCCCCTCTCAAACATTTCTGGCGGAAACCCTGAGTTCACAACCATGTTAAACCATGGGCAAACCATGATAAACCATTGTGTTTTATGGTTTACCATGGTGTTCAATTCACTACCATGGGATTGGTCTGACCGTGGTCGACAATGATATGCCATGGACCTGGTCTACTATGGTCTAATAATAACGTGGTCTAATTTTGACTGGGGTGGGGTCCTCGCCCCCACAAACCACAGAAGGGGATCAAAGACTACAGATTCCAGCGAGCATATCACGAATGTCACGAAACCGCTCTGATTCCTCTCTTCATCATGATAACCGCTAGAGATAAGAGGATGGCAGGAATTCTAGGGCGACTTCGTGACCCAAACTCTCAACCCCCGGGGGTAGGAGAGTGGTGAGACCATCCCAGAAAACATGATACGTGGGCCTGTACTGGTTTAATGCTGGGCCACCGTCTACGACGCTGGCCCAGCATTAAACCAGTACAGGCTTAGAGTTTCCGGGTTTGATGTAATATTTTCTTGCTGAAACTAGATCCATCTCGGTTATCACTGTCCCTCTCTCTTCACCCTTAGAGCGCTCAAATACTTACATACAAACCATGGAGTCCAAACGGGTTTTCAATTTGAAACCATCATAAATGTCTTAGTCAGCCCTTTCCACTTCATTTGAATACCTATGTTACAGGTCTACGGCCACTGGTGACTACAAATATTTTAGTTCTTACAGTGCGGGGATAGAATTTAGTCGTCAGAATCTGACGTCTGTAGACGTCTAAAGTCGATCTCTGCATTGTAAGGGTTTTAAAGCGCTATATTATAGAATTTAAATGTTTATACTGGACTTGAAATGATGTCTCGCTACCCAACCCACAACTGCAATGGGTAAAATTACTTCTATCTTTACAACGCAGGTGAAAACATTATACTAATCTTGCAAATTCAATGCTCATTTCTGTTGAAAATGTTTTTTTTTAAACGACAAACACGAAGGTTAAACACGGCTAGAAATGTGATTTATAACATAAGGGCTGACTTAGGTGACGAGCTTCTTATGATCTCCAAGCAAAGATGATGAACCCCTTTGATGAGAGCAAAGCGGCTGAATTCATTGCTGGAACCAATAGATTCCTTGATGTAACCAAGAGATTCTTTGATGGAGCCAAGAGATACCTTGGTGAAACCAAGAGATTATTTGATGAAAACAAGAGATTCCTTGGTGAAATGAAGAGATTCGTTGAAAGAACCTAGAGATTCCTTGATGGAACTAAGAGATTCCTTGATGGAACCAAGATATTCCTTGATGGAACTAAGCTATTCCTTGATGGAACCAAGAGATTCTTTGATGGAGCCAAGCTATTCCTTGATGGAACCAAGAGATTCCTTGATGGAGCCAAGCTATTCTTTGATATAACCAAGAGATTCCTTGATGAAACCATAAGATTCCTTGATGAAACAAAGATATTCCTTGATGAATCCAAAAGATTCCTTGATGGAACCAAATCCCTATAGATTCCTTGATGGAACAAATATTATGTATTCCTTGATGAAACCAAGAGATTCCTTGATTTAACCAAGAGAAGTAGAACCTCTGGAGTATGTCAGATATTGACTTTCTTAACCAAACTGATGTAATAATTTAGTGTAACCAACAAACACGACGTTGACCGACCCACTATTGGGCCAGTACCACAGACGATGATCAACCAATGATGTGGTATATAAAATATTTCAATCTTAATAACAATTAACCAATATACCAAGTTATCTTATTTAAATTTCCACCCACTTGAAGTAGTGTCTCGCTCCCGCGACCCACAATTTAAGTGCATGGGTGAAAATTACTCAAATTTGTTTAATTTGAAATCAAACATTTACAAATCTTGAGGTTTAAACACTATAGACTCTTTGAACACTAATATCGTTCCCAATAATAGTGGTTTCACAGGTTAATACAACAAAACCGAAAATAGTCGCTATTATCGGTTTAAGAGTTATACACCATTTAATGAGGTTCCTGTGATAGTTGTTTGTTTATTAGTTATATAACGTGAAATCATAACAAATCGTAGTAAAAAGTACATATTTTAAAGAGCTGGTCTCCTCTCTGGAATTGTGTAACTAAAATAGGGCATACAAACACACATAACTAATAACTGTTAAAGGCAGTGCATGTTTATATAAGGTTAAATATACATGTATATATTCAGAAATGCATATTTACGCATTTCTGATATAATGTAAACCCTCTTTTACTAATTAATATAACCGAACATGGTATATGATAAGCACATAATTTTACATATAGCCAAGGTTATTTTTAACTTTCTTGGTATAACCAAGGATACTACGCACCCAGTATCCTTGATATAACCTGGGAACATCTCAGAATACTAGGTTCCTTGAGATTTCTTGATTTACCAGGCGAGTGTGACTGAATATGTGAGCATGTTATGCTGGATATTTTTCCGTGCAGGTATATGTAGATGGGCTTACCTGTATTATAAGGATCCCGGATCATGTGTAGTCCCATGGCGTGACCGTGTGTGACTGTGTGTGGAGCCAGTCCATGTGGCAATGACACAAGGATTGTTTATTATACCTGCCCTCGCCACGGATCGACTCAGGACGACGTCCCAATAGTGGCTTACAGCATGGCCAACGTGACCCATGTTGGCCATGCGGTAAGCCACAGTTGGAGACTGCACAGGTACTTGGTCTGTATATAGAGAGAGGGGAATGTGGCGGGAACCAGGTAAGGTCTGACAGGATGTACCCCCCCCCCCCCGCGCGGACTGTTTCCCTTATGTACGTGCCCCGTGCCTGCTGCTGCTGAGGCAGGGGTGCTGTAAAGATGTAGGACAGGTGGTTGATAAGCATGATAAAGAGATGCTGAACGAGACTACCGTACACAGTATGAGACCACAGCGAGATCATAATCACCCCAGAGAAGAAATGACGAGTGGTGTTAACGCAATCTTTCAATATACATTTAATTAAATCTAAACACAATGTAAGTAATTGACAAGGATTTGACCATCACTCAGTTTTATTCATGGTTGTCAAAATGTTGGCGTGTTATATGTGTTATTTTAAATATATTATTAGACTACAGTATTTTTTTGCAAAAAAAATAAAATTAAATGAATTTTTGACTTCACCACCAAATAAGATACTTTCTTGTGTGTCGAAGAGAAACCACCCAGGACGTACATCATTCATATGTGTGCATACAAGTTCAGGAGATAAATTTTAAAATACACAAGCACATCAAAGCGACATTTTAGACTCCATAGCGCTAAATCCTGTCTGCTTTACCACATACAGACCAATATATAATTTGGATTCCACTTTCATCTTGATTTCGGATGCAAATACTGACAAATTCATCACAACTGTTTGAATGATCACGTGGTTTAGCAAGTGAGTAATCAATTGTTAAATCCCATAACATCTTAGCATGTGGAAGGTTAAAGAGGTCAATTAGACACGCCTGGGTTATTATCAGTGGTTTTATAGATGCTGAAGGCCACTCACTGTGAAAACAAAAAGCTTACTGTCTAAATAATAAAGAACTCCGTATTGAATGTAGATAATCTATACATAGGCTTTCTGTAGTAAAATATTAAAATAACCTTTTGTTTAGAGTGTATCACATATAAAGAATTATTCACATACAGTTGGGTTACATACATTCTCAACACGCAAATCTAAAATATGTATGAGTATACTATTTCACTATAGTGAATAATATACCATAGCTCGTCTAACACTTAGGGTGTACGAAATTGTCAATGAATACTACAGCGGAATTTGAATTTGTTATGAAGAAAGACTTTACTTGCGTGTAAATAGAAGGGATAAAGCGATATATGAGATATGTAATGTGATGATACCTGGATCCTATATGTTCTGTGCCAGACTGTGCGCCACGTGAAAAAAAAATTAACAAAGCGATATTAGTAATACCAGAAATGCATTGTATTATGCATTTCTGGTAATACTCCAAACTTCTAAGGCTAGATAACTTTACTATAAAATAACCAGAGCAAATTCCGTTGAAAATAGCGTTTTATTTTCGGTGTCTAGGGTGTGTAAGGTTAATGATCCTGGTTGGACACGCCTGGGTTCCATAGGTAGACTTCAAACATCAACCAACACTAACGACCCTGTGTGTAGTGTAAAACCAAATCCAGAACAGTCATGCTGGCTTGTGTCCGTCATCAGGGTGAAACGCAGAAGCATTGATTCAGTGCTGGGCCAACGTCGCAGACGTTGACCCAGCATTGAATCAATGTTGGACTAAGGATTTTGGGTTTTGTCCCTGCCCCCAGCGTTAAGAACAAGCGCCTCTGTTCTCCCCCGGACCTCTCCACCCACCTGCATCCTCACCCCCACCTGTACCCCACAAGCATACCTCTGTGTGAGCCCCCACCTGTACCCCATAAACACACCTCTGTGTAAAGTGTCCACATCCAGGTATACCTGACAACCATTGCTATGTCAGCACCCCCCCCCCCCCCCGGGGTGTGGGTGAGGTGTGTGGTACAATATAGTTGTTGTATAAATATACATACTCAGACCATGATGTTCAATATCAGAACAAACTGCGCATTAAATAATATAGCCTTAATTCGTACTTTTTATGAACGCTTTTGCAATAAAATGGTCTGTCTTGAGAGGTTGTTTAGAGAAAAAAATACAGAGATATCCGTGTATGCTCTCTAGTCAAAAAAAGCATAATGATCCGAAGAAATAACAATATAAGGAGCAAAACATATAACTGAAGATATTTGTACTGTGCTCTACTAGAACTTGAATACCAACTAAATAATCAGAGACAATTAGCTACGTCAGGTAAAATAAGTCAGACGGTTTTGTTGCCTCTCGTCTGTGGTGGATGTAGAGCAATACACCTGAGGGCAGATACCCCCCCCCCCCCCCGTGTTATCAGCACATCCTGCTACAGCAGCAGATCCATCCTCTTACATCAGGGATGCTGGTGTTATCAGGATACCAGACAAGGTTGCGTAATGCCCACATCCCCAGCAGGGAGGCGGCCTTCTTACATCCCCGTGTTTCACATCACCTGGCTATAAACACACCTCACATGTGAGCAACCAGTAACATAACCAATGCTGGTTTAATTTTGGGCAAGCGTCGTAGACGATGAGCCAACATTAAGCCAGCCTTGTATCAACGCTTCGTGTCTGATTGCCGTCAATTAGCATCATTTGACCACCTGTTTTACTTCATATTACTTCTATTTATGGTTAAATCCACCAATGTGTAAGGCTGATTCATACATTACTATCCTCGTGCGATTCTCTTGACCCTGTTCAGCCTATATGTACACAACAGTGGCCTAAATATCCGTTCATTTTTTCATTCATACAAATCCATCAATTTATCGCTCAAATTATAAATTGGCAATATGCTTCTTCGGTAAAATACGTCTACTAGCAAAAATGGATCGTCTCCACTGTCGATAATGCAATTGTTGATAACGAAAACAACTATTTTGTCTATGTATTATCTTGATATTAATCATAATTACTTTAATAACTTATTATTGGCATTATCAAATAGCGGTTCTGGGGAGTGGAATTAAACATTAATTATTGGTTACAAATTCAAATTCAACCAATTGAATCTGCGGGTCGCAGTAGCGAGACACGACACAAGTTGATGAAAAATTTGCATTCTTGAAACTGACTGTCACATAGTGAATATGAGAGCCTGAGGGCACCGATGTCGATAGAGTTGTTTATGTGATTTAAAACTTTCAGAGCGGGGACCGTCTTTAAACGTCAGAATTGACTCTATAGATGATCCCCGCACTGAAAGAACTAAAAGATATCTAGTGGCCGTAGACCCATAACATAGGTATTCAAATTAAGCGGAAAGAGGAAACTAAAACATCTATAATGATTTCAAATTGAAAAAACCCTTTTTGTCTGCATGGTTTATAAAAAAATATTTCAGCGTTTCAATAAAAGGTTAATTGGGGCGTGTATAACCAGTTCATGGAAGTGAAAATGCCTTATATCTGTGAAGCTTATATAAAATTTAATTTATGACTTAATTTTATAAATGCAAGTAATTTTCAGTCCATGAAGCTGTGGATCGCGGTAGCGATTCACAGCTTCAAGGACTGAAAAAAATGACAGCCATGAGCTGTATGGGCTGAGCTGGCCCACACCTGATACTTGCATACAGCTGTACAGTCCAGATGTTTCTCTTTGTGTATGATATACTGCTAATGGGTCATGAGTATCTCTTTCTAACATGTTTTCAAACAGGTTACAAGTGGATGATACAGAACTCGCCGACTTCAAAAGAACTCCGGACTACCTGAACCATGTGACTTTGTAAGGGGCTCCAGAAATGTTTGAAGTGGGCCAATATCATTCTGGAAGAGATAAACCGTGGCACTGCTCATACCAAGGAATCTATGAGATTCCTTGCTCATACCATGGAGTTAGTAGAACTTAATTATCTCTATGCTCATACCATGGAGTTCTCCTACAAACTGGAACCGGGGAACTATCTATGAGGAGGGGCTAGCGTTTCAAATAACTACGTGAAACTCTTTTATACTGGATAGAAACTTGATGTTAGCAATAAGTCCGATAATTCGGTGTGTTTTCAGCAGAAATTGTGACACAAGCAAGTCAGCTATTTTACACAGGGCTGCATTGAGGCCTTCGCTTGGTCCAAATCCTATCAAATCCTATCTGTTGGCGCCGCATACCGATTGATGTCACTTACCCAAGCAATTGCCCGAACACCTTACTTGTTTATTAAATGACCGCCATTAGATTATAACATTTCTATTGAACAATGTATGTTTGGAGGAGAATGTCCTAACCCTTAAACTGTTAAATTAAATAATCTATTTTTTCACCCACTTGTGTGTGTGTCAATATGATAAAGAGTACATTCCTGGGCCGACATGTTTCCCGCCAGTCAGCCTCTACTGGATGCCCACCTCCCAACAGCCTTTCTGGATGCCCACCTCCCACCAGGCTCTCTGGATCCCCCACCTACCGGTGTATCATTGACCTCAGTTATCGCTCAGGTAAACACGACGGAAGTAGCACTATTAGGGTGTTATCTAATCACTGGAACAAGCCTAGACTGGCCCTGAATGTCAGGTACGGCATCAGATGTATTAGCGGACGCTATCAGCCCCACCAGCCAGGTGATAACAGGTCTGCTCTGCAAAGCCAAAAGGCAGTATCTGCTCACTTGTAAAGTAATCAGATACTGCCTGTTGGCTTTGCAAGGCAGTGGTGATAACAACGATAACACACGCCTAGAAGTCTCAGATAACTCACAACTCTCATCTTTGATGTTACTTTCTTAGAGCTCCATATCTCATTAATACAAACATTTTATTCTATAAATCTTCCTTTAAAACGACACAGTGAAAAATCGGTAATTTTATTCTCGCTTCTTAATATGACCATATGATGTAAACATGTCCATAGACTAGATGTGCAAAAGTTTTTTTCGGGCTGCGCATTTACCAGTTAAGCGAGATACAGAGACGAAATTCTCGATTTCTTATTTTGGACATGCATGTCCAAAGTAAGAAATACGGTTCAATTGTTCGGTGGCGCCACCACTTCCTATACAGGATTTAGCGCAGCATTTGTTCATCCTGTCATAGGCAGACGTAGTTGCTTCCACAGAACGAACACCTCAGAAGACTGCAGGTTGCATTTGCTGACACCTGCGGCTTCGTTAATTCCGCTACGTCTTCTTGTGAATAAATCTTTACTTTATTTAAATCATTTTCCATATTTTTTACTCATGTAATTTTCTGTCCACCTCCGAGTTTCTTCAGTTGATCATTTGATCTGGTGTGTTTTAAAGCGATTTGTACTGGCGTTTATCCAGTCAACACATGTGTCCAAACCAGGATCTCAGCAAACACGACACATTGAAACAATGTTGGTTCAGCGTTGGCCCAACGTCTGCGACGTTGGACCAACTTTAAACCAACATTGTTTTAATGTGCCGTGTTTGCTGGGATAGTCCCCCCCCCCCAGGGCTCCACCTGGATCTACAGGGATGAGGACAGGTGCCGGGTGATTACGGGATGTCGGCCCTCATTAACCTGCACAGTGTATGAACACACCTAGAGTGTCAGGATACAGGACCCTCCACTGAGAAGCCACCATAACGGATCATTTATCACCCTCTACCACCAGCAAGTGAGGAAAATGACCCCTATCAAGAAAATCTCTTGCCCCTACCCAGCAGACACGAAAATAATCATGAAGTCCAATAAATTAGGTTTTGAGTTTTTGCAACAGCAAAAATAATAGAATCGAATCAAATCAATTTTATTGCAGACAATGGTAAATACATCATATTACACCAATAAATAATAAATAAGTCAACTTGTGGCGGCCATTTTAAATTTCATAAACCTTGAAAAATTGCCTGCACACCTCCATGAGGAATGTGATTGTAAAATTTGAATAAGTTTTTATTTTAAGTTCTTGCGCCCTCAAAAAGTTAATCTGTGGCATCTTTAAACACTCACTGGCAAACGGTCAGCCCTGCAATAATTGGGGCTTTGCATCGAGTGTTGCACTCAATATGGCGTCTGTATGGAATCAGTCATAGTTATGAGGAATCCACTGAAATAGTGATATAAATGTTGTTGCATGGTTATATTGCAAAGGCAAACAGCAGTAACTGCTTACTTTTCAAGTACGCAGTTACTGCTGTTTCCCTTTTCACGGCATTATAGCGATGTAGGTAGGCGTCACACACCCCCTCACAGCCCCAGCAAACATGAAACATTGAAACAATGTTGGGTCAATGTTGGCCCGCCGTCTACGACGGCGGAACAACATTGACCCAACATTGGTTCAATGTCTCGTGTCTGCTGGGGCGCTGTTTAGACTCCCGCAGTCACCTCGCCACCCATCATGACCAAGGGGTGACTTTGTGACCATCATATATGAAGCCGTCAACAAGGAAATACTTTATTTATTAGTTAGTTTATATTTAACACCTATAATTTGACATCATGTTATTGCTACATCCTATGAGTTACTCCTACATGTAGCTTTATTATCTTGTAACCTCCTTGGTAATACTAAAAACGGTCTTGAAATCACGTTTTATCACCAGGTTGGACAGTCTGAATTTAGTCTATGCATACAAAAATGGCCTAAAATCACATAGTATTGTACTTTCAGTCAAAATTAAAGTTACTATTCCATTAATGCAGAATTAACATTACAAGGGTGAAAAAAGATGAATTTTATATTTTGAAAATTCACAATAATTTGTTTAATTTTTTCATTGTGAATTCAATGTATAGATCTCCATGGTTCTAATCTCCATGGCTCTGATCTCCATGGTTCTAGTACAGATAGTAGTTTCTCTGATGCTGTGCGAAGTCAAACAGCAGTAGCTGTTTACTTTTCGAGTAATCAGTTACTTTTGTTTGTCTTTGCTGGCGCAGCTGTTCCAGTAAAAACAAAACGTAGAACCAATGTTCGTTTATTGCTGGCCCACCGTCTGCGACGCTTGGCCAACAATAAACCAACATTGGTTCCACGCATCGCGTTTGCTGGGGAGGCACGTAGGTAGCTGTACACGGACTCGATCTGTGATTGTATATATATCTATCTGGATCCGCCCCTCTATCGTGGGAAAGGTGTCCGGTCCATGGCCGGGTCGCCATGTAGCACGCTCAGGTCGCCGTGGACAAGGCCAGGCCGCCAATACCTCACCAGTAATTGACAGTGTCCACTACCACTGACATTACAGGCACCATGGACAAAAAGTCATTATTAACACTTTAAACACAAAAGACGACTAATTCGTTTTATATCTGTATTATTAGAAGGTGAAATCACAAATATTATCTCCGCCAAAGGAGGTTATGTATAGGATAAAGCCCGAGAAACTCTACATTCTTAGCTGTGGAAAAGGCCTCGGCCGAAGGCCGTGACCTTTTCCACAGCTAAGAATGTAGAGCTCCGAGGGTTTTAACTGACTTAAAACACATCTGACCATAATGAGGATCCCTCATAATCAACAGCTCGCTCACACCTGACTGATTATAGCACTACTGGCCTATCATGATAATTGGTCTGTACATGATCGACATTAACTCTCCATTCCCGGCTTAGAATGTAGTGGTCGGACAAAGAGAATAATGAAGTGGTGGGTTTTAAGTTTTGGTCGCGTTGGTTTGTTACCAGAGGTGTGTCTCGGACCAAAGAACAATCCATTAAATTTGGGCATAGAGTTCTACCTCTATGATTCGGGCGATGATCACGATTACGATCCGGATCCGATTCTAATCAATTTTTTTAGTTGTGTCACGGGCCAAGGAACACTCCATTCTATTCTGGGGATGACCGAGTGACCATCCGGACCCAGATGCAATACACAATCACTGCGGCGGCGGACTGGGAGGTTTGTAGTCTGTGATCAATGAATCTATAATGGCTTCCTTGCTCTGATTGACTGTCTAGTTGGGAATGAAATGAGTATTTAAGCATCAATATTTGCAAATGTTTGGTCTCAAATTAAACAAATATGAGTCATTTTCACCCACTTGAAGTTGTGGGTCGCGGTAGCGAGACACAACTTCAAGTGGGTGAAAATTGAAATCAGATAACCTAGCGGGCAAAGGGTTAACCCCTGCAGATGACGTGTATGTATACACGTTTTCAAGCACGTTTCAAGACTTGATCAACATGATCAATGCTTTTGAAAAAAGTTCAAGTTTTAAACCAAATACATTATTTCTGTGACACAATGACACAAAGTATTCATTAATTCTCTAAATTTGAAAAAAAAGGTTTATTTAATACACAGTCGGTTCAACCAACAGAAAAATATTGATTACGACAACATCAAATCATCATTGCATTGAAATAGTTTTTGTCTTGGTCTCCAGCACTACAAGACATCGATCCAATGTGGATTTGATTTTGTTCCACCGTCTACAACGCTGACCAAACATAAAATCACCATTGGACTATTTTTTCAGGTCTGAGCCTTCCAGCACTAGAAGACATTGAACCAAAGTGAATTTGAAAAATCCAGACTTGGTTGAAATCTTGATTTTATCTGGTTCTCCAGGACTCCAAGACTTGCCCAGTGGTCAGTGTGAGTGATGAAGTCAGTGGTGATGGTGGTGTCAGGGAGGGGGTGATTAGAACCAGACATGGCTCGGCACACTACACGTATTGTGTTTCATGCCATATCTACATGTCACATGCCTCAGCCAATCAGGTGGGCGGATCCACTAGGGTAATTACCCCCATAGTGACGTACTCAGTATTAATATACAAAATTAAGTGGCCACTTCTAATAATGCATATAAATGTATATAAATGTCACATGTCACTATGTGTGTATAATGTCCTCTAATTTTGTGAATGTCACCTGCAGAAAGCATATATTTTACTTGCATGAATGAATGAATGAATGAATGAATGAATGAATGAATGAATGAATGAATGAATGAATGAATGAATGAATGAATGAATGAATGAATGAATGAATGAATGAATGGGCCAGCGTCGTAGCGCTTAATGTTGGGCCAGCAAAACTGGGTATATCGTGTTTGTTGGAAAGCCATGGAAAAAAATATTCGTTTTAACTATCACTCCCTCCTGTGTGAATGGCTTTAGGAAATTTGTTGGCACATATATAGGCTGAACTGTACCAGAAATGCCTTCACATGATGTTGAGCCTCGGATGACAACCCAGCAAATACAACAATTTGACCCAATGTTGGTTTAATGTTGGACCAGTGTCGGAGACGGTACAGCCCCATGAAAACTGATGGTTAGAGACACTCGACTCCTGTATTTCAGATAAACGTTGTGGTCCTGTACACGCAGACACCTGACTGTCACAGGGACCCCCTAAGACATACAGCACATTCCGATCCATACCACCTGGATCCAAACCAGCAGACACAAGCCATTGAATCAATGTTGGCGTAGCGTTGGTACACCATCTACGACGTTGGGCCAACGTTAAGCCAATATTAATTCAACCTCTTGTGTCTGCTGGGAAATACCATGATCCAGTGCTGCTTTATTGTTGGGCAAGCGTCGCGGACGCTGAACCAGCATTGAGTCAACATTGGGTAAAAGTCTCGTATTTGCTAGGGTCCACCTGGATTAAAAACATTGACTAATATCCCAATGCTGGTTGAGTGTTGGCCAAACTTCAGCGACGCTGGCCCATCATTCGATCAGCATTGGGTGGACGTCGCATATTTGATGGGGATCTGTAGACAGGGAAAACATCTTAATGTGAAAGAGACATGTACCTGGCTAGTGACAACAGTGGGCCTACGCTGGCCCGACGTCTGCTTGTAACAGGATCTGTGAAGTGTACATCCCTGACACTCTAGAAAACATGAGTCGTTGATCCAATGTTGGTTTAATGTTGAGCCATCGTCTGCGACGATGGCCCAACATTAAAGCAACATTGAGTCAACGTATCACGCATCCACGTGTGTTAGTACTCAGAGTGGTGTGTGGTACTGTCAGCATAACGTGGTAATCTATGAGTACCGGGGAATAGACGCACCCCTCTGTCTGTGTGTCATCTCATGACTGACGCCAGGTCATACACTCCTCAGACACCGTGTCATGCAAAAATCATGGAAAAATACAACAAGCATCCAATGAATCAACTGTGGGCCTTTTGACGAGCACATTTTTTATTGGATCAGTGCTGTACTTGTCATACCGCTCGTAGTGAAAACTATAGATATTTATAAATTATATCATGGCTGTTTATCGTCCCGCATATCAGCCC
Organism: Flabesymbios commensalis; assembly: GCA_964017125.1. Classification (NCBI taxonomy): domain Eukaryota; kingdom Metazoa; phylum Annelida; class Polychaeta; order Terebellida; family Flabelligeridae; genus Flabesymbios; species Flabesymbios commensalis. Next base: position 51,698,389 of record OZ024918.1, on the reverse strand, counting down.
GACCTAGTTGTATTCTCCATGAGTCATAGACCTTGACCAGAGGGAAAATACAATTAAGGAGAGCTGGTGTGAGGGACGATACAACTTTAGCCATGGTATTTCCTTTATATCTATGGTGAAAACAATAACACCCAGTTTGTTTGCGAGAACAGCAGAATATTTCTTTTTGTCATTGATATAGTTATTTTAAAATCGACAGAGGTTTAAAATCTACGACATGATTGGGCAATTTGGCTGATGTTAGCTATCAATGCTTCCATTTATTTTTCTAAAAATGTCACAAATAATGTCACAGATTCAGCTCATTGGACCAGTATTTTCGAGGCTATAGACTTATATCTTAGGCATAAGATCAATAGAGATATCCCAACCAATCACTAGTGTTCTGTAGCTATGTACGTCATATAAATGGCTATTTTTAAATATTGGTCAGCCGCTGGCTCATTCGGTTCGGCTGTGAACCAGTTACCGTTGGTACCAGGTTCGAATCCCAACCGGGACGAATATTTGTCATCGCGGTTGTCCATATATGCGATGTTCCAAACTGTTTAAGGGTATGGAGTGTACTGTGTTCTCTGATTTTTAGAGTGTACATCTTTTCCCGTTCCATGTTTCCCGTGTCACACTATAAGGGGGGTGTAAGTGCCTGTGTTGTTGACATGGGTCTATCTGGCGTCAGGTACGGGTCTCTGGCACCTGGGGGCGCCACCAGGGGGTGTACCAACCACTGGGTCAATCACCTAGCCCAGCTCTACCCCCATCCACCGGGATCTACCTCTGACCTGTCCTGGTACAGGGGGCATGGTGGCGGGGTGGATGATGGGCAAATGCTGGGCCAGCGTATTTGCTAGGATCAAGACGGGGGTGGTGGTGAAGGAGGGGGGGGGGGAGGGGGCACCTGTATCCCATCCACTAAAATACCTATATAACGACCAACCCAACTAACACAAGACGTTGAACCAATGTTGTTTTAATGTTGGTTCATCGTCGTAGACGGTGGGCCAATATTAAACCAGCATTGGTTCAACGTCGTGTTTGCTGGGAACCCCCTCAGAGAACTATTTCAAATTAATTCACCCAACCCACAGCATAAACGATATGTAAGTTCAATGTGAAGATTTAAAAGCAAAGTATATTAATATAATTTAATAGTATAACAATAAGGAGTGTCTGATTTAAAATATTTAAAATTTACAAAGATGTTTAGTCCAAAAATCTGTTGATATCGTTTAATTTACTTCACCTTTATTTGGCTTGCCTCATACACTCCCAACTTTACATGACGTCATGGCATATTTTGAATAAAAATGTCCAAAAAAAAATGTCCAAAAGTACATATTTATTGTGAATTACATCACAATTAGGTTATTATCGAAATGTAGCACACTACTTAGCCAGCCGTGCCCACATTACCCCACATGAGGTGTGGTGTTTAGCTGTTTATTTGTTATCTATTTACGTGGAATTTGACTCATTTTGCATGTCAATTTGTCCCACATGTCACAAACACATACAGGACAAGATGGCAGCGATTATTTTCCCAGATTCTCTGTTGAAAGTAGACGGATTACATTTCTCAGGGTGAAGGGCTCTATTTGACAAACACATGGTCAGATACTGTTCTGAGAAGATTGGATAAAATATGCACCTTTTTCAGAAAAAAGTCTCTAATTTTCAAATTCTTATGTAATGCATAGCTAAGTTTTTTTGTAATTTAATTATAATATTGCTGTGTAATTTTTTTTCGGAATTGTCGGTGATTCCGTGTGTTATGCAGCCGAGCCTGCAACGCTATATCGATTACTGATAAAATATAATAGTCTGGGGTTTCATTGATAGCTCACATTGATTCTATAATAATAATTCACAATATGCATTGTATAAGTAAGATATAATTATTATTGTTTTCAGCATTAACCCTTTCGGCGCGGAGACCGTCTAAAGTTGTTTCATGCACCGAAAAAATTAAAAATGACCGTACACCCAGAGAATAACCAGCAGACACAAGCCGATGAATCAATATTAGTTTAACGTTGGTCCACCGTCTACGGCGCTGGACCAACGGGAAACCAACATTGATTCAATGTCTTGTGTCCGCTGGGTATAGGTGATAAAATAAAGCAGAAAGGGTCAACTAAGACATTTATGATTTGAAATTGAAGTAACCCTTGGTCTCCATAGGCTATACAAAAATACTGCAGCGTTGTATTAATTACGGTTAAAGAACACAACCGTTTACTCTTACAGCGCGGGGATCGACATTAGACGTCAGAAGCTGACGTCTGTAGACGTCAGCTTCTGACGTCTAATGTCAATCACCGCGTTGTAAGAGTAAAACTATTTACAATGACCGTAGACATGACATGAGTAAAACTATTTATAATGACCGTAGACATGACATAGGTATTCTGATGAATCAGAAAGAGCTAACTAAGATATTAATGATGATTTCAAATTGAATAAAACCTTTTGGTCTTCATGGTTTATATAAAACAAATGCAATAATTTAAGAGCGCTGAGGTGTATCTGGGCGGTGCTGGGTGACTCGCAGGTCGATCTGGTCTGGATTTTCTCAAGGTGTAGTATATACCTACAAGTACTCCTCCAGCATCCCACCTACCTGCCCTACGCCCCCCCTAAACCACCAGCAGGGACACCCCCGGCACGGACCTGCTAATCCGTGTCGACTTACCTACCCACCACGTGCTCGTTAACCCTCTCAGCTCTGAAGCACTAAATCCACGCCACGTTAACCATTATTTTCTTATTTTTTATTTTGTTTTCGTTTGCTCGTTTTATCTGTTTTATCAGCAGGTTGAATCACTCATAGTGGGAATAACATGAGTGTATAAACATCAAGATTTACAAATGTTTTGTCTCAAATATAAACAAATATGAGTAATTTTCAACTGTGTTATCGCTAAAGTGAGACAGAATTTCAATTGCTGAAAATTAATTAGTTTTGTGAACTTTAAGTCAGAACAATCTCATTAATCTAGATATATTTTACTAAAGAAAACAATAAAAAATGAAATTGCTACTAAAAAAACAAAACACTACTGTGGTGCATGTAAGGGTTAACCCTTGTTGCCCTGAAACCTCCACTCACGATGATAACTGTTCAAAAAAAAATAATTAGTAATTATGAGTAATTATTAGCATTATAAATAGCACATTTAGGTCTATGTCTGAATATGTCTGCGATTGGGAAGATATACAAATATTTCCAATTTGAAAAAAAATACATTTTCACAAACTTGAAGTGGTGAATCGCGTAAGCGAGTCACAACTTCAATTTTGTGAAAAAATCAGTTAAATAATTTGGTGGCTAAAGTATTTAATTTTATTGAATAAAATAACCCACACAAAATGAGTTATCCAAATCTGTTTGAAATAAAGTGTATGACAGATAACAAACTACATTGAATAAATACATTTGAAATTGCTTTCCCATGGAGCATAATTAAATTATGTCCTTCATTTCATTGGAAATGCAAAGAAAACATAAAATAACTACCTATTTTGCGCCTGGGGCCATCTTAGTCCAACCTCATCGGCGCGCAATACAGCTTCAAAATCACACGATCCACAACTTCAACCGGGGGGGGGGGGGATACGTAAAATGTGCAATTTGAAACAAAACATATGTCAATCCAGCAAATTTGATGATCCACCTTCAAATGATTTTGTTTGAATGATAAACAAAAATATTTAAACATTTAAACTCTAGACGTTAAAGTGTTAACCACACAGCGCCGCTGAGGACCTCATTAATCGCTCCATACCTTAACTCAACTTCATATCTAATTAGCTGAATTCCCGCCCTCGGCCTGTATTGTTTTAACCGCGACCCGAGGTTCTTGTAAACACGGGGCAATAGGCGGTGGGAGGGGGGGGGGCGGACAAGGTGGTCTGAGGACCCCCTATTCCCCATGGCGCGGAATTATACATCTGGATCTGTACTCACAAATAGGACGATCTGTCACCCCTTATCTCAGACACCCAGATACAGCGCGTACACGCAATCATAGCTAAAATAATACCCAGTTGCCAAGTTTTCAGGTGATTCAGTGTGAAATATGCGCATCATAGCTTGACTGAAGCTCTAAAATACAAGGTGGTATGTGTGTTACAGGTTCAAAGATGCATGAATGCATCTTTGAACCTGTAACACACATACAAGAACGAGTAAACAAGTCAATATTCTTAAGTGACTGGCGTACTCATGTATCGAGAGTGGTTTACTGGTAATACTTATGTTGCTCTTTTGATGTACGAGGAATTGTTGCTTGGATGTTTAAAATAGCATGTTTTGCTCACTGGGATATGATTCGTGCAATAATTTACAAAATAATTAAACCATAGTTTTAGAGATATACAAGCAAAACAAAGACTACAATCAGTCTGATTGTTAACTAAAGTTATGAGTAATTATTAGTAAATGAGTGAAGATAGTATATTGTTTTACATTGTTTATTTCTCATTGTGGCAATATATCACAATAGAAATACGCCTTATTCTTATAGTAAGACTTAATGGGGTATTTCTTTATATGGATTATGCATACTACCACAGGTAGCATTTGAACAGTTTGAAGCACATATATGCACAGTTACAACCACCGGTTCTGTAGGGAATTAAGAAACCAGATAAGAACGAGCCCACACCTGGGCTCTACAACAGCGGCAATGCAGTCTTGATGATCTTTATGATGTAACAATCGAGATTGAAGTATTCATGATAATAAAACAATAATCAAGTTTGCGTTACAATTATTACCCCTTACAATGCTGAAATATTTTTGTATAAACTATGGAGACCATAGGTGTTTTTTTTCCATTTGAAATTATCATAAATGTCTTAGTTAGCTGTTTTCGCCTCATTTAGATACCTAAATTATGGGTTTACGCCCATCATTTTTTCCATCTGTAAGTGTGGGGGCCGTCTTTAACCATTTAGACCCCCACGATGCATCAAAGCATCATTTCCCATCACTGAAAATTGATTAAATTTCCTAAATTTAAATGTTCTATAACGAAGATTTTCATGAAAATATTTGATAAATTATTGATAATATTTTTCAATTTGTCAACAAAGTCAAGCCATTTTAATCCACTACAAGGCGGAAATTGCGACAGCAATTTGCGGCCTGTAGTGGATTCAAATGGTCAAGTAAATGCAGGATTAAAAGGGTTAAACGTCAGAATCTGACGTGTATTGACGTATAGTAAGATTCTGACGTCTAAAGACGGTCCCCGTGCTGAAACTCTCGCTGTTACAGATTCTACCAGAGTGAAGTGACTGGACCCAGCACAACCACTCCAGTAGACCCCCTGGTCCATATAGGGTGTCTAGTGAGTATGGATGTGCGCACACTCCCACGCTTGTATAGCTGTCCTTCTCAATCCATCTGAGCAGCCTCTAGTATCCCGGTAATCACTCCAGCCAGGTAACGGGTCCTGGAGGGGGGGGGGCGGGCTGTGGCGTGGGAAGTAGTCTACCCCAGTCTGCAGAGTAGAGACAAACAGCAGTAACTGTTTACTTTACAAGTAAGCAGTTACTGCTGTTTGTCTTCACATGACATCAGTCTGTTCGCTATCACCCCAGGCTCTCTAACGTAATATATCCAGAGGCCACCCCTACCCGACACACAGCCATCTAAACAACAGGTAGATTAACAAGAAGAAATCAAAGTAATACAGTAACCTTCATATTATTCTTCCTTTATAGTAAATTTTATATATAATTTGAATGATTTGATTTTTATTGCACCATGATTTCTGTTGCACCATTATTTTAATGCATCATCAATTTTGTATTCTAGTAACATTTTCTGTATTAATCATTTTCTCCAAAAAAAGGTAACCACAGCTGACATAACGCTCTGCCTTACACAATAGTAAGTGCTGACTTAAAAAAGTATGCAGCTCCTTCTGTTTGCACTTTGCAAGTAGATTCCAATTGCTGGCAACAATTTAAATGCCTTTTAAAAATAATGATAAACCACCTTTTTTAACTCAGCTACATGCATTTTTTTGCTATGTTAATCCACAAGTCGCGAATACCATTGGCTCATTCAGTACACTTGGTGGCTTATTCAGTACACTTGGTACACCACGGTACCCGGTACCTGGTGCACCAAGGGTAAATCCTGCTAATCGACCACTGCCATCAACATCAAAGTATCCGAGATGAAAGTGACATTTCAGAATCCATAAATCACTTTCGTCAAGAGGCATACCGTGCCATGTAGGTGAGTAGCCGGGTCAGAAAGGGGGTCTATATTGTCTACGTATTTTGCCAAATGCTGTTATTTTCTTAACCATAATCATCTTCTAAATTATCCGCAATGGTGCAAAATAAAGCAAAAATGCAAAAAATGCCAAATGTCTCATTTGAAAATCATGACTCTATCGATTAGTCTCTGTAGATAAAAATAAAACCTAATCGTGACTACGTTTGAAAAATAAAATACAATTAAAAATGGAATGACTTGCTGTCTTTTAGAGTACAAAACAAAAAATAAATAATGTAGGCCTATAATACAAATTGCAATGTTAACAGTACAGCGTCACCTGGTAACACGTTTGAAAACTGGACCAAATATGCAAAGACAATTACTAAACATGCATGGTGGACGTTTGCAACTGATAAAAGTCCCAATAAACACGATACGTTGATACAATGCTGGGTTGATGTTGGACTAGCGTCGTAGACAATGGCCCAACATCAACCCAGCATTGGTAGATCGTCTCGTATTTAGAGTGTTCTCAGAAGTGGACGGGTGAATGGTTGCGACAATATCTTCGTTCTGGAACGATATTGAAACATAAATAAGAAGCTGTCTCCTGAAATTGACAATGGAAAAAAAAAGTTTGAAAATTATGGATTAGGAATTCCCCCTTTCAGGTTGTAAAATTACAAATTTAATTAGTTAATGGGCAGAATTGCATAGCACTTTGCTATGTTAGAAAAACATTTTGTAGTGCGCCTATGTGATACTGAACAAAATGTTCCCTGCATACCGTGCAGACAGTACGAACACCGACGAATATATTATGCGTCAAGTAACTTCCAGTGGTGGGTAATAATTTGACTTATTTGTGGTTTTGTGACTTCTAGGGTCGCCATTCCACCGGAGCAGACATAACAGACATTGACATGATATAAGTGTAGATTAGTTTTACAGGGGGTGACCCCCTCACTGTCTGCGGGCGGCGGGGGGGGGGGGGGTGTAGGTGATCCCTCAGGCATTCCTCGGGTACCTGGATCTCACAAGAGAACGCTGCACGCGGAGCCACTGTTGATTCAATGCTGGGCCAACGTCGCAGATGTTGGCCCAGCATTGAATCAACATTGGCTAAACGTCTCGTACTTCATTGACACCAGAAAAAGTACTTAAGAATGCTGTTTTTACATTGGAACGACGTTGCAAACATTGGTACAGCATTATCCCATCATTGTGCCAATGTTTCTGATTTTAACACTAGATAACGTCTCGTTTTGCCCTCGGAAAAAAACATCATGAATCAGGGATGGTTTAATGTTGGGGCAGCGATGCAAGCATTGGGCCGACATTACACCGAAGTTGTGTCAATGTGTCTGGTTGTCAAGGGACACCACCTGATCCTGGGAAAGGTAACGCCCCCTGCCGACCTCAGCAATAACTAAACCTAATACTGCACACACCTGTCGCCACCTGGGTCTTAAAGGGTGGTATCTCCAACTACACAGAGTGGCAAATACGACCATTTAACACCCAGGTGCGTATGGTGAGTTAACGTAATACATCAGTACATAAAGTGGCAAATAAAAGAAGCGTCAATGGGGACCTTTTTCCTAGATACATATCAACCCTTAGAGCGCTGAAATATATTTATATAAACCAAGAGACAAAAGGTTTTTTTCAATTTCAAATAATCATAATTGTCTTAGGAGGGAAGTGCCAGTTTATTCATCTCACCATCCTCAGGAGGTTCCTGGCCCAGTTTAGCATATATGTGCACAAAGGTGGCCTAAACCCCATTCATTCATTCGAAGTCAGGAAAGCATGTGGTCTTCAAAATCAGACAAACTTAAATCAACCTTTCAAAACATTCAGCCGAATTTATTATGTAAGGGAAAACATAAAAAGTCCGTCTTTGAGAGATATAAGAAAGAGAAAAAAAGTTATTATTTAAGGGAAAGCTCACCAAAGTTTGTTTTAAATGGCAAGTACATGTACATCATATTTAGTCTTCAAGGGCAAGCACGGTAACGTTACTTTTAAAGGGTGAGAACAGCATATATATATATATAGCTATTTTTTAACCCTTTGAGTGCGGGCGACGCTTTTAAGCGCATTCATACTGTTTTTCCACAACTAAAATTTGACAGAAATTGAACAAATATGCATGTATAAATCTTGAGTAAAGCCCCCATTGTGAAATTTAGCAGGTTTAATTTTTAAGTGAGGAGGTATTTTCCTTTCATTTGAAGTTGGCAATTGCGTGAGCAATGCCAACTTCAAATGAAAGGAAAATGTTAAGTAGTAATGAAGCACTTAAATAGTTAAGGGCAATCACACCAAAGTTTGTCCTAAAGGGACAGTACAGCATAGTTATTCTTCAAGGGTAAGACCAGCACAATCAATCTCTAAGGACAGGGACAGCAAAATCCCCTTGTTGCACTTATGAAGCATATTAAAAAAAGTATTAAAGATGGAGATGAAGAGATCAGCTTACTTTGATATGACACCCGTCTTGTGTCGTTAATAAAATCAGTGTAATTGATCTCAAGGTTGAACTGAAAGGGGCAGATCTAGAATTTTTGAAAAAAGGGGGTTCGATAGTCTTCTTAGCTAATATATGAGGCTTATATCGACACTCTAAACTTACTAGGGTAGTGCCTTAATTTGAGGCACCACCCTGAATATTTTGAGTGTCAAATGCCTATATTTTGGCAATTTTGATCAATGTTGAGGCAATTTTTTTTTGGAAAAGGTGGGGGGGGGGCAGGACTCCCTCACCCCCCTTCTGGATACGCCACTGATGGTAATGAGCAGAAACACAAGGACTTTAACCCTTTCACCGCTAATCACGACAATAGTCGTTTTTATTTTATTTTATTAGCAGGTGAAATCATTGTTTTAGGGAGTGAAATGAGTGCTTAATCTCCTGTTAAACTTCAATAATTGCAATTATTTATCTCAAATTAAACAAATATGGGTACTTTTCACCCCCTTAAAGTTGGGCGTCGGTGTAGGTGAGTCACAGCTTTAAGTGGGTGCAAATTTAAACAAGATAACTCAGCAGCTAATCGGTTATGAGAGCTAAGACATCAATACATTGTATTGGTAACAGATGAGATAGACTGGGAAATATGGGGTCCATACACAAGTGGAGCAAAACCCATACATACATTCATTAAGAGTATCAGCCTGTAGGGACATCTAGTGGCAGTGTTAGTCACAGGCGGCTTGGTAATGGCCGTATGGTGTGATGACGCGCAGTTCTCTAGTCTGCCGTAACAACACGTTTACCCTCATGGAATGTACAACAATTACCTTATCACATATTGCACAGTACACTGATAATCAGCAGGGAAATGGCCATATAATCATCAGCCAACGCTATTTTATTAGCTATTTTACTGCCTAGGAATATTGTCATAATATGATTGGGAGGTGTAAATTGCTGCCGATATTCCACCTCAAAGTCAAGGAAAATTATTCAAGGACAACCATATTGTGATCATAAGTGGTACTGAGTACTCTATGATCCAGATGACGACCGGAGAAATGTCCATACAACAGCAGCGGATCCAAGGAATGGGGTGGCCTGGGGGTCAGGTTAACCCTTTAAAAAAATTCAAAAGATCAAAACAGTTACAACAAGACCCTCAAACTAAAGAACTTAGTAGGTGGAGTGCTCAGTCCCGGACCTCGTTTAATCAACTAAAAAGATTTTAAATAAATCATAGTTTTACATTTGAATTTAGATTGCTTTTTAGTAAGACGCACACCATGCCCCTCACCCCTCTCTTTTATTTTTTATGATGCGCTCCTGTACACCAAATAAAAAATGTTACCTTACAAAGGGGGGTAATACAGTATAGCGAGACACAACTTGAGGTGACTAAAAAATAAATTATAAGGTCAGAGCTATTTTTGCTTTGGCGTGTCAAAAATATAAGTTAAGTTTTCGTCATGCTCGCAATCATGACGTTCTCGCGACACAAGAGTGAACTTGTTAGTAAATACAATTTATTCAAGTGACCAGTGCATACATAAATTGCAAATACATATTATGATAATAATAATAATAATAATAATAATAATAAGTAACTAGCTCATATAGAGTGAATCCATGAATACGATTGCATGAAGTTCATCACTGAACTAAAAATCTCATAAAATATGTCAGATTTACATAGCCGTGTCGTCCTCTGCGAGGCCGTGGATTGATTTATTTGCTTTACCCGAAAAATCGAACATGGTGGTGACTGAGAGCGATCCCGACCCCAAGGTCCGAAAAATGTCCATAACTTTTTAATGACTGTGCGACCTCTGAGCTGAGCATGCGGGCATGGAGCTGAAATGTTACTGATTCTAAAAAAATATTTTTGACCAGATTATGCCCCGATATTTTCCGATATGACAGTCCAAAGAAATGTCCCACGATTTTTTACGCGGTCAATCTGTGGCTGAAACCTGTTTTAGCCACTTACAGTAGTAGGCCCATGTTTTGCGCAATCAAGAAGTCCTAAAACTGTGTGGTGCCAAGTACTCCCCGAAGACGATCAGCACAGACTCAAAACAATCGCCCAATGTGGGCTTGACGTTGGTCCAGCCTCTGCGACGCTGGGACAACATCAAAGAAACATGGTCTGCTGATGTCTGGAACAGACGTCCCTTATCTGAGTCAGTGAGAATATCCCTGAACCGAGGCTTTTCTACAGGATCACCGCCTATTAATGATACACTTCACCTGTGACACTCAAAACGTGCAGGAGAAAGGAAGTACAAAACAACAGCTCACTCCTCGATGACAAGCTGAGACTTTTTATAGTAGCTGACTAACAGGTGCATTGATATAAATAAAGGGAAGCATAGATTGGTGCTATTTATTTTTATTTTTTTCAAAAGATAATAACTAGCATTCCTTGTCTGACAAGTAGACCAGAAGATTTTTCTTAATGGTTTGGACAAAAAAGTAGGAGAAATAGGAATTCACCTACAATCATGAAAAAAGTGAGAAAATAGGAAAAATAGGACTATTTCGTGCTTGCAGGAGATGATTTGTCCCAGAAAAATTGTGTAGCCGATAATGTGCAAAAACTACTATTCTCCATGCCAAAAACTGCTACACCTTAATAATAATTATTGTATTATTGTGTAGCATATGCCGAAAATTGACAAATGATTCCCTGTGCCTGCATCATGTAATAGCTACACTTATGGAGCTACTCTTATTATATTTAGCTGGTGTAGGTATTTCACAGCTAGATTGTTCCCGTGTAACACGATGCGATACAAGCTTGTGTTTATCAGACACAGAAATGGCCTTTGACATCCCGTAGGTGAAGGCAGGCTGCCTCATGTGACGTCTGTAAAGTGGAGCTAAAATGATGGACTTTACAGAACAATCCACGTACAGTGTCTGGCACCTGTCAACCCACAGCTAACCACTTCCCAACCAACACGAGACATCAACCCTTGTCCTGCTGATCACGACTATTTTCGTTTTAATCTTTTTTATTAGTCGACTAAATCGCTGTAATTGCAAATGAAATGTGTGTCTAAACATCAAGATTTACAAATATTTGTGCACAAATTAAACAAATATGAGTAATTTTCAACCACTTGAGGTTGTGGATCGCGGTAGCGAGACACAACCTTAAGAGGTTGAAAATTTAAATAAAAAAAACTTAGTAGGATAAGGGTTGACGCGCTGAATATTTTGTTTAAAGCAATGAGATCAAAGGGTTTTTAAATTTAAAATCATCATGAATGTCTTAGTTACCCCTTTCCGCTTCATTTGAATACCTATGTTATGAGTCTACGACCTATATAAATGTTTTAATTGTTTCAGTGTAGGGACTGTCTCTATACGTCAGGATCTGACGTATAGAGACAGTCCCTACACTGAAAGGGTTAGCACATTATTCCTGATAAAAAAGGACAATTAAATTTTGTTGGATATTAACCCAAGGTTGGGCTGCTGAGACGTGCTCACACATGTTTCAGTCGAGATGTAATGTATATTAAATAGTAAAAAAAAATTGTGGTACAGTAGACAGGTAGACGTTCAGTTCAACAAATAAAACAATTATAATAGGAAGTGTCTATTTTTGTAAATGCAAATATTTTTTTGTCATTTAAAAAGGAAAATGCGCTAAAAGTCTAGAAAATTCATACAGAAAAGATGTATATTAATAGGTCCGCATCAGGCTTAGGTAGACAAGATGTACAAGATATCACTTTTTCTAAATTTGAGCAAAAATCATAGAATTTTATTTCCTTAATTTGATTAATTTAAATATCATATGGGTCAATGTCTACTAAGATTCCGCTGCAGCATCTTACAAAACTATTGACTATACCGAGAAAATCATCTGGAGAGCTTACTTTTAGTGATGGCTAAGCATTGTTTAAATGCTGGACCGACGTCACAACCATTGGCATAGCATTCAGTCAATGCTTAACTGCTGTCACATGTTAATGGGTGCAGAGGTTGCTTGACAACATGACAGTACACAGCCTTCAGGTAGAACCCCCCTCCCTCTTGTACCCCTTACAGACAGGTCGCCTATGGCAACTCACCACTTAACATTACAAGTCCTGAAAGATTGGCAATTAATTTAATTTATATTTTTCTAATCGAGTTAAAATAAAAAACCTATATAAAATCAATAACTGATTATTATTTTTCAGTAATCTGGGGCTAGGGCTCTGGTGTAAGTGATTCATTCATTCGTTAATCAAATATTAAAATAATTATGATATTATGCAAAATGTTCTGTGTGTTAGGTGTCCTGGTATCAAGTCTTTTGAAGTACAAATTTGTTAATTTATGTGAAAATATTGGGCTGCACGTCCTAATGTTTATACACATAAAGCGGCCCAGAAAAAAAACACACCAAGAAGCTGTTGCAGGAAGGTATGTCATAATCTACCACACGCAGGATACATTGCACAAAATTGGTCAAAGAAATGGGGTGTCATTAAAAAAACGGAGTAAGTCTCCGATTGCGAAATGCCACATATAGCAGAAACAGACATACAGCCATAAGCAAGAAGGTTACAGCATCATTGATTCTATTTTGCTTGGTTTTAATAACGATCAAATTCCATAATATTAGGAACGAAATGTGTGTTTAAACAGCAAAATTTGCAAATGTTTAGTCTCAAGTGGTAATCATTGATGTATAGTGTTTGGCTACGGTATTTAGCACTGAGCCAACATTAACCTGACAAAATAGTCCATATTATTTACATGGTGATATATGTCACCTGGCAACTGTAGTGTCTAAGACGTCGCCTCCAGGACGTGTAGGGTCACAGGCGTATGGGGTTTCAAGGTGACCCTTGTCCTCAGTCTTACCCCCCCCCCCCCCCACCAGGATCCGCCCACCTTGCTCCCCCCCTGTCCCCGGACCCCGTGGTATACAGTCCCACCTGGGACTTGTCAAGATAGTGCACTCCCAGGAAACACGAGACATTGACCCAATGTTGGACTAATGTTGGGCCAGCGTCGTAGACGATGGGCCAACATTAGACCAACATTGGTTCAATGTCTCGTGCTTGCTGCACTGTCAAGTGCCGCACTCGATTTCACTGTCAAATTAAGACCATTACCGTGTCGCCATGGCAACGCTCCTACCTTTGCTATCAATATCAATAAATTTTCTGGTTGTTGGGCCTATTGTTCACAGGGCATAGTTTACTCGTGTAAAGACCGGCAGATAGGAATGTGTCCGGCCCTGAAATGCCTGTGAAGATGTTAAGAGTCGTGCACGCCGCCAGGCAAAATAGGCGAGATATATTTGTATATAGACCTACACCAAGGAGAAAAAAGAAAACGTTTTATCGCAGCGAACACTACTCAAACTCCACACAACCTGTTTACCCTTACAACGCTGAATTAATTATTTTTGTTTAAACCATGGAGACAAAAGGATTTTTTTTTGATATCATCATAAATGTCTAAAGTCACGACTCCAGTATACGCGTGATGTGTGAAGCGTGATGCGTGCTCACCGAAATAATTGAAAAAAGAGCGACTCCACATGCACGAGATGCGTATTCGTTTTGGGCTCGCGTATTCACCGCTCTTGGAGCGGTCAACACGCATCACTCGAGCCTACCATGACGTCATTCGATGGATTCTCCCGGGTACCCCCCCCCCCCCCCCCCAAGATCCTTACAGGATTCCAGGGACAACCACGTGCTGACCCATTCGTAGATTACATAGTCTTCTTTTCCTATTTGTGCTCCTTTTTTTGGTGACAATTACGTTATTATGCCACGCAACGTGATTGATGATATCTGGGGAAGTTGGTCAATCTGGTTGAGAAACACCCGGCACTATATGACAGTGCATTAGAAGAATATATAATGAAAACATCCGAATTGGAAACATTTGGGACAGTATAACAGCTGCTATGGGTGTGGAAACGTTTATTTAGATAATAAGGTGCCATGTCCCTGTGTTCAAAAAAGCCACAGTAGATCTGAACTGGGTGGCTCTTTCAGCAAAAAGAACTTTGACGCATCACGCATCACATTTTGACGTACATGTGAAGTCGTGCAATACGCATCATGCATCACGCTTCACGCGTCACGCTTCACGCATCACGCGTAAGTGGAGTCGTAGCTTTAGTTAGGCCTAGTTCTATCTGGTCCATTTGAATACCTATGTTATGGGTCTACGGCCAGTAAAAATGTTAAATTCTTTCAGTGCGGTGACCCGTCTCTATACGTCAGAATTTGACGTCTTTAGACGTCAGATTCTGACGTCTAAAGTCGGTCCCCGCACTTATAGGATTAATATGGGTTTAATGTTGACCCGCCGTCTCCGGCACTGGCCCAACATTAAACCGACACTTGACAACCGTTTTTCTTCTTCTACTTTTGCCATGTCGTTAAATTGAATTGCCAATTTTCTGCCCACAGAAAGCAACCCCATTCTAATCTGACCCGAAGGATTATCAACGTAATGGTGTATATGGTACTTCAAACAATGCAAAAACATAGGTGTGCAGTGCTGTCCTAGAAACTCAGTACTAAAATTCATTTATAGAAATGGTTTAGTCATCGGTTTCGACATACAGATCAGATGCAGCCTATAGTTTTACCGAGCACCATGAGGAAGAACCATTTTCTAAATATCGAGTTAAACTGATTGCACGAACTACAGCCACTGAGTGTGACCACAGCCAGGAATGCGGTGACACACGATCTGTCTGGTGGTTTCTGCAGCGAAATCACAGCATCTGATGCGGCCACCAGCTAAGATGGCGAACATCATTTGATCATTCAACATTGCTCAACTCAAGGAATCTCAATAGAAAGTATCCTCGCTCAACCAGACGATGTACGACAACCCAGCAAACAAAACGCATTGACCCAATGGTGTGTCATTGTTGGGCCAGCGTCGTAGACGGTGGACCAGCAATGACACACCATTGGGGCCTTGTGTTTGCTGGGAATACATGAACGTATGTTGAACACAGATTACAGTATGGAAAAAAATGTATTTATTTTAAAATTGCGGGAATGTCACCATGTGAATTATAGTGTTTCTGTACATGATGTCGGCTGATGGTTGAATGACAGTCCGTTATCAATTCAAATATATTTTATTATTATAATTACATTTATCTCAATGTCTGCTGAGAAATAATGAATATCATTGCTCATTGCAAACATTTTAGTATTTCACTGTACTATAGTTACATAGATGAACAATCTATATGTACATCATGTGACACATGGGAATTATTTTTTAGAAATAAGCATGTTTCTTTTTTAAATAATATATAATAGTAGTCACTGTACTTGCAAGATTGCATAATCAGAGGGTAAAGTGTGAGAAAATACGAAACACGTGGACTTTGAAATGTATACCGTTTGCAATACGAATACAAATTATAATAATGTTGGAACTACAATTATAAAAACGCAAATCAGATCGCCCAATCAAAACTAAAGTGGTTATACATCGTGTTCTTTGATTACGTACACTTCTAGGTGATGACGTAATAGCTTAGTTACCTTGACTACAGCAGACATATATTACATCCTGCCTCCTCAATGAGATGACGTAAAAGCCTATTTACTCGGTTAACATTCCACGTTGGCCAAATGTTGATTTAATGTTGGGCCAGCGTCGCAGACGCTGGCCCAACATTAAAACAACATTGGGCCAACGTGGCATGTTTATTGGGTACCTAGAATACAACATGAATATATTACAAGCTGCCTTATCAGACAGTTGACGTCACGTATGTAAAGTCACCTTTTTACGTCTCTTACAACTGACAGTAAACAAGCTATAGCCCTGGTAACCAGTGGTAACCGGGGAAGGGTTTTGTTGTACGCAGAAAACACAGACAAGTTCCAAATCTATTATTTACCGGTATAGGTACGGAATATTCATTCTTACATAGACAGACATATATTTTATTAACATAATTAAAACTCATTTCTGACTTGAATATATATACATGTATATATGATCGACATACTTATAATTGTATACCATAAAGATACATGTATGCATCTACACTTATATATTAGAGGGTTAGATTTCTACAATTATTTGGAAAATATACATCACAGCAATGCTTAAAATCAAGTATAAGGCCACTGTGTTTTATTTCTCTGATTTAAATAAGAAAAATAAATCTAATAAGGGAGGGCGGAAAAAAACATTGAAGAAAAAAAAACATTGAACCTATTTTTGGAAAAGTTGATGAGGGCGACCAAATAAAAAAAATTGACTATTTTCCGAAAAAGTTAATGAGGGCGACGGAATAAACAAGCAGAAATAACATAGTTTTCTTATCTCTTGAAATAAACTTGTGTTTTTTTCGGAAATCGGCAACAATCTAATGCGCGCGCTGGGCAGAAAAAAACACATGTTTTTTTGGTAATGCGCGGCCTAAATCTTATGCGCGCGCTCATCTAAAGCAGATATAAAATATATAGTGGCCTAAGTGGTATAGCTGTACTTAAGCGTACGTCCTGTATGAAAATATATAATACATGATATTAATAATAATAATAATAATACAATACACATCTAGGATAAAGATAAACAGCATTGCCAGGATATATTGCTTCCCTCAATCATTTGGATATTATTATTCGCTTTATCTCTGTAAGTCTGCACACGGTACCAAATTGAATATTACATCAGATACATCAGTATTTAATCACATTACCACATCAGCTCTAAAGAAAATGTAATCAGTCATTTTAGACGCCTGAATTTCGAATACCGCGTGAAACATCACAATGTAGTATTAATAAACATTGTTCCAGGGAATAATTTGTCCCAGAAAAAAATTGTGTAGCAGTTTAGCAGCCGCGATTGTGCAAAACTACTGGTCTCTGTGCCAAAAGCTGCTACACCAACATATTATTGTGTAGCATATGCCCAAAATTGAGTAGCAAACTGTTCTGCTACACCAGACAAATTATTCCTCTTGTTCTGTTGTCTGGAATTACAGAGGCAAATGCCCATCGTCAAATAAATAATTGTAGGCTTGATAACAGAAAAGGTTTTATTGCACTTGATGTGTCAGAGACAAATATCTATGTGCTGTCTTAGCAAAGTTAAAACAAAAATGGGCATATACAATGTTCCCTATGATTATTTTTAGTATTATATCGCAACAAACAGCAGGCTTGAATTTAACCTTTTATCGACTCCATACGTCAGACGTCAGATTATGACGTATAAAGTCGTTCACCGCACTGAAAGAGTACCATATATTTATAATGGCCGTAAACCCATAACATATAGGTATGCAAATGAAGCGGAAAGAGTTAAGCTATTTATGATGACTTCAAATAAAAAAAACGCTTTGGTTTCCATGGTTTATACAAAAATATTTCAGCGTTGTAAGGGTTAATGTTGGGCCAGCATTGACCCAGCATTGGAACCATGTCTCCTGGAATCGACTACCAATTGATTATGCTTCAGGAGAGAGCACTCCCCAGTAACCATGAGACATTGACCTAATATTTGTTCAATGTTGGCCCACCGTCTTCGACGCTGGCCCAACATTGATCAAACATTGGGTCAATGTCTCATGCTTGCTAGGCTCGCGTGTGCTTCTGACAGTTTTACATATTGATAATAAAGTGATCCCCGTAGGGCATTAACTCAACAAGTAATGAGACGAGAGAGGAGAATAAAAGGATTTACTCCATATTTTATTGAAATACTAATAGCAGCCTTGGGAAAATAGAAGATAATTATTATTCCTTGAGATTTCAATCTCACAGGTTTTCAACCTCGGTAATGCATATCTCAAAGCGGAAGAGAATGCCACGAGAAAGCATTATAAAAACAGTGCAATTTCTCGAATACAAATAATTGATACACATGGATAATTTTCTATAAAGCCCATATATATATACACATAGTACATACAATAATAATAACGTGGTTTAATGTCGCTTTCCTGTGGAAATATCGAGATTAGAAAGGTAAGCTATTTTTTACGTACTTGGCGGGGTATTTATAATTTTCAGTACCATAAGCAGCACTGCATCATTCAATTTTTTGGACAGTTTTGCACCCTCCACAACTTTTGGGTAGTTTTGAGCGCTATATATATGCAAAACCAGGATGACCTTAATGTTACGCTACCTCAAGGTTTTAACTCAGGGTTCGAGTCCAAAACCTAATGAAATGAACCACCGCTGTAGGCTTTGTGTGGGAAACAATGGAGAGCAGAAGGGATGCTTTGGCTGAGATTGCTCTTCTCTGGCACGGTGGACGTGGGATCTGCTTAACACCACACCTTGCCCCCCCCCCTCCCGGCACGGGACAAGTGGCTAGGTGTAAGCCGAACGGTAACGATAACAGGTAGATAACAAGCGCAATGCTGGATGAATGTTGTGCCAGCGTCTGAGACGCTGGCACAACATTCATCCAGCATTGGGCAAACGTTGAGAAGATATCAGGTAGACAGACAGGTTACCTTGCGTCCAGGTTGCTATTATCTTCAGGATGAAGTCTGTTTTACAGAGAGAGGGGCTCAGCTTGGCGCATCCCTGAGGGACGCTTTGCTTGCCGCATCCCTAAGGGACGGTCCAGACTTACATCTGGGGGAGAAATAGCCATCGTGAGGCCACACCGTAAATGTATGGGCCGTAGATTTCGAAATTATTTCAAAAGAAAGGTCTGTTTTACAGAGGGGGTTCGGCTTGGCGCATCCCTGTGGGACGCTTTGCTTGCCGCACCCCTAAGGGACGACACCTGGGGCAGTACTAGACATGGATAGGGCCAAACAGTAAAAGTGTGGGCCGCAAATGTCTAAAGTCGTTTTACTGGGGGAATCAGCTTTTTTAACATGGCAACGATGTCCAGCTCAAGGTTTGAAAAATGTGCACAACAGCTCATGGTTCTCAGCGGAAAACGAGCTGATAATGCATAAATATATTTGCTATGTTGCTGATTCTAACACATCTATTTTTGACCTGAATAATAGCAACTAAATCTTTGAAATGAGTGTGGAAAATAAGCTGTAAAGGTTTTTGTATGGGCTGAAAGCTTCAGTTTCAGTAACGTTGTGGCTGAGGAGAGCCACGGGTACAGATTCAAGAGAGGATGAATTTAACCCTTGAAGCGCTGAATTTTTTCACGAGAACCTTGGAGGCCAAAGGGTTTTTTCCGCTTGAATTCATCATAATGTCTTAGTTATTTCCTTCTGATTCATTTGAATACCTATGGTCATTATAAATATATTTACTTTTACAGTACGGGCATAGACTTTAGCCGTCAGAATCTGACGTCTGTGGACGTCAGATTTTGACGTCTTAAGACTATCCACGCGCTATAAGGGTTAACAGCAACCAAATCCTTGAAATGAGTGTGGAGAATAACCTGTAAAGGTTTTTATATGGGCGCAATCTGCGGCTGAAAGCTTCAGTTTCAGTGACGTTGGGGCTGAGGAGTAGGGAGCAACAGGTACAGATTCAGGAGAGGATAAATTTGAATAAGTACGCAATTTGACAAATGAGGAAGCATTTTCACACCGGAAAATCAACTGTTTTTCGCAGATCTGAATTTTCTGTTTTCCTCTTGATATTCGAGCTTGATAAATGATAAGACAACTATGTCATTGGCCGTGTTTTGAGAAGATCTTAACATGCTTAAGGGACTGTTCCTAAAATAATATGAACTTGATACAAAAAGTCAAAAGAAAATTAGCGCTAATTGCTTGATGCTCGTTCTCTGTGCATGCTCATGATACCTCTTCATGGAAATGCCCAGTTCTCTAAAATAATTTTCAATTTTAACAACAGCAGCAACCCAACAGTATTTTAATCCGAAAAAGAGCCAGTAACACTAAAATGTGGATTTTACACCCCATGTGGTGTGATCTGGTAATATGCAGAAAACACAGCTTGAGCCTTAAATATTCGAAAACGAACCAGCAACATAACACATTGATATCCCCTGCACAATGCCCCCCTCCTGTGTAGTGTTCTGGATCAGCCCTCACAGATATCGCCTCGGGGGTACAAGGATCTGCCAGTTACCTCTCAGGTGAAACAGATACCAGGGCTCCACGCCGACGTCATTGTCTCGCCTTCACTCTATACATCAGACTCTGTTGTCATTCCAGAACAACATCTAGATTTACGAACCACCAGGAATTATGCCAATGTTGTTTTAATGGTGGGCCAACGCATGCTGCGTTGTCCCACCATTAAATCAGCATTCTGGGATACCTCCAACCTTAGTATACAGGTGCTCGAGTTTACCTTGAAGGAAGAATGTGGTTCCACTCGAGAAAATAATCTGCCTGCAACATTTACCTGCCGGCCTCTTAACTCTTGTGATACCACGGAAAATAGACCAAGATCAAATAAACAAAGTGATCATTATCTAGATGAGGAAAGTCACAATTCAAAAGTATATAGCACTTTCTGCTGGTCAGCTATATCATTTTTATAGATTTTTGGTTGAACTGTTGTTTTGAAAGTTTCGCTAAATGAGTACATAAAAATAAATTTTCGATTATTACAAGTTACTTTTCATTTGCCGTTGAATCTGGTTCCGGTTTCACAAACTGACTTAAATAAAAATAATTATCTTTACTATCAACACGTGGGCCCTAATCAAGTTTCAACCAATAAGGTAGCTTAAAACAGACTTAAGTCCAGGAGCCAGTTTGTGTACCCGGGGCCTGGTTACATTTGCGATATAAGCACACTATATATATGATAACGGTTCAGTATTCTGGAAAATATTACATCGGTCACGTTCATCAGCGAATACATGTTATCCAGTTGGCTCAAACGAGTTAATATAAATGGTATATGTAAATATATTATGTAAAAAAGGTATTGTGTAAAATAACGTCCTACATAAGCCTAACGATATTGTTAGTAACAAATGTCACTAAATATATGGCTTTACATTTGTAGGACACGTTTCTTTGTTCTTTTCAGTCCATCTAAAAGGCTTTTCTCTTTCCTGCTATTTTATGGATTTCAAAATGAGCTGCAAACTAATGCTATTGTCACCTCTCCCTGAGGTACATGAATTTTTCAGTGCCTTAAGCTGGCAATAGCCAGCTTAAGGCACTGGAAAATTCAGCAATATTATCTATTGGGGCGGAAGATGAGCTGGTAGCAGGGCTGCAGACACCTGGAAAATGTATAATGTGTTTCACAAGGATTCACAATAACTGTGTTAAATAATTTTCGCTGATTTCTCAGTCAATAATTCTTAACCAGTTTTTATGAAATTGTGTAATTCCGAGATGAAGTTAATGAGTAAATAGAGGTCTTCATTTACTATATTTATATTCTATATATCATAGAGATTAATTTTTAAACTATACAATATTTTTTTCAATGCAATTTTCAGGATAGTCGCACATTCTCAACCAGTTTTTACGAAATTGTGTAATTCCGAGATGAAGTTAATGATTAAATAGAGGTCTTCATTTACTATATTTATATTCTATATATCATAGAGATTAATTTTTAAACTATACAATATTTTTTTCAATGCAATTTTCAGGATAGTCGCACATTCTTAACCAGTTTTTATGAAATTGTGTAATTCCGAGATGAAGTTAATGAGTAAATAGAGGTCTTCATTCACTATATTTATATTCTATATATCATAGAGAATAATTTTTAAACTATACAATATTTTTTTCAATGCAATTTTCAGGATAGTCGCCGCATCACTAGAAAATAGTGCTTGTAAAATGGTACTACAATTGGTTAAGAATTGCTGGAGATATCAACAAAAATTCTTCACCGTGGTTAATGTGAATCCTACTATAGGATTATGCAACAGGGCGGAAAATGTGATGGTAGCTGGCACTAGCTGCGCTATAGACACCTGGATCGCTGAATAGATGATCAGGGAGGGGGTGGGGGCAGATGTAGGTCACCGAGAAGGTCATAGAATCAGGAGAAAACCTGGGCCTGACCAGGTGCCAAACAAACTCAATCAGCCCTAGTGTTATCAGAGAGAGAGACGCAGGCAAACCATAAACAATACGCAGAGGTAAAAAGAGGCAGAACACCTTTGTGGAAATCCCACGTGCAAGGTGCCAGAGCAATGTGCTGGCCAACGCTCATAGAGCCTCGCCAGCTACAGTGCCACCAAGAAGTATTATATTATTGGTGTTACATATATCCAGTGCCACCAAGAAGGTATACCTTTGGTGTTAAACTGATAACGTCAATCCTCATTTAATAACAAAATTTCAGTAAATAATTCAGTTTTTTTAAATTTTCGTTACTCATTGCTTTATAGGCAAATTCAGTTATCAGTTATCCTCATCGCAATATTGCACAGAAACACATAAATATTCAGAATAAAGGTCATAACCCCGAGTGACAACATGTTACTATAGTGAAATGTCTCCACGGTCATAGACATTATGTTGTAGATTTGTATTCAAATTAAGTACCGTGCGTGGACACTCCAGGGTGAATTGAGTAATACACTATCATTTAGATTGATTATTGTTACTCTATGCATTAAAATTATTATCACATCACTATTTATTGAGTTTTTGATATTTTAGTTCGAGTAATTACGCAAATCTGTCCCAGTAATCACAAAACAGTTGTACAATATTTATACAACGTCGGCCCAACGTCTTCGACGTTGGCCCAACATTGTATAAATGTTATACACATGTTTTGTGTTTACTTGGGTAGTATATGACCTAGCATGAGTTAACCTAGCCAATGATCAGATTACCTATAGTATTAAGTCCTGATATCCAGTCCACATTACAAGATAAGCTTTATATAGGCCTACACTGAGATGTTCCGAATATATAATAACAGGAATTTTCTATTGATAATATAAAGCTTTAGCATCACATATGTAACAGTCTTAGCATCACAAAAGTAGCATTCATGTCAAAATATTCCATCTGAAAAAATTGTTCGTGAAGTTTTAACGCCGCATACCACCCACAGAATGATATTCGATTGTGTGTGGAACTCTCGAACTCAATGAAAAAAAAACAAAAAAACAGCCAAGGTACAACGTCTTGTATCAGCTGGGCACGTACCTGGCTCGATAAACAAGGTTTAAATTCACCGGTATTTCGGAGATTTTCTATGATTAAATCTGTCTTAATAACGCTAACATTGAGAGCAATTGATATCCACAAATTTCCATGAGAGTGACATTGTCTGATGGATTGGCCTGTTGTAGGAGCTCCTATGGTGGTGTGGGGGTTTGGCACGTATTGTTGAGGGGCCTTCAGGGGCCTGGGGACGTACCAGGGAGAGAGGTGCAATGTAAACCTAATTTTTTCAACTTTTTTCAACAATTCCACAACTGCGAACATTTCTATTCTTTTAATGATTATAATTGCAAATGCGTGTTTTTCTTCTTTAAAAGACGAAATATATTTCTTGTAATGAAAGACTAAAATTTCCAAAATAGCGATTTAATTTTTTATTTAAGCTTTCAGCGCGGAGACCGTCTTTAGACATCAGAATCTGACGTCTGTAGACGTCAGATTCTGACGATTAAAGACGATCCCAACACTGAGGTGTTCAAATGAAGCGGAAGAGGTAACTAAGAAACTTATGATGATTTCAAACTGAAAAACCCTTTGGTTTATCTTCATATATAAATATTTCAACGCTCTAAGGGTTAAGCATCTGATACGAGGGATATGACGGTCACTGACATGTTGGAGCCGTGACACGGATATTACCAAAAAACTGTCCACATCTGTAGCGATGCCATCCGCCGAATCAAGAACCTTGTCGTCCGCAATTGTAAAGCGAGATATACGAAGGGTTCCTACCAAAGCCAAAAGTGTTGGCGGCGCATATTGATTCATGTCAGTGTCAAAGCAGGCGATTCGTGGTCCATGAACACTTTAGTACAACCATTAATTTATTTGACGGATCGAATTCCCTGGCGAATCTCTAGTTCAAACGGCGATGATTCTACGTTTTCCTATTATTCAGTCCCTGTTTTAATTTTTGCGATGTTTTGCAAATGCGAAAAAAAACTGACCCGAAAATTTCGGGTATTTCCTGTATTTTACCTGGCCCACCCCAAGGGCGCGACGCGTGAATACCAAATCAGGCAGGGAGACGTTATGACCATGAGGCCCAGTCTACCTGCCTCTCCCCTGGGCCGTGGGGTTCATCTAGATGGGAGACGTTATGACCGTGTGGCCCAGTCTACCCACCTCTCCCCTGAGTCCTGGTGCTCACACGGAGAGCTCTGGTCACAGCTTACAGTGACCGGGCTGTCAGTGTGGTCATTACACACCTCAGTGACTCTGACCTGGCCGGACACCAGGGGTGACCGAACCCAATGTTGGTTAAATGTTGGCCCAGCGTCGTAGACGCTGGGCCAACATTGAACCAACATTGAATAAATATCCTGTGTTTGTTGAGAAGGGTCGGCTGAACCCCAGTAGCCCTGTCATAGCCCTGCGTCATATCGTCGTTAACCCAGGCCAAAAACGCGATATATTCACCTAATAGTGGAATAATGTTGGCCAAATGCTGTACAATGTGGGACACAACATTAAAGCAAAATTTAACGTCTCATAACGTCGACATTATGGTTGGCCAATGTTGTGGCAAAATTGCCATAGGGTCTATTTTTTTTAAAGAAATGTGGATCCAGCTATATTGGTGCGCCGTTTACGATGCTGGCCAACAGTAAACTAGCATTGGGTCAACATTTGGTGGTTGTATGTCAGATCCCTGACCTCGGAGTCCACTGTGACCATACAGCTATTTTCTCCTTCCATGCCTCCGTCATCCAAACTGCTGAACAAGGGGAGGGGGGCAGCCTGATAGACAGGATTTGTCAATATAACACCCTTTCTTTCAACCAATCCTATAACCAACTGTTAATAAACCTCTCACAATAAAAACGACAATGTAAAATATAGTAGATATCATATTCACATTATACAGTATGTACAATGATAATTACAGAAGTCATAGTTGACTTAATTTTTAAATCCAAAACAATTTATGAAAAGAACATACAAGATGTTATTTTGTGAAAATATATGTGTGTAGGGTAATGTATGTGGTTGTAACCCAATTTACATGTCCCACTTCCAAAAAAAGTGTATGTAGCTTTTAAAATGAATTTAGAAAGCGTAATGTTTGAAGGCATTGGTCCTTTTAGATAACAGTAAAGGGCACGTACAAACTACTCCATTAATCCTTTAACCGCCGGTACCGCATATATTTGTTTTTTACATTTTTTATTAGCACATTACATACCACTTTTAAATATGTTAAAGATAAAATGTGACATCAATCAGCAAGATTTGAAATTAGTTGACCTCCATTTTGTCAAATCTGAATAATTTTCATTCACTTGAAGTTGTGGATCGCGTCAGCGAGACACAACTTCAGGTGGGTGAAAATTCAAATTGAATAATTTGGTGGTGAAATGGTTAATCATCTCATTGAATTGGGGATAGAAATATAGAAAATTTTGCTTACATTGATGATTTGCGTATTTTTTTATAATAAATATAGGATTGAAGGGTCGTTCGATAGCAGTCAACAAGCAGTCCAGTCAATGCGAGATATCAATGATATCGAGCCCACGTCTGTTGTGACTTTGATGCCACCTGGTGCCTGTGAGGTGCGCCTGTATGAGATGCCCTGTCTTTATTTAGCTGTCACAGACAGAGATGGGAGATGTGCCGACAGGAAATACAAGATATGATGGAAATAGCTGAGCACGTCACACTAAGCTAACACCTATCATGATCATGTTCAGCTTCCCAGGGCGGATTCATCCAGTAGACAATAATACCTGAAAAATACTGATTTCAAAGAGACAATATAAACAACCTTGTGACAGGGTCGTCGACAGTGGTCCAACATCGAGCCAACATAGAATTAATTAGTTTAGTGCTATATAAGGTTTAAGTCTATCACCTAATTCCGATAGAGCCTATATCTCCTTTATATCAATGAATTTCAATTTAGCATCCCAGTTAGACCTAAATATATATGAGGTTGAAAGTCGTGTGTTTATGTTATATTATGAATGTGGCATAGTGTGTCACACGTGAAGAAAGGCGTAAACACTAACATCAGCTGAACATTGTCAGAGTGCTGGGCCAGTATTCCTGACACTGAGCCAGCATTACACCAATGTTGTGATTGCCAGCAGGACGGATGGATGTTATCTATTGATGTGGCATCATTCCTGCAGCGCCATCAAGCTCCCCCCCCCCCCCCGCCAACCATCTAAAGGCCGTGCCACAAAGCTTCATGATTGGTGTTTGTGACGGCTACGCAGCCAATGCCTCATGATTGGTGCTTGTGACGGCTACGGAGGCAGCGTAATACTACAAATGCACCGGAATGCCTGGTGCGCACCCCGCTCCCATAAATACTGGCCACTTAGATTGATCAGACCTGGCTAGGCTGAGGTGTGCAAGGGGGGAACAGGGCCTATTGATTTTGTTATCCTCAAACCTGTCGTGCGTTCTCAGCTGCAGCGAGCAAGAACCAATGTTGGCATTGTGATGGAATGTGTCCCAGGATACGATCAACCATGATGGTTTGATGATGGACCAACGTCTACGACGTTGGCCCAACATCAAGCCAGCATTGTATTTGCGATGTGCGTTTGCTGATGGTGGGTGGGTTGTGGTGGGGGGGGGGGGGGGGTGGTGCATCTGCTACTGCTTGCGTCCCTCTCAAGCCTTTACCAGGTTTACAGGCGTCAGAATAGATGACTCAAAAGCACGATAGTCTTCCCCACAACAACAACAGACCGTTGTCCCTACAATAACAATAGACAGTCTTCCCCACAACAACAACAGACAGTCTTCCCAACAGCAACAACAGACAGTCTTCCTCACAACAGCAACAGACAGTCTTCCCAACAACAACAACAGACAGTCTTCCCAACAACAACAGCAGACAGTCTTCCCCACAACAACAACAGACAGTCTTCCCCACAACAGCAGACAGTCTTCCCCACAACAACAACAAGCCGTTGTCCCTACAACAACAATAGACAGTCTTCCCCACAAAAACAAACAGTCTTCTTCACAACAACGGACAGTCTTCCCCACAACAACAACAGACAGTCTTCCCAACAACAACAAACTGTCTTCCCCACAACAACAACAACAACAGACAGACAGTCTTACGGTTACCCACAACAACAACAGACTGTCTTCCCCACAACAACAACAACAACAGACTGTCTTCCCCACAACAACAACAGACTGTCTCCCCCACAACAACAACAACAACAGACAGACAGTCTTACGGTTACCCACAACAACAACAGACTGTCTTCCCCACAACAGCAACAACAACAGACTGTCTTCCCCACAACAACAACAGACTGTCTCCCCCACAACAACAACAACAACAGACAGAGAGTCTTACGGTTACCCACAACAACAACAGACTGTCTTCCCCACAACAACAACAGCAACAGACTGTCTTCCCCACAACAACAACAGACTGTCTCCCCCACAACAACAACAACAACAGACAGACAGTCTTACGGTTACCCACAACAACAACATACTGTCTTCCCCACAACAACAACAACAGACAGTCTTCCCCACAACAACAACAGACACTCTTCCACACAGCAAGAACAGACAGTCTCCACCACAACAACAGACTGTCTTCCCCACAACAACAACAACAACAGACTGTCTTCCCCACAACAACAACAGACTGTCTCCCCCACAACAACAACAACAACAGACAGACAGTCTTACGGTTACCCACAACAACAACATACTGTCTTCCCCACAACAACAACAACAGACAGTCTTCCCCACAACAACAACAGACACTCTTCCACACAGCAAGAACAGACAGTCTCCACCACAACAACAGACTGTCTTCCCCACAACAACAACAACAACAGACAGACAGTCTTACGGTTACCCACAACAACAACAGACTGTCTTCCCCACAACAACAACAACAACAGACTGTCTTCCCCACAACAACAACAGACTGTCTCCCCCACAACAACAACAACAACAGACAGACAGTCTTACGGTTACCCACAACAACAACAGACTGTCCTCCCCACAACAACAACAACAACAGACTGTCTTCCCCACAACAACAACAGACTGTCTCCCCCACAACAACAACAACAACAACAGACAGACAGTCTTACGGTTACCCACAACAACAACAGACTGTCTTCCACACAACAACAACAGACAGTCTCCACCACAACAACAGACTGTCTTCTCCACAACAACAACATACACTCTTCCCAACAACAACAACAGACAGTCTTCCCAACAACAACAACAGACAGTCTTTCCCACAACAACAACATAAAGTCTTTACAACAACAACAGGCAGTCTTTCCCACAACAACAACAGACAGTCTTCCTCACAACAACAAGAGAAAGTCTCTCCCACAACAACAACAGCAAGTCTTCCCCACAAGAACAACAGACAAGCCTTCCCCACAACAACAACAGACTGTCTTCCCCACAACAACAACAGACAGTCTTCCTCACAACAACAAGAGAAAGTCTCCCCCACAACAACAACAGCAAGTCTTCCCCACAAGAACAACAGACAAGCCTTCCCCAAAACAACAACAGCAAGTCTCCACAACAACAACAACAGACAGTCTTCCTCACAACAAAAACAGACAGTCTTCCCCACAACAACAACAGACAGTCTTCCCCACAACAACAACATACAGTCTTCCCCACAACAACAACAGACAGTCTTCCCCACAACAACAACAACAGACAGTCTTCCCCACAACAACAACATACAGTCTTCCCCACAACAACAGACAGACAAGTCTTCCCCACAACAACAGCATACAGTCTTCCCACAACAACAACATAGTCTTCCACACAACAACAACAGACAGTCTTCTCCACAACAACAACAGACAGTCTTCCCCACAACAACAACAGACAGTCTTCCCCACAACAACAACAGACAGTCTTCCCCACAACAACAACATACAGTCTTCCCCACAACAACAGCAGACAGTCTTCCCCACAACAACAACAACAGACAGTCTTCCCCACAACAACAACAGACAGTCTTCCCCACAACAACAACAACAGACAGTCTTCCCCACAACAACAACAGACAGTCTTCCCCGCAACAATAACAGACAGTCTTCTCCACAACAACAACAGACAACAGACAGTCTTCTCCACAACAACAACAGACAGTCTTCCCCACAACAACAACAGACAGTCTTCCCCACAACAACAACAACAGACAGTCTTCCCCACAACAACAACAGACAGTCTTCCCCGCAACAACAGACAGTCTTCCCAACAACAACAACAGACAACAGACAAGTCTTCTCCACAACAACAACAGACAGTCTGTCTTCCCCACAACAACAACATACAGTCTTCCCCGCAACAACAACAGACAGTCTGTCTTCCCCACGACAACAACAGACAGTCTTCCCCGCAACAATAACAGACAGTCTTCTCCACAACAACAACATACAACAGACAGTCTTCCTTACAACAACAACATACAGTCTTCTCCACAACAACAACAGACAACAGACAAGTCTTCTCCACAACAACAACAGACAAGTCTTCCCCACAACAACAACATACAGTCTTCCCCGCAACAATAACAGACAGTCTTCTCCACAACAACAACATACAACAGACAAGTCTTCTCCACAACAACAACATACAAGTCTTCCCCACAACAACAACATACAGTCTGTCTTCCCCACAACAACAACAGACAGTCTTCCCCGCAACAATAACAGACAGTCTTCTCCACAACAACAACATACAACAGACAGTCTTCCTTACAACAACAACATACAGTCTTCCCCACAACAACAACAGACAGTCTGTCTTCCCCACAACAACAACATACAGTCTTCCCCGCAACAATAACAGACAGTCTTCTCCACAACAACAACAGACAACAGACAAGTCTTCTCCACAACAACAACAGACAGTCTGTCTTCCCCACAACAACAACATACAGTCTTCCCCGCAACAATAACAGACAGTCTTCCCCGCAACAATAACAGACAGTCTTCTCCACAACAACAACAGACAAGTCTTCCCCACAACAACAACAGACAGTCTTCCCCACAACAACAACAGACAACAGACAAGTCTTCTCCACAACAACAACAGACAAGTCTTCCCCACAACAACAACATACAGTCTTCCCCGCAACAATAACAGACAGTCTTCTCCACAACAACAACATACAACAGACAGTCTTCTCCACAACAACAACAGACAGTCTGTCTTCCCCACAACAACAACAGACAGTCTTCCTTACAACAACAACATACAGTCTTCCCCACAACAACAACAGACAGTCTGTCTTCCCCACAACAACAACATACAGTCTGTTTTCCCCACGACAACAACATACAGTCTTCCCCACAACAACAACATACAGTCTTCCCCACAACAACAACATACAGTCTGTCTTCCCCACAACAACAACATACAGTCTTCCCCACAACAACAACAGACAGTCTGTCTTCCCCACAACAACAACATACAGTCTTCCCCACAACAACAACATACAGTCTTCCCCACAACAACAACATACAGTCTGTCTTCCCCACAACAACAACATACAGTATTCCCTACAACAACAACAGACAGTCTGTCTTCCCCACAACAACAACATACAGTCTTCCCCGCAACAATAACAGACAGTCTTCTCCACAACAACAACAGACAACAGACAAGTCTTCTCCACAACAACAACAGACAAGTCTTCCCCACAACAACAACATACAGTCTTCCCCGCAACAATAACAGACAGTCTTCTCCACAACAACAACAGACAACAGACAGTCTTCTCCACAACAACAACAGACAGTCTTCCCCACAACAACAACAGACAGTCTGTCTTCCCCACAACAACAACATACAGTCTTACCCACAACAACAACATGCAGTCTTCCCCACAACAACAACAGACAAGTTTTCCACACAACAAGAACGGACAAGTCTTCCTCACAACAACAGCAGACAAGCAATCTGTTATTTATAGATCGAGATCTGGTGATCTGACGCTGAAATAGCTTCACATTATAACCTGTCGCTAGGTCATCCATAACATCATCAATCTATGGTTTACACATCGTTTTTTTCCAGGATTACAAACAGCGCTTGGTGCCACGAACTGTTCATCTATAATCAGATAATCAGGTGTTCAAATTTTCGTTAAATTTGAGGTGATATTCCCAGCCTAAATTTAAATAAACATTTTTTTTACAAAAATATATCGCATTTATGCATATTTGGGATAAAATGTATGTAATAAAACAATTCATCTGAGCCTATTTCACTAGAGTATTTTATGAAAGTGGGTTATTTTCATTTATCTTGAGATGGGAATTGCGCAGCAATTCACATCTCAAGATAAAATAAAATTAAGAGTAAATAGTTGGGTTCTAGGAGGGTAAAGGGTCGTAACTATGTGCACTGTGTAAAGTGGCAGATATGACGCTTTAATACCAAGGTGACGAGTTGTATGGTAGGTTTACACATTAATGAATCTATAGGGTATCTTAGTGCACTTTGAGGCTAAACTGGCCCAAGAGAACTTCTTGAGGATGATGAGATGAATCACATGCCACTGCCCTCCATACACAGGATTCGAAAATTGAACCCCAACGGTCTTAGGCCGAGCAAACTACATTTTGATCCCCCCACAATACTGAATATTAATGAGTGGGCGGGGAAGAAACGTATTTTGTTTCTCTGAAACCGGTGAATATCAGAACGGGAGAGAAACTCGCGAGCGCCGCCGACGTGACAGGCACTCTGCGCAGCCACCACACCAGGGCCACTCTGCGCAGCCACTACACCAGGGCCACTCTGCGCAGCCACTACACCAGGGCCACTCTGCGCAGCCACTACATCAAGGCCACTCTGCGCGGCCACTACACCAGGGTCACCGACGTTGTTTGGCTTAGGGGTATTGTTAAGTTAACAAAAATCCAAAAACCGGGAAAAACTCAAAAGTGGGTGGCTAGGTCAAACCCCAACTTAGATTATGTTGTGTGTGTTTTTTGTATATGTTTCTAAAAAAAATTGGATTTGGGGTCAAGCCAATCAAATATTTTCTCGGATTTTTTTTTTCTAACTTGACAAGACCCTTACAACAATGGTGTCACAATGCTGTTATATCAGTTGACCTGGATCTACTAGATCTGTCCCATCCTGCAGCTTAGCCACAGTGATCCCGGCAGGTTGACAGTTGTATGGCTGGTTTACCATGGCGTCACCGTGGCGCCGGGCGGGAGAGTCTGCAGAGAGATGGACAAAAAACGCCAGCCAGAAGCAAGAGCAGCAAGCCATGTGCAATGACGTCAATAAGCAGTGAAGAGAAAGATCAAAGAAGCGCTTTGGGCTTAAAGGGTCGTATCTGCCACTTTAGAAAGTGGCAGATACGACTCTTGAAAACCAAGGTGACGAAAACTTGGGAGATAACAATACCGGTATACAAAGATAAAAGGCGGTAACTGCTTACTTGTAAAGTGAGCGGTTACTGTCTTTGGATTTGTCAGAATCGGAAATACTGGCACAAGGTATATTTGGACCAATATTCGAGCGAGCAGCTTCATCATATCGGCTGTATTTCAGTTTTGGCTGCCAGGTGCGATTGTTGTATTCTCTAGATATTTGTACTGTAGCTGGACCCTATATCGTAGAAAGAATGGTGGCTCATTTTATAAGATATATAACTATCGCTGGTTTGAACAATTTAACAAGGTATTGAGGGCACTTTAACCTCTTCTGTTAATTTCAAGGTTATCTCAAAACAGCTACAATTCTGATACCAACAACCAATGTAATCACTAACGTACACAGAGCACTGTGTTGCCTGTTCCGGCGGGCAGTGTATCATTAACGATGCTGATAAACTAACTGAGCGGCAGACCCGGCCACGCTGACACCACTACAGTTCCACAACTTGTCGTGTGGAAGCCACATTACTCGCAAACAGTAGTTCAGAAGTTGAACTAATGCTGAGAAGTTGAACCAATGTTTGTTTAATGTTGATCCATCATCAACGACGCTGGCCCATCATTAAACCAACATTGGTCTTCACATTTTCAGGTTAGGCCAAAGAAATAAGTTTCATATTTTCCTTTTCGCGCCGGGTTTACATGAGAAATGCAGAAACATTAACGTCAAATTTCACGTCTATATGTTTTCGCTCTCGCCTTCGCGTTGGACAGTTTTCATTTGTTGGTACCTGAGGTGAAAAGATTAATGAATCCAAGGTGGGTTTCTGACAGGGAAAAAAACAGACTGTGCAATACCACAACGGCACCACCTGCAGTGACATGCTTCTGATACAAACACAGCTCAATAGAGGTCATCAGAGGTCAGGCTGGGGACTGATTGCCCCTAACGGTATTTGGTCGGCTGGGCTTTCATACCTAGGACAGTGACAAGTCAGAGAAGGGGAGTGATGGCTTCACCCTTTCTCGCTAAATTAGGCCTATCTGATTTAAATTTTCACCCACTTGAACTTGTGTCTCGCTACCGCGACACACAACTTCAAGTGGGTGAAAATTACTCATATTAATTTTGTTAATTTGAGACCAAACATTTGCAAATATTGATGTTTGAACACATATTTCATTCGCAATTCAACCGGCTAATAAACAGATTAAAAACACATAACATAGATATTCAAATGAATCGGAAAGAGCTAAATAAGACATTTATGATGATTTAAAATTGAAACAAGAGCACACTCGATAATAGCCCGCCGCCGAATTATGATAAAGAAAGTAAAGACGAATGTCATCACGTAAATAACAACCCAAGATATAAATGGTATGTTAAACCAGCCGCTTTTCAAGTTATCGCGCCCACAAGGTCAAATTATGGACGTAAAATAAATGTGAAAAATCGCAATAACCGGCCATTATTGAGCTTGTCCAAGAACTGCTTATTAGTAACATGCATAACAAACTTGAAGAGGATACTTGTGAAAATGCTGAAGTTATCGCGCCTACAAGGTCAAATTATTGACGTAAAATGAGAAAAATCGCAATAAATCGGCCATTTTGAATTTTTTTTCAGCCATTATTGAACTTGTCCAAGAACTACTTATTAGTAACATGCATAACAAATTTGAAGAGGATATGTGAAAAACTTTTCAAGTTATCGCGCCCACAAGGTCAAATTATTGACGTAAAATGAGAAAAATCACAATAAATCGGCCATTTTTTTTTTTTTCAGCCATTATTGAACTTGTCCGAGAACTGGTCATTAGTAACATGCATAACAAATTTGAAAAGGATATGTGAAAAACTTTTCAAGTTATCGCGCCCACAAGGTCAAATTTTTGACGTAAAATGTGAAAAATCGCAATAAATCGGCCATTTTTTTTTTCGGCCATTATTGAACTTGTCCAAGAACTACTTATTAGTAACATGCATAACCAATTTGAAGAAGATATGTGAAAAACTTTTCAACTTATCGCGCCCACAAGGTCAAATTATTGACGTAAAATGTGAAAAATCGCAATAAATCGGCCATTTTTTTTTTTCTCGGCCATTATTGAACTTGTCCGAGATCTGGTCATTAGTAACATGCATAACAAATTTGAAAAGGATATGTAAAAAACTTTTCAAGTTATCGCGCCCACAAGGTCAAATTATTGACGTAAAATGTGAAAAATCTCAATAAATCGGCCATTTTTTTTTTTTTCGCCCATTATTGAACTTGTCCGAGAACTGGTCATTAGTAACATGCATAACAAATTTGAAAAGGATACGTGAAAAACTTTTCAAGTTATCGCGCCCACAAGGTCAAATTATTGACGTAAAAGGTGAAAAATCGCAATAAGTCGGCCATTTTGAATTTTTTTTCAGCCATTATTGAACTTGTCCGAGAAGTGGTCAATAGTAACATGCAAAACAAATTTGGGAAGGAAACATGAAAACTTTTCAAGTTATCGCGCCCACAAGTAAATGTTAACGCCGACGCCGACGCCGACGCCGACGACGCCGAACTTCAATTGCAATAGCCCACCTTTTTTAATTAAAATTAAAAGGCGGGCTAAAAACCCTTAGGTCTCTTTACATTATGTAAAACAATCCAGCGCTTTAAGGTTTAAAGTGTTAAGGAGTAAGAGCAGGGGAGGGATGACTTAACCCTTTGAAGCCTGAACTTACCATTGTCATTTACCATTGTCATTTTCATCCACTACAAGCCGCGAATTGCTGTCGCAATTCTCGACTTGTAGTGGATGAAAATGACCTAAAGTAGGTGGTAAATGAAAAAATATACTGTTATTTTTAAAACAGTTCCATGAAAATTTTCGTTTCTAAAACCACTAGGTTTCATGAAATTAAGTCATTATTCAGAGATGCAACATGATGCTTTAATGCATCGTGAGGGCTTAAAAGGTTAAGGATGGACGGGTTGTTTTCTGCAACCAGCAACCCAGCAAAACGTCATGTTGATGCAAATCTGACTTTATGCTGGGCCACCGTCTTCGACGTTGGCCCAACATTAAAACAGCGTTTGGATCAACGTCTATGAGATTTCCAGCAACCGTCACCAGATCTTAGCAGAGAGCCCATCTATCATTCCCCATAAGGGGATACTCCCCCTCTAAATATCAATACAGGGAGTGCAAAATGCTGTAAATTATCAAATATCCAATATGGAGCTTGACACAGGTGTGTAGCATACGTGGGAATCATACAAAATCAACATTAATTTATTAATGTAAAGCATGCAAAGCTAATTATGGCTATTAGTTTTAAATATTTTTCATTGTCACTTTAAATGGCGGTTTTCCATTTGGTAAAACGTGTAGAAATTATTTTTGTACTCCGCTGTAACAGATGTAGGTATATAGACAGAACCTAACTTGACCCATTCGAAGAAGATCGCAGAATATTAAATTTACAAACAGAGCTAATCACTTGATCATCTTTATATTAGATTAGATTTGCAGGAGTTTGGGGTCACAGAAATGAATGCATTTGATTCCGGCTTCTGGGCATCTAGGTCATTATAAAACCACCAAAGTGATGTTGAATCCTATTATAGCAGTACCACAATATAGATGGGTATCCACCCTGATTAGTTTTCAAAGGCTGGTTTTACTAAGAAAATGTATTAAAAACTCAAGATCATCTTATGATAAATGCCTTAAAGTTAAGCTATTTTTTTCTTACTGAGACGAGCCCCTTTAGCTTTTCCCCATTTAGAAAACTTAAGATTAACCTTAAAATTTCTGATGTAAATAAGAGAAAGTTCAGATATTTTTCTTTGGTAGGATGGGCCCCTAGTCCAGCCCCCGCCTTGATGGGTCAGAGGTCATAACAGGGACCATGTCTGCCCCCCCCCCCCAACCTGGACCCTGACTGAGGTGCAGACTAGGGTCCCTAAGGTACAGGTCAGCAGGTCACACCTGGGTATAATCAATAGCAGCGCAGCAAACACGAGACATTCGCCCAATATTGGTTTAATGTTGGGCCAGCGTCGTAGACGGTGGCCCAACATTAAACCAATATTGGGTCGATATTGTGTTTGCTGGGAGTGTCTCTAGTCTCGAAGCGACTGGCCCAGATCTTAGGAATGTGATTGGTCGAGATGGCCATCTGGACCAATCAAATTCATAAGAACTAGGGCAGCCGTTTTGAGAATGCCGACACTGGTTTAATACATGATTCTATCTGGGGTACAGATAGCCATGACAAAAATGGACATCACGTACATGTATCTCGAGATTTGAAATTATGGTTATGAATGATTTTACATAATCAGATAAAATTATGATTCAAATGATTCAATACCTCATGTAGAGCAGGGGATAATTTGTCCCAGAAAAATAGTGTAGCAGTCGCGAATGTCAAAACTATTACACCAACATTTTAAAACTACTAATATTCATGCCAAAAACTGCGACGCCAACATATTATTGTGTAGGAATAGCCCAAAATTGAGTAGCAGACTGCTCCACTACACCAGGCATATTCTTCTCTGTAGAACAAAACAACAGTAAATCTTCAAATGACTTGAACTCTCATATTCCATCTATCCATGTAATTATTTCAAAATAATCTGGAATACTTAAGCAGATAGAAACCCTGAATCGGCACAATTTCGTATTCTTTCTAAAATATACTGAACTTGTCATGCATATTGGACACATTGTCTCAAGAGATAATAACCCCATGTCATTTGAATAGATAGGATCATTTGATGGGGGTCAACCAGTTACCACGTAGCCAGGTATTACCGGTAATTTGACACCAAATGGGTACACCAAAGCTTTAGGCATTGACACAGCTCTGAACTGCAAGTAATACGTTTTAGCTGCGGGGTACTGAAAGAATAAATGGGTAAATGTGGTGCACATGTTTCCAAGATCGGAGCTAATATGTGATATCCGCTGGACAAGGTATTGCTGATCCTCCACCCTTTCAGTGCGGGGATCGACAGGATCTGATGTCTAACTCTTGAAGCGCTGATTTTTTTGTGTATAAAAAGCTTGGAGACTAAAGGGTTTATTTCAATTTGATATCATCATAAATGTCTGATTCAGTTCTTTCCGATTCATTAGAATACCCATGTTATTGGGTCTATGGCCATTAGAAATATTTTTATTCTTACAGTGCAGTGATAAACTTTAGTCGTCAGAATCTGACGTCCACAGACGTCAGATTCTGACGACTAAAGTCGATCCCAGAGCTGTAAGGGCTAAAGTCGACCCCCGCAGTGGAAGAATTTAAATAATTATAATGGCCGTAGGCCTAGAACCATAACATAGGTATTCAAATGAAGCGAAAAGAGCTAACTAAAACATTTGTGATGATTTCAAATTAAAAAAACACTTTGATCTCCATGGTTTATACAAACATATTCCAGCGTTGTGGGGGCTGAGTAGCTGTAAGTCAGAATTATACAGAGTACAAAGCAGATTACATCACAAGCAGATAGAATTACAAAAATGTATATTTGATATTGGTAAAAAAATGTCCTAAGCTTTAAACCGCTAGGTGAGACTATAGTATAGTTTTTAATTTGTTCCATCCTCTTCATTACCATGTTAAATCACTGTTATCAAGAATTTATTAACTGTTATTGAGAATGAAATGACGTGTTGAAACACCGATATTTGCAAATGATTGATTTTAAATGTAACGAATTACAGTAATTTTCACCCAACTGAAGTGGGTGGAAAATTAAGTTATTTAATCTAGCATTGTAAGAGTTAACATTCTTAAGCCTTTTATAACCATCAATGTATTCATTGATATAACATAGACGACGTGAATGGGATGATGATAAGTGGTTGCCTTCACCCTCGTATCACCCAGGTATTAATATTCATTTTACCCCTAGACTTCTGAGCTGATAAATTAAATTTTTTAGTAACTTGAAGTTGTGTCTCGCTACCGCAATCCACAACTTTAAGTGACTAAAAAGTGATTTGAATTTGCTACATTAAAGTTAAAATGTATATGATTTGAGGCAAATTTAATTTTTAGAACCTGGTTATATAAGGACCTTGATGTCATTGAAAATCATCCGATTTTATATTAAATACCCAGTATTTTCTGTGGACCCCGGCCGAGTCACTAATAAATACCGGGTTTAGCAGTCAGTGCAGTAAGGTCATGTAAGTATCGTTTTTTCACCTTTGAGAGGTGTGTGTTTGTGTGTGTGTGATGTCCTACATCTTGCTGGAATATGTTGTCCCTAGGGGATAGCCATTCACGCTGTGCACCGTGGTTGAGAGCTAGAAATGTAATCAAAGAAAAAAGACATCGAATTGAAAAGTTTAGAACAAGACCGAACAATGACACTGTGAAGCGTGATGGCGATAATAAGTGAAAAGTGCGTGTTATCACAGGTGTGGATGACTGATATACTGAGTATGCTGCTCGGGGGTTCGAATCCAACTGCTCAAGAAAACATTAGTTAGTTTATAGCTATGATAGGG
The DNA here is from genome assembly GCA_964017125.1 of Flabesymbios commensalis. NCBI lineage: Eukaryota > Metazoa > Annelida > Polychaeta > Terebellida > Flabelligeridae > Flabesymbios > Flabesymbios commensalis. The sequence goes on along the minus strand of OZ024918.1, from coordinate 51,658,710 downwards.
CTGAGCAAGACAAGACAAGACAAGACAAGACAAGACAAGACAAGACAAGACAAGACAAGACAAGACAAGACAAGACAAGACAAGACAAGACAAGACAAGACAAGACAAGACAAGACAAGACAAGACAAGACAAAAGAAGACAAGACAAGACAAGACAAAAAAAGACAAAAAAAGACAAAAAAAGACAAGACAAGACAAGACAAGACAAACAAAACAAGACAAGACACGATAAGACAAGACAAGACAAGACAAGACAAGACAAGACAAGACAAGACAAGACAAGACAAGACAAGACAAGACAAGACAAGACAAGACACGACAAGCCAAGACAAGACAAGACAAGACAGGGCAAGACAAAACAAGACAAAACAAAACAAGAAAAAAACAAGAAACAAGACAAGACAAGACAAGACAAGACAAGACAAGACAAGACAAGACAAGACAAGACAAGACAAGACAAGACAAGACAAGACAAGACAAGACAAGACAAGACAAGACAGAAGGAGACAAGACAAGACAAAACACAATAAAGGTACACAACCAGAATCTACCAACTCAACTCATTTATTGTTCTCAAAAAAGTTGGTGTTCAAGTTATAATTTTACGTTTCTTCACATTTCAAGGGACAAGGAGACCTGTTCTAAGACCATGTAATTGTCTGCTGACAAGCAAGCTACCTCCCCTGGCTCACCATCATTATATATACCCTATAGTCTGATACAAATTGAAGAACACAAAACACAGAGGTCGCTTAACTAGAAAATATACCGTAATATATATGATGGAACTAGCAAAACAAATACCAATAGTATAGCATTCTGTGAAACTCAATGACCTCGACCTCCTTTGTTTTCACCGAGTTGGCTAATGCAATGAAGTATGGGGGAAGGTTCTTACATAACCTTGTTTTCACTGAGTGACATCACTGCGTTTCACAGAATGAAGTATGGGGGAGGGGTGTTATATAACCTTGTTTTCACCGAGTGACGTCAATGCGTTTCACAGAATTGCTTGGTATAATATGTCAGACCAAGTTCAAAGTTCAGCTATGTTTCGCATGCTGATCCGGAACACAGCTAGCACAGTGTATTGTAGCAAAAATACATAAAAGACTTTGTCATTTGTATTTCTGATTGTAGCTAATTACAAACTAATATCATACGACTGTATAATTATGGATCAGATCATTATTTCTACAATTATATGACAGGACATTACAACCTGTCTGCATGCAAGAGACGTGGACACGAGACATTGAGCCAATGGTGTTTTAATGTTGGCCCACCGTCTGCGATGCTGGACCAACATTAAACCACCATTGTCCCATGTCACGTGTTTGCTGGGTGTCTGCAATGGTGGGTCCTGTTTAACCCTTCCAAGCCCGAATTTACCATTGTCATTTTCATCCACTACAAGCCGCGAATTGCTGTCGCAATTCTCGACTTGTAGTGGATGAAGATTAGTTGAATTGGGTGAAAACTTTTAAAAAATGCCATGTATTGGTAAAAGAGTTTCATGGAAATTTGTCTTCTATAACTGTCAGTTGTAGGAAAATTAAGTCTGTTTTCAGGGATGTAAGATGATGCTTAATGCATCGTGAGGATTTAAAGGGTTAAACCGAGGGGACATTATAAATGGACGAGGTCAAATGATGCCGCATCATCCAAACCACACCACTCAATGCTCCCTTTCCAGGCGTCAAAATGAGAAAATGATCCCTCCCTCTACCATAGTACCGGTATGATCGTAGACAAAGAGCCCAATTAGTGTGACACTATTACCGTGTACACACTAATATAATATACAACAGCAGTAATATAAATCACCTCTACAGACTACTGTATTAAGACAAGGTACTACACTATGCTACTCTACTAGTATCACATATGTAACTGTCTATTTATTGACGAATGGCAAGACAATTTAACTTAATTTAAATTGTGCATAAAACGTGCCTTGATATCTCTGAAATCGTGGTTATTTCTACCACAATCTCAACTTGAAGCTGAACAAAAATCAATTTTTGTATTAAATACAAAAGGGAAATACATCAATGTAAAACTTAAAGGGTCTTTATTTAACCATTTAACCGCTGATCACGACTACATGCATAGTCGTTTTGATTCCTTTTTATTAGCCGATCTAATCACTGTTATTGTGAAGGAAATGTGTGTTTAAACATTAAAATTTGCAAATGTTTGGTCTCAAATTAAACAAACATTCATAATTATTTTCACCCACTTGAAGTTGTGGGTCGCGGTAGGGAGACACAACTTCAAGTGGGTGAAAAAATAATCGTTTAAATTAGCGGGCGCCGGGGACTTCTGGTGTAAATTTGGGGGCATTTTTAAACTAAAAATACTGACTTTTTCCTGACTTTGTCTAAATTGTTCTAATATTAGGGTGTTTTTCCTGACAATTCCTGTTTTTTTAGGTTATTGTCATTGTCATTGTCGTGGCAACCCTGGTTTGGGCTGGCCGTGATCGTGCTCTGGTCAAACAATGCCTCCCACGGTGTGTGAACTACAGCAAGCTACAGCACGCACCACAAAGGCCGCAGACAAGCACCACAAGGACAAGAGGGCCTGACAGGGCAACAGAGCATGCCCAGGAATTTCCCGTTTATAATCCGTCGATTAGAGCGACCTAATCGCTCTATTATTTCCCGGGCAGGCGGCGCTGACAGCCCTGTGCGGGTACTTGTACACGCCAGCAGTCACCTAGGTAAATACCTTGTAAACGTGTAATTGCAAATTGGCCGCGTCATTATGTGTAATTTGGCCGGCAAAATGCGACATGAAAGCCCGTGGAGTAGACATGAGCGATAATAGAGAGACTGAAGAGTGGGTAATAATAACAATATGATGATTATGTTGGTCAATTAGATCGACGCCTACCGTTGGTTCAATGCTGGCACAACGTCTGTGACGTTGGCCGGCATTGAGGCAGCAGTAAAACAGCCAGGATCCGTGTTGTTCTATGTACCTGGACCTCATATTGAGAGGTGGATGGAGGTGGATCGTGCCGTCACATGTATCCGGCACTGTCACCGTGCACACACACACACAATGCCATGGCTACAGTCACTGTAAACCTCACAATTTTCCTCGCACATGGAGCAAAACCGGATAGTACAAATGATAGGCAGAGGGGTTGTAAAATAGTGGTCTATGTAAACGTGTAGCAGCTTTGGTATGGAGAATAGTACACTGGCACATTTTCGGCTGTGTACTGCTAAACTGCTACACAAATTTCCTGGAACAAATTGTTCTCTGATCTATGTAAACGTGTAGTCCACACACATCAATCTGTGCTACATTTGAGACCATATATGGTTATATAATAAATGATATATACTAAACTGAATAAAAAGCTGATAAGTTAAATAAAATAGTTTGTGATTGATGCTCAGTCAATCAAATAATTCAATATTGTGGATTATGTTTATTTTTCATACATAGTAATATTTTTCGTCATATTTTTGAAGCTGTAAATTGCGTCAGCAATTCTGTCCAATTTTATTAATCATGTTAAATGAATAAAAAAATGAAACAAACAATTCAACAGGACAACGGTGAAATGATGGACATCCGGGATTGAATCTGACATTGTGGACCCAAGTAGCAGCGTGGGTGGGTTGTGGTCTCCCCACAAACAGTTATCTAAGTCTTTTGAAAGGCATGCGGTAGGCCTACATATCCAAACATTTCGTCCATTATGATAAATAGCGCTTAAAATGAAGTCTACCCCTGCAGCTAAATATTCCACGTGCAGCATAATTAATAGGCATTTCAAGACATTAATACGATTTCCCCATGTATCCTGTATTAATTAATACATTGAAACCATTTTTTAGGTTTGAACGATAAGAATAATTACTGTCAAATCTTACAATTTCCAATGACCTCAACTCATTTCGATTTCCAACTATCCGTTTACAATGCTGCGCTTAAATGCTGAGCGAACTGAGCTTTTGTTTCGAACACAGTTCGCAAAACAGAAAGAGAGTAAAGATTTATAGGTTTACACATAATAGGCATGCTTGCGTATGGTGAATATGAAAACCTGGATTGCTTAATTACATCCTGGTATGGCAATAACTTATAAAACAGGATAAATTATCTCTCTACAAAAATTGCTCTATTGAATATTAAATCTAGTTTGGTTAGGGTAAGGTCTTCACGTATCAACAGGTGATTAACAAACACACACCTTATTTAATTGTTCACTTATTTTTGTATTGACAATCAACTAGGATATATAAATTATTTATTTATTCTTGATTTATTGTAAATACAGGATTGTGACAGAATATCTAGGAATAACGAGATGTCAGTACGGTGTCCTACTTGAGTGACAATAAAAACAATTAGTAATAATAATAATAATAATAATAATAATAATAATAATAATAATAATAATAATAATAATAATAATAATAATAATAATAATAATAATAATAATAATAATAATAATAATAATAATAATAATAATAATAATAATAATAATAATAATAATAATAATAATAATAATAATAATAATAATAATAATAATAATAATAATAATAATAATAATAATAATAATAATAATAATAATAATAATAATAATAATAATAATAATAATAATAATAATAATAATAATAATAATAATAATAATAATAATAATAATAATAATAATAATAATAATAATAATAATAATAATAATAATAATAATAATAATAATAATAATAATAAAAGGTTCTTCGATAACGCACATATCCCATAGGGTGGATCAAGGCGATGTACAATGAAATAAATTAACACTAAAATATTATAAGGTATAAACATGATAAAGGACTGTTTTAAAAATGACTAATTATAGCAATATTTGAAATAGTTTAAAATACATTATTGAGAGATGGGAATCTCGGCACGGTTAATTTATTAAAAAAGGTAAAGAAAAGCTGAAAATCAGACGCGTTAAATGAGCAAATGCATAAAAAATGAATGAATGAATGAATGAATGAATGAATGAATGAATGAATGAATGAATGAATGAATGAATGAATGAGAATCAAACATGTATCCATGGATCTATTTTAAAATCTTTCTTTTTTTAAAGTGAGAAAAAACTGCAAAGCTTTTAGCATGATTAGTACTGCAGCGTACTAAATATGTATGAATTATACCACATATCGTGCAAAATGTGGTGATCCAGAATTTAGGGTTGGTTTTAAGGGATTTGCTGTTGACAATTAGCAGAGTGTAGTGGATCGTGTATGCTGGCAGGGCGGGCATCTGACGTCCATCAGATGGGTTCTGGATTTGGTCAACCCGTCGTTCATCCCGATTAGTCCTCAAAGTCTATCATTTTCTGCCGTTCCATCATTGAAAGCGGAACCAAATTACACCTGCCAGGCGTCCAGGACGCTGCCGGAGCCTGCAGGAGAGTCTGCCAGGCTGCCACAATGCCACACCCTCCTGACGGCCGCCCAATATTATGGAAATGCCATGCAAATAAGAGGCAAGGTAGAAGCTCCCAATTACTGCGGGACTTTATCAGTTTATGACTTTTCCCGGCAGGCGCCCTGGCCATGATTTAGGCGCCCCATGAGACACCGGCGACTGGAAACTCCTCAATGACAAAGGTAGAAACGCAATGAACTGGCCGCCAGAAATTGAATATAACCAGCGCTAATACAGTTTTCATATTACCACACAAACATGGGCAATCGGGTTAGCCGAGGGTGAATTGCAGCGGCCCCTTATTTAAACCTTCCCCAAAAACATGCCTGCCTCTTGCCTTGTGTAACACCACCTTAGAGACGCCGGCTCGACAGATCCAGTTGACAGGAATGATGCCAATGGTGGATCAATGCTGGGCCAACGTCTTCGACGTTGGCCCAGCATTGATACAACATTGGGACACCGTATCTAGGAGATGGAGCAACGGGATTGCGAGAGGGGAGGGTTGAATCATGGATTTAGTCAATACACGCACGCTTCGCCAGGTACATGGATAAATGAAACGGCCTTCTGTGCCATGACATTACCATGGGTGGAACTACATGGATAAAACCAGAGATAGAGACTGTATAGTCATTGGTAGCGATAGAGATAAATATAGGCAGTGTTAGAGACAAATATAGTAAGAGTTGGAAATGAAGTAGTATTGAGAGCAAATTTTAGTCGATTATAGAGATATAGAAACACCGATAGTAAGAGATAGAAAGAGGAAAATGGAGAGTCAAATAGAGTCATTTTAGAGATAAAGACAACTATAGTCAGTTTTAGAGAAACTAGATTCAGTGTTAAATATAGAGACAAATAGAGTCAGTGTTAGAGACAGAGAAAAAACTGTCAGAGTTAGAGATAGAGACAAATATTGTCATTATTAGAGATAGAGACAAATAGATTCCGTGTTAGAGATAGAGACAAATATAGTAATCTGAGTTAGAAATATAGAGGAAAGGAGAGCAAAATAAAGTGGATGCTAGAGATATAGATACAACGATAGTAAGAGATAGAAAGAGGAGAATGGAGAGTCAAATAGAGTCGGCATTAGAGATAAAGATCAAATAGTCAGTGTTAGAGATAGAGCCAAATAGTGGCAGTGTTAGAAGTAGAGCCAAATAGAGTCAGTGTTAGAGATGGTGTAGAATAGAGTCAGTTTTAAAGATAGAGGCAAACAGAGTCAGTGATAGAGAAAAAGTCAAATAGTGTCAGTGTTAAAGATATAGAGACAATGATAGTAAGAGATAGAAAGAGGAACATGAAGATAGATCCAAATAGTGCCAATTTTAGAATGAAGTTAACGGGTTTATAGAAGGGCGTCATAATTAGAAATTTACTACATGTCAAATGGTCTGAGCTTTTTTTAACGATTTTTTGCAAGATAGATGCCAAATGATTATAAGATAGGGTTTACACATTTTCATGAAAATTGCTGTCTTTCATTTTTGACAAGCTTTGTACTCCCAGTGCCAGTCATCCTGAGATATGAATAGCTGAGCTACAATTTGATGTCAATTTCTACTTCGTCGTTAAAGGAAATGACAAGGTTAACCTAAGTTAACTCGCTAAGTTATTGCTATATTATCAAGATTTACAAATGTTTGATCTACGTCCGGCCACAATATAGTAGAAATAATCCATTTGACATATTTACTGTAGTTTTCCCATCTTTTGAAAACACAGAACTTGCAACTGTTATAATATGCTCTACTGGGGGTATTAATCTATATTGACAGATTAAGTAAATAAAATAATAAATCCTTGGGTTGCAAAGTGTTAACCCTTGAAACGTCAACTTATATCATTTAATTTTCTACCCACTTGAAGTTGTGTCTCGCTACCATCAAGGAGGTTACCACGAACCACAACTTCAAGTGGGTAAAAAATACATATATTTGTTCAATTTGAGACCAAAACATTGTGGCTCTTGCTCTTTAACCAAATATTTCACCCCCCAAAAAATGTATTTGATGTGATAATAAAAATGATTAAAGAATATTATAGTGACCATCAGAGCTCAAAGTGTTAATGATGTCGGGACAGCCTTGGCCTGGTTGCCATCCAAGCGAATTATTGCTGCAGCTGCATTAGATTCCTCGTCCGAACTAGTTTTTAACCGGATTAGGAGACAAAAGGCAACTTGGACAAACTGTTTGGTTAAAATTGTCCGGCGTTCCCTGTATGTAACTGTATTGACGGTCATCTGAAAGATTGGCGAGGTGGATTATGGCTGGATGGAGGGCGTGGCAGCAAACGCAGAACAATGCTGATTTAACGTTGGCACACCGTCTTCGACGCTGGCCCAACATTAAACCAGTATTGGACGAGCGTCTGTTTTTTGTTGGCAGGAGTCTTGTGTACTCTGTGCCCTTCAGTGTCGCGTAGAGCAAGCAGCATGGACGAAAAAGAGCACCTCAGCCAGAAGGCCTTTACACTGATCTATCATTGGGTACACTGCATTGAGCGACACTGCCTAGAGGATTGAAGAAGGCCTTGTGCAAGAAAGAACATCCAATTCAATGAATATAGTGGCATCCATCGAATCCAATAAGTTATGATGTGTTTTTTTAAATAAAATCAGGTCATCATGGTCATTATCACCTTGTGGTGAGAATAGCGGTGGCAATAATCATACCTCAAGGTGTATGAAAATGAAAGGTGAATGGAAATACCAGCGTATTAGGAGCGTTGAATGCCCCGACGAACAGCTAAGCCAGAAAGGTTTATTCGAAGAAGAGTCTTTAAGTAAAAAGATACTGTAGAATCCATTATCATGATCATAACAACGACGTAGCTTTTTTTTATAAAATCAAGACATTTTTATTGTCTATAGACGTCGGAATCTGACGTTTATAGACGTCAGATTCTGACATATAAAGTCAATCCCCGCAATGAAAGAGAAAATATTTAAAATAGCCGTAGACCAATAATATAGGTATTAAAATGAAGCAGAGAGAGCTAGCTAGGTTATTTATGACGATTTTAAATTGAAAAAACATTTTGGTCTCTCGGTTTGTATACAATATTTTAGCGTTTAAGGATGTGATGCATATCTCTGGCAGAGCAGAGCTTCAGCTGCTAAATTGAGGGCTTTATTTTAGTTCTGGCCAAAACCCTGATATCATAATATTTACAATACATGCACCTAGAAAACATTTGCTATCAGCCCGAAATGGTGCCCAATAATTTGTCACCTTCATCGTTCTGAATAACAGGATTGTGTAGTCATTTCCATTTATGCATGTAACGCTTAGCCTATGTAAGCCAGGCTGCATTCACAGGCTCAGTGAGCGTCTAAACATAGAACACAGTGTAACAACAGGTCGCCCAGTGGATAAGGCGTGCGTCTATGATGACTGCGGCCTGCAGGACCTCTGCAGCACCATTGTTGGGTCAGCGTCGTAGACGGTGGACCAACATCGGGTCAATACCTCGTTTTTGCTAGGTATGCATCAGACACTTGTAGTTCACAAGATATCTACGCACCGGATTCCATCAATTGGAATTTTAACGAGTATTTCTTCAACCCTTAAAATCATCCATGTCCCAACTGGCGCATTTCTACAACACATGGCATATTTTAGATAAAACGAATTGAATGAAAAACGATATACTTTATCAGAATCAGCGTATTTTCAGCTGTCATTTGAGACAAGAATAAATGGCGGTTATTCCCAATTCACAGCAATTGTTTATAAAGTGTCCATGTCCATGCCGATATTTCTTGAACAGCGATCTAGGCACACCAAATCGATCTCAATAATTAGTACATGTGTTTGCAAGGTGGTACAGAAAATAGAACACTTTCGGAATGAGTAAATATGCGAAAACTGTCGATTACTGGTCGTCATAATTATGCGTTTCCGAGCAAACAAGAGACGTTGGCCTAACGTTGGTTTACTGTTGGTCCAGTGGTGGGCCAACTTCTCATGTTTGCTGGGTTATTGACGACTTTTTAGAAAGCAGGACACCATGTTTGAAAGAGTATCCGCATGACAAGTATATAATATCAAGGATTCTATAGGGATTCTCTGATAGTATACAGCGGGTGACTTTGGCGAGACATAACGAGGATTTGGAGCAACACTGTCGCTCTAAGCCAAAGATTGTCTTTTAATATTGTCTATAAATCAAAACATCGTATTCCTCACTAGACACCACGCTTTTGTGATATAAGAATAGTTAGGCATAAGACACTCACATAATTAGAAAACCATGGACAAATGCGCTGTTTCAGGAATCCTTTCGAAATATATCTAAAGTATTTTAGAGACAAAAATTTCATCTGTGGTGTTTGTTGTCTTAAACTCCACCCATCAGCTATTGTTAATTATAAAATCCCCTCGAGCACAAAATGTCACACGGCCACCTCTGAGAGCGGCACCTGGTGGCAGAATCTGCTAACACAATTTACCTGAGAAGTCTGGGCGCCACTAAAAACTGGAGCACTTTGTCTAATTGTCTGCCAAACTCAATCACCAATAAGCGCCGCACCTTGTCAATTACCCTCTCATAAATCTCATCGCCCTTGTCCAATCACACATCAGTATTCTACCAGTCATGTCCTCAGATGGTCTTGATGACGTCACACATATAAAGCCCTATGTCAATCATTGGGTTAACCAAGGCTACTTCACACGCCTAGTACCCTTGGGCTAAACAAGCTTCATCGTAGCATGTATGCATTATGAATATAATTATAATATATTGATCAACAAATTATTCGATACGAAATGCGTGAAAAAATGTTGATTAACGATCTTCTCCTGCAAGCTTCGAATTGCATTACATCCTAATCATTGATGTATAATAATATTTTGCAAATCGATTGCAAATAGGCAGACTTACATAATTAAATTGGCTTTTCCTAACGCGATACTGAAGAAATAATTCAGCCACATCAAAAAACACGCATTGTTCAATCACAGAAAACAGGAGACATAGATCCAATGCTGGCCTATTATCGGGCCAGCGTTTATGACGCTAGCCCAGCATTAAACAAACACTGGATAAACGATTCGTCTTTGCTAAGACATCCTCATTTTCTTGAGGATCCTTTTCTTATCTAGGCCCGCATGTGTACAGAGTGCGTGTGATATTTGCAGACCAGCATGCATCACAGTAGCGGACCAGACCTGTATGACGATGCTGGGTGGCCACAGGAAACTGGGAAAAATTTACCAAAATGGGGCATGAAATTATAACTGAGAGCAGTTACTAACATAAGAATCAATGTCATGCAACATGGATTATTCTACCAGTGATAGATCTAAAGCTGATTGTGAATCATTCTAAGTATTTAAATGTGGTAAAAGTGTAGTGTTTTCTCCCATTACACGTTATTATTTACCCTCATTTTTTATTCACCCAGAGATGTGAATTGCTCGCGCAATTCCCAACCCGAGGTGGTGAAAATGTTCTGATGCTATCAAATATACACGACGTATAATATATCTAACTAATGAAAGCTAATAATCTCCTCATTTTGGTGTTATTTATCATTTTCTCGTGAATTAATTGTCTTCAAAATATGTCCTACGATCGATGCGTTTATGCGATGAGGAAGATTGAAGTTACGAAATTACCCCACTTTACTGTATGTATCGTCTCTGAGTCATTTTCCACTTAAGAGTTCTGCCTGGGGCTTTTTCAAGTGTCCGCATCGCCAGCCGACAGAACTTCTGTGACCAGTTGGATTTTAATTAGTTATATAACCATTCGCGGTGCTCCACCGGCACAGCGCGCGGCCTCTAGCGAGGACTGGAGAACCAGCAGGCAGACGACACGTCGCTGATGGATTACACAGGGCGGGAAAGGACAACATGAGGGCGACTCAAGTGCCCCTAATACGTCACTAGTCAAGACCTGCCACACTCACTCACGCGGGCTGTTCCGGTAGCCCTGCACATGCGCATTGGCAAATCCTACGTCATGTTGATATCAAATGCACTATTTACACCATTTCATTAAAACGCACCACTATATGTCATTCAATTGTGAAAACAGATCCAGATGAATGCATTTTACAACGGACAACGTGTTTATCTCTTCGAGCTCAACCCTGAGTGAAAAAAATAATATTTTTTACAACGATCTTTATCAGTGTTTATCGTGTGCTAATCTGAAATTTTAAGGCACAAACCAGAATAATACATTTCACATTGTGTATTATTTCTCTTCAAAGTCACTTCGTAGTAATACATTTATTACACTAATCTATTATACGATGTTGATGTCCTAATCTGAATACAATTAGCATATTTCATAAAATAAATTAGGACTAGAACAGGATATTAATATAGATATTAAATAGCATAATATATGAATTGCCATGAGGAATATTATTTTTTGTAATGCAATGTCATGTATAGTCCTACTATAATTGTGCAGTATTTTAGCACTCAATGGGTCAGCTAAACATGGGCGACGAAAAAGGTATCCAGATGGGGAGACTGGGGCAGATTGACACATACATCCATTTTCTGTCAATTTATGGACTGTTTTCTCGGTGGTTGAAGTATAGGGGCACTTGTAGATGTTTACCTGAGGGTGTCCTACACCTGACACGTGACGTTGGACCAGCGTTGGCTCAATGCTGGGCCAACGTCTGCGACGCTGGCCCAATATTGAGCCAACACTGGATCAGGTTCCCATGTTAGTTATGGACGATGGCATTACAGATTGGAGATTTCGGACGCTGACATCAGCCGGCCGTGGAGATCCCGGTCAATATTAAGCCGTCCTCACCTCCAGCTGCTGCACTTTAAGCCTCAGGAGGATCTCCAGATTCAACTCAAATGTGAAAAATCACTGCAGAGAGTCTCTTATAATATGATTTCTCAGAAAAAGTGTTGAAATTTGTTTTTAAATTGTAATTTGATCAACAAATTATTTCAAAAATAGTATTATTTTATAGTAAAGACATATTTACATAAAAGAGATCTGCCGAGTAGAACGGAGTACGAAAAGTGCAAGTGGATCTGTTTTTATCAAACGCTTTGTTGCAGTTAATTGTGCATGAAGAATGGCGCGCTATTTGTCCGACTGATTTGTGTCACTAATTCTTGATGATCCAAGTTAAAATATAAAATGAATTAAAAATTAAATTAAATTAAAAAAAAAAAAAAATACCCATTCGTTTAAAATATTAGATCTGTTATAACTTACACTTTGTGCCTAATTAGAATAAAGAAAATAGAACGAGATTATATTTTCCTTGATTAGAGATACATGTATATACAGCTGCATTGTTGATAAATCTAAGTCATATCGTTGTGAAAACGCGATCAAATACGTTTAATAACGTTGTTCGCACGACATTTGGATTATTTGTTGAAGACGCGGTGGGAGAACGGGAGTTATTGTGTTATGGCGGTGTGCCAGGTGGGAGAACCAGTACTCAAGAGGCAATGGGTACTTAAACCCTCTAACCGCCAAATTATTCAATTGGAATTTTTACCCACTTGAAGTTGTGTCTCGCTGACGCGATCCATAACTTCAAGTGAGTGAAAATTATTCAGATTTGACAAAATGAAGATCAATTATTTTTTAATATTGCCGATTAATGTCACATTTTATCATGAACATGTTTAAAAGCTGATATGTAACGTGTTATTAAAAAAAGAAATATAATCGGGATCGTTTTAAGGTTTAAGAGGCCAGGTGGGAGAACCGGTACTCAAGAGGCAATGGGTGCTTTAAGAGGCGAGCGGGGTGTCTGAGTGTCCCTAGTCCCCGCCACATCACAGAATCCCGGTCGTCAACCGGACTCTCCCGATCCACGCTCTGTCACCAAGTACCCCATCCAGTAGCGCAGCTCATCGCCTGCTGTAAACAGTAAACATCTGTCAGGCAGGGACGGGTTTGTTTGAAAATTATTGAGGATTTGTTCTTCAATCTCTGGTTCTCACTTCATCCTTATCATTCATGTATAAATATTTCGCTAATCAATTTCAAATTTGATCAGGAAATGGCTAAAATTTCTTAATATCTAAATCTATATAAAAAAATTTGTACAGAACAGATGACATGGAAATTTATATTCTCACTCCATACAATAACCTTCATAACTTCTTTAATCGCCAACCACGACTGTATTCATTTTAATTTGTTTTATTAGCAGGTTAAATCACAATAATTGTTGCCAGGGACGATTTTCCTTTGAACATTATTGATTAGCGATTTTCCTGTTCTTTGCCATTCATGTCTACATATAGTTCGCTACTCAATTTGAAATTTATTAGCGAATGATAAAAATTTCATAGATATTCTCTACGCGATAATGAACAATTCTTTCTTTACACAGAGAAGATAACATGCAAAAACCTTCATGAATTCTTCAATCGCCAACTTCGACTGTAGTCGTTTTCAATCTTATTAGCAGGTTAAATCACAATTATTGGGAATAAATGAGTAATTAAACATCAAGATTTGTAACAGATCTGTTTGAAATTAAACAAATACGAGTAATTTTGACATACTTGTGGGTCGCGTGATCAATTAGAATTTGGCAATGATAATTGAAAATCATAAAACACGTAATCCAAACTCAACCATGCATGTCAAGAATCGAACCCACAAGAAAAGATTCACATTCAGAAGCTTTATAGAATGGGTGACTGAGTGTCGCTCACCACATTCTGGTCAGACAATGTTGGAGCCGCCATGGCAGATGCTCCATCGTATCAGCTGATAATCATCTACAACTTGCTTTACAACTGGGAGCTTTCAACTGGTGACACCGCTCTCCTGCCGAAACAGAACGCTGAGCCAACGACGCGTCAATGCTGGGCCAACATCGCAGATGCTGACCCAGCATTGAAGCGGTGTTGGCTCATCATCTGCTGTCGGTTTGTCTTCCATATTTACATATTGCAGACCATGACGGACCTCTCAGTGTGAGCAGAATGAGAGCTCTTCACGACCAGTAGTGTCCACAGGCTGTGAATACATAAGTGATTAGACGTGGACCAGCCACACCTAACATTGTGGATTTCGTTTTACCCAGGCGAATTAACCTTTATTGTAATCTCCAAAGCGCTACATCAAAAAAAAATTTCACCCACTTGAAGTTGTGTCTCGCTACCGCGACCCACAACTACAATCGGGTGGAGATTACTCATGTTTGTTTAATTTGAGACCAAACATTAGCAAATCTTGATGTTTAAACACACATTTCGTTCCCAATAGCTGTGATTTGATCGGCTAGCAAAATGGAATAAAAATCGATTATATCGTCCCCTTAAAGTTAGAAGGCGTTAAACTGCCACTTTGTAAAGTGGCAGTTTAGCACCTTCTAAGTCCAAGGGGACGATATAGTTGTGCTTAGCGGTTTAAGGCCTACCATGGCGGTGACTGACAGCGATCTCCACTCAAAGATCCGAAAAATATCCATACCTTTTTAATGATCTTGCTACAAATGAGCGGAACATCCGATGTAGTAGGTGGATTGCTGCAGATTCTAATAAACCTTTATCGTTTTGATTAATTGAGGTTAATTGCAGTTTCTGTTTCAGCCAAGTTGGGCTAATAAGTGATTAGGAGGTTCATTCTGTTCTGCAGTGGACTCGTAATATTATTATAGAAGTACAGGGTTCGATTCCAGGCCCAGTCGGCTGTTTGTCATTGCTGTTGTATATAAAATATATGTATGTGCTCTAAACAGTCCAAGGACACGGGAGACTGCAGTGTGTGATATTCCACAATTAGGGCCGCACCATTAGATATGTGGGGGGGGGGGGAGTTTTTGTTGATTGCATTTTTTACCCCGTCATCATTAATCCCGTCAACAAACTTTTTCCCGCCCACATTTTTAACAAACTTTTTGTTATATTTCTTCTAGCCCCCGCCCCCAGATTTCCAATGGTAAATCCCTTATAAATAACTCTTCAAGACATTTGATAAGTCTTAGAGTAGGCCATAGCACCGACCTTGGGCTTCTTTGCGCGATATTGCCAGATACTAATATACTGCGGAAAATAGCTTTTGATTTAGTGTGTGTGTGTGTGTGTCATCAGGTCGTGCCATTTAATTGTTCTTTAACCCTTTCAAGCCTGACTTTACATTGTCATCTTCATCCACTACAAGCCGCGAATTGCTGTCGCAATTCTCGACTTGTAGTGGATGAAGAGGATTTGATGTGGTTTAAAATTTGCCATGTATTGCTAAAGCAGTTTCATGGAAATTTTTGTTTTAAAACCCTTGGTTGTAGGGAAATTAAGTCTGTTTTTCGGGGATGTAGAATGATGCTTTAATGCATCGTGAGGGCTTAAAGGGTTAAACGTATAATCAACACATGGTAACATCAGATTGACTAGTGAACTATCTGGTTACCATCATTCTGGTAATACACGTTATTTAACGATTTAATTTCCTAAATGTACACTCGCATCAAGGCTGAGTAAAGTTATACGTCATAGATTTCAGAAGGGTATATAATTATATGTGTGTGTAAGGAATCCTTCTGGAGTATCAAGCATGTAACTCTTCCCCAACAGACACAAGAAAGACGTTGTGAACACAAATGTTGGCTTATTATTGGACACCTTCTACGACGCTGGTCCAGCATTGACCTTTTAAGCCATCACGATGCATTAAAGCATCATTTTACATCATTGAAAACATACTTGATTTTCTTACCACTAATGGTTTTAGAAGGCAAATTTCGATAAAACTGTTCCAAGAATACATGGGAATTTTCATTAATTTATCACCCACTTCCAGTCATCTTCATCCACTTCAAGTCGAGAAAATGACAATGGTAAATTTAGGCCTGAAAGGGTTAAAACAGCATTAATTCAGCTGTTGGACCAGATTATTGGCTTCCTAGAAGACAAAGGCAATCCAGAAGAACCGGTCTGTGACAATCACTGCGGGCGGATCAGCCTGATTCAGAGGGGTAATCCACACAATCACAACAACAATTATATACATGTATTTACTGCTTCCTCAGAAATTTCTGTTTTTTCGCTTACATATTATTTTATTCTTCATTAGAGATGACGGTATGTATTGAGCCCACGCGTCAAAATGTAATCACAATTAATTCATCCCTTCCTGATACCGAAGAAGCTATTATTCACTCTTCTCAAAATGAGTGAAAATAACCAGCATAATTTTCATAAATAAGCAAAATAATTAAAGATAGATAGGTAATACATCGAATAATCGAATAAATGCTAAGTACATGTATGTTGTGGATTAAACATGTTAAACAGACTATTGTTTGTTCAATGATATCTATTCAAAATAGATCATATTGTGCACATAGGTGATTCTGCTATCTCAGCTAAAAGTGACAGAAGTACTGGCCCAATTGTAGTACTCGACACCAAAACTGAATGACGGGTGCTGATTGATAATTTAACACCACGTGACATAAAATACCGTTTTTTCGTTGGATGGGTGTCGATAACTACCCTTAGGCCGAAGTACTAAAGGATTAAGCTGTTAAATGTGACATTGCTTATTGAAAGTGCAGAGATATATATATATAGAAGTAGCATTTCAACGTAGGTGAAACAATCATGCTTTTTCAAACTGTGTTTTTTTTTATAAAATCATATGCCTAAATATATGAAATGGGCAAAGGTAGATCTCAAGTTAAGCAGCATCTAAGTACAAAAGGTATATTTTTTAAACGATGGTGTGTTTGTCATTCTTTTCAAGGTGGTGATTTGGTCATCAATCTCAGCTTTAAGTAAGAAAATTGTCGAGTAATAATTACGCGCTTAAATAAATTATTTGAAAAGTATTAAATAAATTAAATGTGTGCCTCACAGTCTCACGTTGCAACAGACAAACTCACGAAGTCGTTAAAATACTCTACTTTTTGTGAATGCCTTATGTACATGTAGGCCTACATGACGTAACAAAGAAAGTATTGCACATGAATTAAAGTGCAAGTCGGAACATCACCCGAACTTCCATTTTTGTATTAATTTGGCATTCAAATTAGATGCAAGCTCATTACGAGTCGGTGGGTACAATATCAAATATGATTTACGAGCACAAAAAGCTACATTTATATTGGCTGGTCAGGTTGATAAGGTATCAGCAGAAAAGCATGCAAATCCTTGAAAAGTAATGTGTCAATCTCTGAAAATAAAGGGTGAAAAATGACACAGGATTGTAGAAAGATTAACATGCCAGACAACTTAATGGTTATCATCCGAGGCCTGTGACACTATCATTATCATGGGAGACTTCAACTACAATAAGAAAAACACATGTCCTCAGTTATTGTGTATTCTCGATAAATGTAAAACACTGAATCTATGATTTTTTTATTTCTGGATTTTACTGAGAATGATACACAGCGGAGAATTTTAATCCACGTCAATTTAGAATGGCTACAGATAATATTTCTGTGGATGTTAATTTAAATTTCCGCCCCAGCGATGAGATTTTACACGCATGTCATATTACCTGACAGTGGGTGTAATTTATAACAGGACGACAATTCCGCAAACACGGTACATTCTGGCAATGTTGGCTTAACGTTGGGCCAGCGTCACAGACGCTGCCCCAACGTAAAGCCAACATTGCCAGAATGTACCGTGTTTGCAGACAATCGGGAGAGAGTCAAGTGTTTGCAGTTTTTTAGAGGGGCACCTGATAAAAGTGTCACCTCGGTCCGTCCAGTCAAAATATCCACAAACTTCAGCCTTCACCTTGCACGACTGGCGTACCCAGCAAACGCACAGCGTTGAATCAATGCTGGATTGATGTTGGAACAGCGTCGTAGACGGTGGGCCGACATCAACCCAGCATTGATTCGATATCGTGTATTTGCGGGGCTACTCTCACTGGAGAGACGTCGCAATAGCGAGCTGGTAGCCCAGTGGATAGAGCAGTCGTTTGTCATGTCTCACTGATATTTCCTCAAGCATCACTAAATCTGCTATCAGGTCATATGATGAAGGTCATATTAACCCTTCAACGACCAAGTGATATTATCATATTTTCACCAAGTTCAAGTTGTATCTTGCTACCTCAACCAGAACCTGAACTCTTTAAAACAGCATAATAATACTGTATCAAAGCATATTTTCGCATCTCTGAAGTCTGACCTAATTCCCTAAAGATACTATTTCAGAACCAACAAATCATGGAGCGATCGTAACAATATATTGCAAATTTATATAATTAATTACCCACTTCAATGAGATTTTCAATGGTAAATCCAGTTTTCTAAGGCTTAAAATAACAGTGAATACAAAATAATATCTACTCATAAATTGGTAAATTTGTGATAAAAAAAATCATTTTAATTGATTAAAGCACACATTTCGTCGGCAATAACTAAATGTATTTAAATTGTACGATGTGGTAATAAAACAGCTTAAAACGATTATTGTCATGATTGGCGTTCATGTTTTAGGCTGTATTATTAGCTGATACAATCACTGTTACTGGGAATCTTGGGAATAAAATGATTGTTTAAACATCAAGATTTTGTTTGGTCTCAAACAAATATGGGTAATTTCTGCCCACCTCAAGTTGTGTGGGTCGCAAGACACAACTGACCCACAGCTTCAGATGGGTGAAAATTAAAATGGAATAATCTAGCGGGTAAAGGTTTAACCCTTTAGCCGCCAAATTATTCAAGTGGAATTTTCACCCACTTGACGTTGTGTCTCGCTGACGCGATCCACAACTTCAAGTGAGTGAAAATTATTCAGATTTGACAAAATGGAGGTCAACTCTTTTCAAATGTTGCTGGTTGATGTCACATTTTATCTATAACATTTTTAAAATGTGGTACTTAATGTGCTAATAAAAAATGAAAACCCGAATATATGCGGCATCGGCGGTTAAAGGGTTAAAAGGGACACGTCTCTCAAGCAACAACCAAGTGAGTGCTGCCTGTCTCTGCACCCGCACCGGGACTATCAGACTATAGGGGTGACACATAGGAGGAGCAGAGAGATGCGGATCCCCTTACATGTCACAGAGTGACAAGCTGCAATGTGACACTATTATAAAGTTGACACAAGATCAGGAATTGACACAATCAGGATTTGATACAGAGACGACCAGCATCATCACCAGGACACCTGTCATCCTACACTGATACTGTTATATACAGAGACCAGCATCACCAGAACACCTGTCATCAAGTCGATCCCTGCACTGAATGAGTCAAATATTTCTATTGGCTGTAGACCCATAACGTAGCGTCCCCTTGTATATGAAAGGGTGTATCTGCCACTTTGTAAAGTGGCAGATACACCCTTTCATCACCAGAACACCTGTCATCAAGTCGATCCCTGCACTGAAACAGTGTGAAAGAGTCAAATAGTTCTATTGGCTGTAGACCTATAACATAGCGTCCCCTTGTATATAAAAGGGTGTATCTGCCACTTTGTAAAGTGGCAGATACACCCTTTCACATACAAGGGGACGATAGGTATTCAAATGAAGCGGAAAGAGCTAACTAAGACATTTAAGATGATTTAAAATTGAAAAAAATCTTTGGTCATTTGGTTTATATAAAAACATATTGTATGTACATATAGTATGTACTGATACTGATTTGTAAATGCAAACAACTACTGCTGTCTGCTGCTTGTCTTCCCATGACAGAAGCGGTATAGATAGCATTTCCAGGCATCATTATGTGATGCTAGTGATTTCTGCTACCACAGAGGTATGGTGCTACAAACCTAGCTCACTGCAAGTAAAATTCATGGACTTCTGTGATATATGCGGACTACTAAAATAATTATGTCGTGTCCAGGATATAACGTCAATGGCGGCCTCATCGTGATATCATCTTGTCATCGAAATCCTCATCGCTGTTATGACTGCATTGTTATGTATACGTATGTAGTCCGTATGGCATGCGTATCTGTAGCTCATCTGTATAAGCTACGATCGCATAAAGAGATGAGCTAAAGACTGCAGATATGGAGGGTAGAGGAATAATGGTCCTCTCCAGAATTTTTTTACAGAATTTAAAATTTAAGTGCTTATAGAATTGGTTATTTGAAAACTGAAATAACAACTCCAGATATGGGAAATATTTTACTGTTTTTTTGCCATCAAAGAGGGATATTCGCCTTTTTGAGTGAGGGTGGGAAGGGGGGGGGGGGAGGGTCCAGACTGATTCTCTCCGGCGGAAACCTTGGATACATAGGGTACTGAAAACTGGTTTTGCTTACTGAATACTGATCGGATACGAAAGGGAGACACGCGAATGCAGAAGTACAAGAACTATAGTTTGAAATCGTTTCATGTAAGGTCATTCTATGGTGTAATATATTCGCCACATTCATCAGAGAATAATCACAGCAGCGATGACTCAGCCCTATAAGTTAGCTATTATGTACTGTCACTTATATATACATCTTGACATGCCAGATAATTTTACAACCACCCTATATGTACGATTTACTCAATAATACTAACACGGAAAAAACTGTGTTGTTAACAATTATAAACCTGGGAAATAATTCCATCCAAGTCAATTTATATATAAGCCTTGCTTGTGGTAAATCAACATTGCAGCTCAAATACGTGATTAAAGAAAAAATATTTGGGGAGGTAAGAGTTTTGTTGACGCAGCCCCTCCACTTCGTGACACAGTGGTGTAACAGAGTGAGATATGATGGCTACTCTATTTATAAGTGGCCTTAACCCTTTAAGTCCTCACGATGCATTAAAGCATCATTTTACATCCCTGAAATCATAATTAATTTCCCTCAACAAAGGGTTTTAGAACAAAAAATTTCATGAAACTGATTTAGCAATACATGGTAATTTTCTTCAATTTTTCACCTACATCAAGTCATCTTCATCCACTACAAGTCGAGAATTGCGACAGCATTTCGCGGCTTGTAGTGGATGAAGATGACAATGGTAAACTCAGGCTTGAAAGGGTTAACCAATAGAGCGCTGATGTCGACCACAGTAGATATTATGTATTTTTATTAGCATCTGAATAACCAGTTGTTTAAAATAAAATATTCCTAAATCTTGAAACATGATATATTTTGGAACTTGAATCTCACAAATCACCTAAATTTTCAGTCACTTGAAGTTGTGGATCGCGGTAGCGAGACACAATTTCAAGTGACTGAAAATTTAAATTGAATAGATCAGTGCCCTAGGGGTTAAATCTGAAGAGGTTGTAGTCACGTGGTGGATTTTCAACCAGAACAATTAACACAACAATCTTTGATTCACGTCGTAGTAAACTACGAAGCAAAATTAAGTATAACATGAATCAAAGATGGCGGCGTCACAGATGACCACATGGCTACAAACGGGGTAAAATAACGAAACATTTATATGTTTCAAAGATATTTACAGCAGAGC
Source organism: Flabesymbios commensalis (assembly GCA_964017125.1). Taxonomy (NCBI): domain Eukaryota; kingdom Metazoa; phylum Annelida; class Polychaeta; order Terebellida; family Flabelligeridae; genus Flabesymbios; species Flabesymbios commensalis. The sequence goes on along the minus strand of OZ024918.1, from coordinate 51,636,897 downwards.
CGAGCCTGGGTGAAGAGGTTATCACCGTGTCGTGCCCGGGGTAGAGATAACGCACCCCCGCCTATCACGACGCCCGTATCACCCCCCCCCCATCACGCCCCCGGCACGCGCCCTGACCCGCATACTGGCCTAGTACCCCACCATCACCCTCTCAACTGTTGCCAGGCGGGGTGGAGCACTTCCGGATCGTTTCCAGGATCTGATGTCACTTCCATGGTCAAGTTGATCCATCACTTTCACCAAAATCTTAGGGATTTCATTGGCCGAGATGTCCATCTCGGCCAATCAAATCCCTAAGATCTAGGTCATATTCACGAAGAGAACTGACTATGGAAGGAATTCGAGGATTGATGTGATAATGAAGATAGCGCATGACTCACGAGACAAATAAATAAAGAGAAAGTTAATTCAGCCTAATGAGCTGAGAAAAATTAAAGGGACACATCACGCTGTCGTCTTATCAGACTGATAACATAATGATCGCCAATTCATGAATTAATTCCCTTTATTTTTTCAAGAATTAGTTCTTTGATACCTAAAGTGTACATAATTATCTAAATCTCAGTACCAACCTGTTCTGTTCTGAAGTATCAGTTTGAGCCCACTGAATGGAAGCCCGCTTGAGGTTTGAACATTAACGGAAAAAGCATAAATAAACGAGCTAGAGTCGATATTATGCCGATGTTTACAACCTCTTCATTCATTATGGCCGTTTTTAACGTGAATAACACTTACTTCACATATGAAGTTGATTTCAGTTTTCACCCACTTGAAGTTATGGGTCGCGCTATCGAGACTTCAATTGGGAGAAAATCAAATTTCGGAAATTATTATTTCAACGGTATAAATGATAGATATTCTTGGTACTCACGTTGCATACAGCATATAGTTAGTTATCATAATAAAGTGTGGAGAAATCGGGTACATACCTGAAAACACAGAGAAAAGGACAAAACGTTATAAATTATCTCAAGCCATCACATTGAATTATCATTACATACAACGTCAAATACACCAAGTTACAATATAAAATGATACAGGATAATACAATGGAAAAAAACAACACATCATTTTTATATACATGTATATGGACAGGTGTATATTCAAAAAACGTTTTGTTTTTCGTTTTCAAATTACACGATACGCGCTATTATACACAAAAACATTTTCTTGAGCATCACGTTCACATGGTTTAAGGATACGTGAGCTCTGCGTCGCAACAAATCGGAAATTTAAATCATTTGTCAGCATCAATTACGCAGGGGGGGAGGGGACAATTACGGTAAAAAAATATTTTGAAATTATATCATCTTAAGAATTTTGAAAATAATGTGATTTTGTTGTCAAAGATCGTATGCAATGATATTTAGTATTTTTTTTTAATCGACAGACAAGATTATGACGAGAAAGCGCAAATGTGTAGCCAATCCCTCTGGTTGCCCGGCCATAATGCCCGCTGTCTCACACATCACGTGAGCAATCCCTCGTGGATGCCCCGTCATGTAAACAAGAGGCGTTGGCCCAGTGTTGGGCTGGCGTTGGCCCATCGTCTACGACGCTGGCCCAACACCAGCCAAACACTGGGCAAAGCCTCTTGTTTGCTGGGCCGTCAAATATCAGCCGTCCCACACACGTGACTACCTGACGCTAACAAAACAATCAATTTACCTGCGCATCCTCCCCTATTGTCACCCAGGTAACTCAGGAAATCTATATTTACTCCTGACAAGGTGACGATTAACTTAATCCAAAGTCACTGTAGATATGATAAATTACATCGAAAGCGAGTAATAGTATCATAAAAAGCTTTGTTTTTCTTGAAATCACATGGTTCAAATTTAAAGAACAAAATCAACTAATTATCTTATTTAATAAGCACTACAAATGAAATTATATGTGTCCAGGGGCTCGTTTCACTAAGAAAATCTTATCTTAACTTTGACCTAGTTTAGGTCATTTATCATAAAAAAGTTAAGATCATCTTAATGGAGATGTTTATATTGTACAAAATGACATGTTAGAGAGCTACATGTATACATAAAACCTGTGTGGAAATTTAAAAATTATACAGCAAGATAATATTGACCAAAAACGACTTTTCTCCCCTAGTGGAGATGTAAATTTTTGAAGGTCTGTTTGACAAATTATTATGCGAATTTAGTTATAAGGAATAAATTGTTTAAAGTGTTTTGCACTTTTCCCATCGTAGATTTATTAATTATTGCCAATTGTAATTTATATAGTTATGATAGATAATATCAGCATTGTATTTGTGAATCAAACTGATTAATTCAGAACGACGCCAGGTGCAAATAACAATAATACAGAGTGCATACAGCGTCAATTATTTGATTGGCTGATTTTTAATTGACTGCTGATATCTAACAGATAGAGGAAATCCCCGGTGACAAGGTCCACTGGGACTCAAAGTCAGCGTTGACAAGAGTGCGTCACGAGGCCGTCACCATGACACCCCCCTGTACCCCGGCAGCATTCAGAGACACCTGGCGAGTGAAAGGTAAACCGTGACAGAGGGTGATATGTCCCCGAGGCCGTGATTTACACAGATTACCCCCACACGTTGCCATGGATACAGCCACCCCGCCACCCCGGCACGCGCCTGGAGTCTTTATTTGGATACACCCCGAACACAGATTCGCCATTTCTTAAATGACAAATTTCAATAAAAGTGGGATTATCCTTTCGGCGGGGCGACGGCAGCGGCCAAATATTTACAGGGACGATCGGGAGCGTTCATTTCCGCGCTGGGCAAAGGGAGCGTGTTGTGGCAGGCGACAGCCAGGGGGCGTGCGGGAGAACACTTGAGTATCACCTTCCCAGCAAACACGATTCATTAAAACGATGTTGTGTTAACGTTGGGCCAGTGTCGAAGACGGTGGGCCAACGTTAAAACAACATTGTTTCAATGTATCGTGTTTGCTGGGTTTGCGCCGACGCAATGTTTTGTCTGGGCTTCACAGCCAAAACATTGCGTCGACACAACTGTGGCCCAGTACATCACGACATGGAGTCATCCCTACACAAACTCAATTCCGTGATATAGACGGACTGGTTATGATGAAAAGGTAGAGCTTGATTTCATAATCCTAACTTTTACACAACACCTTTGTTTATAAAATAAACATTGTATTTAAAGGCATCCTTTGGATTGATGAAGAATAACTGGTGGTCATTTTCCAAAAACCTTGTCTAGTAAAACCAAATTGTATCTGACTATCAGTGATTTCGCTTGATCAAAGCCGTAAAAAGCTATTTCGTATGAAGTTTAAGTTGTATTTGAAAACCACCGTTATCATTGCTTGTGAGATAGTAGAATTAATGTTATTGGAGGCTACGCTTGATATTGAACTCGAGACCTTTTAGTCTGCTGTGAAGGCGAATTACTGTTATTATGATTGGAGAATACTAGTTTTCTGTGAGTGTAATACTTTAACACTGTCTAAAATACTGAAAGATCTGTAAAAATAGTATTTTAAACCTCAATCTAAGATTATATAATCACCATCTACGATTGTCAGTGTGTATAGTGTATGATTATTAATAAACACGAGGAAAATGCTATATTTATTTGGTAACAAAGGACAGAAAAAAGTAATTCACTAGTTTCCAATCATCATAAAGGAAAGTCAGGTTGGCTTTGTGATTATGTGGATTATTATTTCAGGTCGAGCTTGGTGGGTGGACATGTGCGTAAGGCTTGTGCGCATGCGTGCTCATTGATATGCATGCTTGGTGGGTTTGATTCCCGGTCATGGCGAGTGTTTTCATGTGTGAAGCGGGAGAGGTGAGGCTAAGGCTCGTTAAATTAAGTCCTATTGCATTCCGGATCAGACGCCCCCACCTCCATTGTGCTATTGTTCCTGCAAATCCCGGTATGCCACCAGTCTGTAGATGTGAACAGCTGCACATAATCCTAGCTCAGGTGGAGAGAATGAGATGCTATGTCGTCCCGTTACTAGACGCGGCTGTTATCTAGGTGAGTCCTGGGAGAAAACTCACATTAAAATAAACCCTTAAAAACGCTGAAATATGTGCATAAACCATGGAGACCAAAGGGTATTTTCAATTTGAAATAATCATAAATATCTTAGTTAGCTCTTTCCGACTCATTTGAAAACCTATGTCATCGGTCTACGGCCATAAACAGATGTTTTAATTATTTCAGTACGGGGATCGTACGGTCCCTGCGCTGAAAGGGGTAACCTTCACATTGTGTAACGTCCCAAGTGATGGTGTGCACACATAGGCTAAACTGGACAAAAATATAAAACTACTCTCCAACTACAAAACTCGAATCATCATGAATAGGATTATCCCATACTTAGAGTTATTTTAGATCTTTGGAGAGGGACATGGCGCAATGGTTAGAGCGTGGCGCTCTGTCGATGTCGCTGCCTGCCGTGCGGTTTCGAATCCCGCTTGGTGCACGATTTTCAGAGAAATATCATGTTTCTTCCCACTCAATCTTGGGACATTGTTAAGATGGTGTGTCAAGACACTTGGGCAAGACACTTCACCCTTAAATGCCTCACTTGACTCAGGTGAAAATGAGTACCTGGTAGGACAGAGATGGCAATGTGTACGATAAGTTCAATGCGCCGAAACGGCTGCAGGACCGTATGCTCCCTGGGGACCAGGGGGTAAAATGTAAAGTCCGATGATAGGTCTTCAGACTTGATATCAGACTATAAAACCTGCACCTTTACCTGCACCTTTAGATAGTACACCCAAGATGCAAACGGTTTTTATTTGAGTGCAATAAGGGACAATACAGCACTCGTGAAAAAGTTGTGAGCCTTTTGGCGAACACCTTGTTCATTGAACGGGTGTTTTTTTAGAATGAGCTTCTTTTATTGTAATGATCCATTAAGGAGGTTCTTATCTTTTTATTTGTGATATTATACTTGGGTGTTTCACAAATCAAGACATTTTTAAACCTTACAATGCTGAAATATTTTTTATAAATCATGGGGACCAAAGGCTTTTGTATTTCAAATCATCATAAATTCTTAGTTAGCTCTTTCCGATTCATCTGAATGCCTTTGTCATGGGTCTACGGCCATTACAGATGTTTTAATTATTTCAGTGCGGGGATCGTATTTAGACGTCAGAATCTGACGTCTAGAGACGTCAGATTCTGACGTCTAAGTACGGTCCTTGCGCTGAAAGAGTTTACGTTCACATTGTGGAACGTCCCAATTGATGGTGTGCACACATAGGCTAAACTGGAAAAAAATACCTGTGAAAATATAAAACTACTCTCCATACACAAAACTCGAATCATCATAGGATTATCCCATATTATTAGTTATTATTTTCGATAATACACCCAATATGCAAACGGTTTTCATTGAGTGCAATAAGGGACAATACAGCACTCGTGACGTAGTTGTGAGCCTTTCGGCGAACACCTTGTTCATTGAACAAATGCTATATTTCTAAAAATGAGCACCTTTTTATTGTACAATAAGGAGGTTGTGACCTTTCATTTGAAATATTATACTTTGGTGTTTTACAAATCAAAACATTTTAACTTTTACAATGCTGAAATATTTTTGTATAAACCATGGAGACCAAAGGGTTTTTTCAATTTGACATCATCCTAAATGTCTTAGTTAGCTATTTCTGCTCCATTTGATACTTATGTTATGAAATAAAAATGAAAAACTTCTAATGCGCCCAAATCCTCGGTGTCTTGAGCTCAGAGGGTCTATAGCCATTATACATGTTTTAATTTTTTCAGTGCAGGGATCGTCTTTAGACGTCATAATCTGGCGTCTACAGACGTCAGATTCTGACGTCTAAAGTCGCTCCCCGTTGTATGAGTTAATCATCTGGGGGTAGCAACTCTCATCTTAAGGCGAGTGAAACAGCTGTGTGTGTTGGGCGGGTTAACCGAGGCATTTATCCACCTCACGCATGCCATATTGTGTCTGGGAAATCCTATTAGAAAACAGTCAATAAATCCGTAACGAAAAAGCGGAATTATCTATTAAAATATTGAAACACAAATGTTTTGTGGGGCAGTGCTATTAGGCTTTGTATCAGACCTGAATGCTTTACCACTCACTGTGGTGTGCAGTAATTATCAGATTATAAACATATACAGCTAAATAAACAGGATAAAATACATGATCCCCTATTTCCCATTGTGAACATTTCAACGTCTGATCGCCCCTGAAGCTGTTCTATGTGGTGACACTCCTCCCTGATCGTCCCCTGAAGCTGCTCTATGTGGTGACACTCTTCCCTCTAGTCAGGCTGCCACAAAGAACGGAGGCGTCTAACAGTTACAATACATCAGGTGGTGACTATCTAGGACTGTCACACCTCAGGATTCGAACACATGACCCTTAAACCCTGAGTTTACCATTGTCATCTTCATTCACTACAAGCCGCGAATTGCTGTCGCAATTCTCGACATGTAGTGAATGAACATGACTTCAAGTGAGTGGAAAAATTAAGAAAATTGTCATGTATTGGTAAACCAGTTTCATGGAAATTTTTATTCTAAAACCCTTAGTTATGGGAAAATTAAATCTGTTCACAGGGATTTGAAATGATGCTTTAATGCATCGCGAGGGCTTAAAGGATTAATACTTTTAGCGCGGGGATCAACTTTAGACATCACAATCGTATATAAACGTACATAGGCGACAAATTCTGACGTCTAAAGTTGATCCTCGCACTGTAAGAGTAAAAATATTTATAATAGCCGTGGACCCATAACATAGGTATTCAAATGAAGCGGAAAGAGCTAAAGTTCAAAGACTTTTCTGACGATTTCAAATTGAAACAACCCTTTGGTCTCCATGGTTTATACAAGAATATTTAAGCGTCGTATGGGTTAATGCACAGTTGTTATTTTCATATACTGTAGATCTGTTGATATTCGCGAGGTTTTAATTTTCGCGAATTTCGCGAGGAGGACGAATTCGCGAATTCAAGAATCTTGCGAAAATTATTATTGATATAGCGCTACTGAAGAAAAAATAAAATTCGCGAATTCTAAGCTTCGTGAAAAGTCCCAAAATTTAAACGCGCGAAAATTACAGATCTACAGTATGTTCAGCTGATCCCTGACTGAGCTGAGCTAAGCGGACGTCAGGGATCGAACTAGTCACCCTCACAGCGAAATACAAACGTGCTACCACCGTCGCAAAAGAGCTAGCGCGGCCACAAAACTGGTTCCATGCGTTCATTGATCATTTATCGTTAGTACAGGTGTGAGTCGCAGAAGCAGGGCCTTCAATCACGCGGGAAGACTTTCATGTGGTTCTAATGAACACGTTGTTGTCTCAGTGATGGAAGGAGATAGATCTATTACTAAAGTAAAGTGATGGCCCAATGATGGCTTAAAGCTGGCCCAACGTGATCCACGTTGGGCCAGCTTTAAGGCATCGGGTTGGGCTGTTAGCTGGGTATTGTGCTCATTGAGGGCCCTCCTGCCTTGAAAACGGCCAGGTTGACGGCTGTTAGTAGGTAACCCTGGGGTGTTAGGGGGGTAGAGATGGGTGTAACCACCCCGTACCCTCACCTCACAGGGGTATTATCCCCGTACCCTGACCCCAGTGTCACACAGATACATCAATCTTAACCTGGACAGTAACGCTTTGAGCTCAAAGGCGCATGCCAGTACTGTATGTCTCCGTGATTTATGAAGCAACTATATAGCTATAGGGCCTAGAGGATGTGATAAAAATATCTTAAAGATAAACATGTCTTTATTTATTGCTATCAGCTTATCAATAGCAAATGAACCATTTTGTGACATTTGCTGTTACATATTCGAGTAACAGAACATTAAAACAAAGGCAATTATATATATTATTAATCCGATTTGCCTAGTTGACAATGTACGTAATTATTATTACTTTGCATTAAATCTTGATTGGTTGGGCTGGAATGCGGTGATGACGTTTATATTGCTGAGTCTTTATAAGATGAACACTGATTGAAATGGTAAGCCATTTAAAAAATACACATGTCAGATTTATAGTAGTATTATAAAACACATCAAATCACCCGTAAATATTCTACTATAAATGATGATGATCTTGTAAAAAGTAGCTTGTGATGTAACTCATGGTAGTAAAATATGAGTGATCCACTTTATGTGAGCCCATTATATGAGCACTTTTTCAGTGAGCCCTTACCATTCTCGGTTGTAGATGTTAATATGTTAATTACAGGTAACATTTGAGCTGTCAGTCATGTCAGACACCTTCACAAAGCAGCCTAACACAGGACTAGTTACAGAAGACCAAGGGCACCAAGAGAATTATGGAGAGAAAGGAGAGCAGCATGGAATCATGAAACAATGTTTTCTTAATGTTGGGTGAGCGCTGTAAGCTCTGGCCATGTATTGAATAATGCTCTATGTTGCCTGAAAAAACACACCAAATAATCGAGAAAGAGCGTTGCCTTAGCCCTTTCATTGCGGGGACCGACTTTAGACGTCAGAATCTGACGTCTATAGACGTCAGATTCTGACGTCTAAAGTCGATCCCCGCAATGAAAGAGCAAAACATTTTTAATGGTTGTAGACCCATAACATAAGTATTCAAATGAAGCGGAAAAAGCTAACTAATACATATATGATGATCACAAATTGAAAATAACCCTTTGGTCTCTTGGTTTATATGAACATATTCCAGCATTGAAACAATGTTCCTTGTTGCCTGAGAAATGAGCATCGCTTTGATGTGTGTCATCCCACCTGGCGGGGGGGGGGGGGTGGTCGTTCACACAGCCCGGGGGTAAGGGGACAGATGGGGGTGCCGGGGATGATCCCGTACCCCCGCTACCATCTGCACCCCGGCAGGTGGGCACGTGGACCTGGTGGGGGCGTCAGGGCTGGGGTAGGTACCCTGCACGGGTCACCTGGCATGTTAACCCCGCGGGTCATAGCGCAGGTAGAGGTATGTGTGCGGGGAAGATAACAAAGACGTGTTACCTGTGGAGGGCGGAGACTAACTAAAAGACACAGCTTACTTAACCCTCTGGTTCCCAGGTAGGTATTTTCATTTTCATCCACCTTGGGATAAGAATTGCTCCCGCAATTCCCATCCCAAGGTGAATAAAAAATGTTCTGTCAAGGAGAAAGAACGAAACTCGATAGATTTGTAGATCCGAATGTACGAGGCGCGAAGCGCCGAGTATATTTATTTATTTATTCAACCCTCAATACATGAGGAGATACATATAAAATTGAACATGCAATAACATTGTAAAAGTCCATACTAGTATGATTCATAAAATAGTACAGCAAAACAAAAAAATATATAACTTATGCTTTCGGATCTACGAATCTATCGTAATGGAGTTCTTTATTTGACTTAAAATACACATACTATGTACATGTTTTGCAAGATTTGATATAGAAAAACGCAATTTGATTGTTAGCAAGGTAAACAGCAAAACATTAATCGTGCAGTTTCATGTTTAAACTCGTACATTGTACCTGACCAGGCCAGTATAAAAATAACAGTAGATTCGGATCTACGAATCTACTGTTTTAACAATGGACTGACGTCATAGGTGTATTTTAGGATTTTATAACATCCCAAGTTTCTCAGACTCTGTGGTGTGGTTTTCACTATGAGACGTATATCGGTATCAGCCCAAATCGCACTCTAGCTGTAGATTGAGCATAATGTAGGGTATAGTAAGTGTCTTGTGTGACTTGATCGTGTGAGAAAATACAAAGTTGTTTATTTTTCGTGCGATATGTGAAAATACAGCACACGTTTATTGAATAATTCATTAAACGAGTGCCGTATTTTCCCATATGGTACCAAAAATGAACACCTAAAGGCTCACACCTTCTTCATTGAGTGCTGTATTTTTCAATATCGCACTAAAAATGAACACTGTTTGCATATCATAATATCTGAAATAAAAGCTCAGCACCTCCTTATTCTGGTGGATTATACCAGTTTTCTATTCAATACTGACTGACATAACGACATCATTCAGTAAAGGTTCCGTGTGGGTTAGCAGCTGTAATACACTAGCAGCTCTAATACACTAAATAAAGTCGCATAATGCTACCCGGGTATGGCAATATCGCAATATTTCAAACCTGAAAGACAGCTATTATCAAATTATTTTCGTTCTAAAATATTCCTGTTCTTCGTCATTTTTTTCAAAGCCAATTTTTAGACCCTCGTGATAAGTGTGTTTCACATTTATTGGTGACGTGATTTTTACTTACCTGTCTCACGTTTATACATACTGCTGCTGGTGGTAGTGGAGTGTGGCTTATAAAACTAACGTTAACAATGTGGACAGATATAAATCCATCCATGTGTCCATCCTCCTGTTAACAATATATCATAATATGTGAATTGTTTCAGTCTTTTATTAGAAATTGTGGAAAACATTCGTGGTAATGTTCTCCAATAGCTTTATCTTCAGAGTTCAATTTATAGTTTTCCAGTAAATAGGATATGGTGTGTGTAAGGCAGAATCATAGAGTGATTGCTTTCAATGTGAAGGTCAATAATTCAAATCCAGTAAGAGGAGAATGCCATTTCAAGCCATTTCGCAGCCGTTCCAGAAATTGCTATTAGACCCTGATTTACTCCTGATCTCATATTATGATGGTATTCAGTAGTAATATGCACACATGTAACTTTTGTACACGTGTACAACGCTATAGGTCCAACCAGCAGTGAAGAATCACAGCGGTATATTTGGCCAGTGGTGGTTGGTGGGCTTTCAGATGGCTATTTGATGAGTTTTCTGGCAGACACTGCTGTAGAGATTAGTGCTGGATTTACACACAATACTGCTATGTCCTGCAAAACCAAAAGGCAGTAGCTGCTTACCTGAAAAGTAAGCAGTTACTGCATTTTGACTTTGCACAGCATTGCTGGCCAACGCATTGTCTACAGAATTAGGCCAGGGTGAGTACTTTGCCAGTTCAAACGTTCCCAGGTATATGTCAATCAATGAGAAAGGTTGGAAGTACATACACACTGACTTGTCCAAAAACAAAATGTCCGATTAACTATTAAGGCACCCTTACCACGTATATCATGAGCACCACATGGAAATACAATTAACTGAAGAGAAAATGCTAAATTAAAAAAAAAAAAAAAAAAACAGCTACTGAGATTTAATTAGAAAAAATGTACTTTTCAGTTATCTATAATCAAAAAATTAAGATCATCTTAACTTTTTAATGATTTTCTTAGTTAAATGAGCTCCTGGTTCTTAGATTGTTGTCAAAAAATGTGTTTCAAATCGTTTGAAAGTGTTGCTTCACTGAAAGGGTATTATCTGATGCCATAATAAGGGTCTCCTGACTGTTTGCTTTTTTTACTGTAAATTGTGTACTAAGGAAATTTTCTGTTAAATAAAAGATTCTGAGTCTGAGTCGGAGTCTGAGTCGGATTGCTTGTGTGGGTCGCTTCAGCGAAACTGTGATTTAATTTACAGGGACAAGATTCAACTGTGTACGATAATGAACTTTCACTTGATACTTCTCAGGTAAAGCGTTTAGGAGTCCAGTAACAATACTGGCTGATGGCTGACCCCCAGTAAACACAAGATGTTCGCCCTATGTTGGTTTAATGTTGGGCCACCGTCTACGACGCTGGCCCAACAATAAGCCAACATAGGCTGGTCACCTTGTGTTTGTTGATGGATGATCCAGGTAAACCATCAGGTAAAGTACTCAGCCACAGATGGCTACAGGTGAAGACATGCTAATGTATTAACAGCACACTGCCAGACAAAGAACAACAGACCTCCACCAACCAGAGGTCTTACAGAACATACAGATCAAGGTCATTATACCAGAACAAAGGGTCAAGGTCAAATAAGATACTACATCAAGGTACGTGATCATATCAAACAGAACTTAAAACAAACATAACATATAGGTCAAGGTTATTATACCAGAACATAGGGTTAAGGTCAAATATGATGCTACGCCTAGGTGCGTGATCATAGCAAACTGGATCAATCAGTGATCGACACGGATCAGTATTGATGGTAAAATAAATCATTTAAAATTTCACATGTTATGTTTATCACCAGACTAGATTAGCACCATCCAGCCTCTGTGGGATCCCCGTTATGAAAACACAATCTTATTAGAACATGAATCCGTTTATGTCCATCACTTCTGCACCGCCCAGCCACCGTAGGTAGATATGGTAGAAGCGCCTTATAATAATAATAACACAGAGAGGCGGACGCAGAAGGGGTTGTGATTGGAATGAACGAACGAACGAGTGAACGAACGAACGAACGAACGAACGAACGAACGAACGAACGAACGAACGAACGAACGAACGAACGAACGAACGAACGAACGAACGAACGAACGAATAAATGAATGAATAAATGAATGCATGAATGAATAAATGAATAAATGAATAAATGAATAAATGAATAAATGAATAAATGAATAAATGAATGAATGAATGAATGAATGAATGAATGAATGAATGAATGAATGAATGAATGAATGAATGAATGAATGAACGTATCCGTGCACACACAGGCTAAACTGGACCAATAACCTACTGAGGATGGTGAGTCTGATGAACACTGTCCTCCAGACAACAAGGTGTTGTGCCCCCCCCCCCCCATCCCACCCCGCGGGGCCCTGGGGTGTGATGATCCGGGTTTAGCACGGCCTGTACGCCTGTCACTGGGCGTGTACACCAGGAAAAGGCAAACAGCAGTAACTGCTCACTTGGAAAGTGAGCAGTTACTGCTGTATGTCTTTTCCTGGCGTACACAGTGACCGGGTCATCCCGAAGCCGCCATCTGTGACACCACCTGGCCGCTGTCCGCCCTCAGGAAATGGGCGGCTGGCTGGTGGGCCGGGGTGAGGTCCTCCAGGATGTACAGGGATCCGATGGTGATACCAGGACACCTGAAATCCAGGATCCGTGCTCCGACATATATTCCCCACTTTGTAAAGTGGCAGATACACCCTTTCATATCCAAGGGGACGAAATTATCCTAAAATGTACAGGAATCTAATGATGATACCAGGACATCTGATATCCAGGATCCGTGCTCCGACATACCGTCCCCTTGGATATGATAGGGTGTATCTGCCACTTTACAAAGTGGCAGATACACCCTTTCATATCCAGAGGGATAAAATGTACAGGGATCTAATGCTGATACCAGGATACCTGAGATTCAGAATCAGGGTACTGACATATAAACACAAACAGCAGTAACTGCTAAGATGAAAAGTTAATAGTTACCGCTGTTTGTCTCTGTTCTGAAAACTCTACGCATGGCATTCCGCAGATAGAAGTAAATGATTTCTTTGGAAATAAGCAGTTATTGGTGTTTTCTTTTTCAGATTCAAGGATACATGAACCTGTTTCAGGATCTGTGCTCTGACATAAAAGTCTAGAGACAAACAGCATTAACTGCTGACTTGAAAAGTAAGCAGTTACTGATGTATGCCTTTGTCAATGGAAACTCGCAAATAGAGGTAACTGTTTAATTAGTAGAAAGTAAGCATTTACTGACATTTGCTTTTTCTGACATCAGGATACATGAGCCTGCTTCAGGATAAAGTGAGGAGGTACTGCTGTTGGCCTTGCCTGGTCCAGTTTAGCCCACATGTGCACACAAGTGGCCTAAAACTCCATTCATTCATTTATTCATTCATGTTGTTCGCCTTCGCACTGTTGTAGCGGATGAGCCCTGTTCATCTTGCACTTTACGTGACTTGTGGTAAGTACACCTGGTTGGAAAGAACCCAGCAATGGGAAGAAATCAGCAAACAGCGTCGAAGACGGTGGGCCAACAATGAAACTGCGTTGGGTGAATGTCCCGTGTTTGCTGTGAAGGCTTACTGGTCATGAACATACATGTTGACCTGATGTTGCTTTATATATAATGTTGACCAAGCGTAATGAAAATGCTAATGTAAATTAAAAGAAAACAACCGTTTTATATGAAAAAAACCTGCACCTGGCGACTCCCCAACTTTTTTCCAGATCTGCACCTGAATATAGAATCACGTTTGATATTTTTGTTATGGAAGGCTGCTACATGTAAACAAACGCCTCAAAAACGTTCGGCCACATTGGTAGGGTTGTGATATCTACTCCATGCAATCCCCATCTAGTGATCGCATGGGCAAGATACCTGAACAAAAACTGCTCATTTATTGTAAGAGTAACTACTTAAAATGACACAATCAGTCTAAAATTATCAAAAAATCGGTATTTCCCGTATTTCTTATTTCGGATATGCATATCGGAAAAAAATATAGGAAATTTCGTCTCTATATCTCGCTTAACTTGTAAATTCGCAGCACAAAAAGTAAAAATAAAATTACCGATTTTTTTATGATTTTATACTGATTGAGTCGCTTTAAAAAGTAAGCACTTACTGCTGTGGGCCTTTACAGTGTAGGGATATACTGGGTTTAGTCTGTTATCTGTGCATGGTACATCACCCAGTCAAAATTACACCATGGTAGAACCTGGTATTTCATTGGTGATCATTGGCAGACAATGTTAGTGAAATAAACACCACGGTAGACCATCAAAACACCATGGTAGATCAAGGCTTACCATGGTTTGTCCATGGTCGATCATGGTAGGGAAGTGGCCGCATGGTCATAATAGTTTTGTAGATTACAAAAATGGCCAGACCATGGTAGACCAGTGTCTACCTTGGTGTTTTTATTGTCTGCCATGCTTCTCAAGTCACTACTTTTTTGGCTCTCATGGTTATGCGAGTATTCTTACCTATTATTATGTTGATGATTATATTGTATGAATATATTGGTGTACCAAATGCTAAATCATGTATCTTAATCAAAAAAATATATCCATACAATATAATCATAAGTTTACATTATCAATAATAGGAGTCTCTTCCACCATGTGTACCTGGGCCTGAGAAGGTGGAGTGTCTTCCACCATTTCTTTACCTGGGCCTGAAAAGGTGGAGTGTCTTCCACCATTTCTTTACCTGGGCCTGAGAAGGTGAAGTGTCTTCCACTATCTCTTTACCTGGGTCTCAGAAGGTGGAGTATTTTCCATCATGTCTCCACCTGGGTCTCAGAAGGTGGAGCTATCTAACACCTTGGGCTATCTAACACCTTGGGCTACCTGATCGTAGAGTGGCTGGCAAACAATGAAGGTGAGGTGGGTTACATCT
The DNA here is from genome assembly GCA_964017125.1 of Flabesymbios commensalis. Classification (NCBI taxonomy): domain Eukaryota; kingdom Metazoa; phylum Annelida; class Polychaeta; order Terebellida; family Flabelligeridae; genus Flabesymbios; species Flabesymbios commensalis. The sequence continues at coordinate 51,621,717 of OZ024918.1, read as the reverse complement.
GATCTGGTGATGCTGGGATGGGATGCTGGTGCCAAGAAAGGATGCTGCTGTAAGGAGCAGATGCTGCCAGCCCGGCAGGCAGGAGTCACTGGGCACGTGTTGGTTTAATGCTGGGCCAGCGTCACAGACGCTGGCCCAACATTAAACCAACACTGGCACAACGTCTCGTGTTTGCTGCCAGGAAAGGATCATTCTGGCGGAAATACAGACAGGTGATTTCTCAAGAAATACGAGATGTTGATCAAACACTGGCTCAACACTGGCCCAATGTTAGAGACATTGGCTTGGGATTAAGCCAGTGAAAAGCAACACCAGCAATCACGAGATTCTGGGCCAATGTCGCTTTGATGGTAGGCCAGCTTCGCAGACGGTGGGCCAACAGTGTACCATATTTGGGTGGGAATATTGTGTTTGCTGTGCAGGACAATCGGTAGATTGCTTAAAAACAACGCGGGGATGCCAACAAAACAAAAGACAATGATGCAATGCTGATTTAATGTTGGGCCATGGTCGCAGAGGATGGCCCAGCATTGAAACAGCATTGGATCCATGTCGTTTCTGACATTGTCAAAATGCTGATTTAATTCTGGTACAGCGTCACAGACGATGGGCTAAGGTGACAACATTAGGCCGGCGTCTAATGCCCACCACAGGTTTTCCAGCCCCTCCGTCTCATCTCTGATGAGTTTTATTCCACCTGTGAAATGGAACCCTCTCACAAATGTGGTGGAATAATCGAGTAAATGGACTGCGTGACTTGAAACCCTCTGAAGAAATAAGTGTATTAAAGCTGCAGCTCACACAATCAGCTGGGTGGTATTGCAATACAGTACAGCTGAAACCGACTGCTTTACTCTTTTCGAATGATAACTTCAAAGGTTATTTATAGTGCTCAGTACCATAGACAGCATTGTTCTCCCAGGCTTTTGAGCAGTTTGGAGCACTGTGTATGCACAACCTCGATGACAAGCATCCGACACGGTCGGTATTCTAATCCAGTACATCTGAGTATCGAGCCACAACCGGATTGAGTGAGCCATCGGGGCCTGCCATCCGCAGAGTATTAAAGTGTCACTAAGTATTCTGTAAGCCTATAATTTTTTCGAAAAGAGTAGGGTACAGAGGCGGCTTCAGGCTTCTGCAACGCTGGTCCACCCTCAAACTAACATTGGGTATACGTCTCGTGATGGTGAAACTAATTTGGAAACAGTATTATAATGCGCAGTGTGTGCTTAGCTATTATTTCCTCTACATAGTGCCCTAGGGTAGTAGTTAGCACCACTGCGGTTCACGCTAGAGTTCGGGGTTCGTATCCCGGTCTCGGCGGTTTGAAAGAAACAAAAATGTTTCTTCCCCATCCACTCGTAATAACTCAGTATTGTGGGGAGCCTCCGTGACCGAGAGGTAGCGTGCTCGGCTTCAGACCGCAAGGTTTGAATTTCGAATCCTGTGTCATCTCACTCATATCACCTGGCCCAATTTAGCTTTGCACAAAAGTGGCCTAAAGCCCGATTCATTTCATTTCCACATTGAAAAAAAATGCTAAAATATCGGTATTTGACACTCTAAATTTACTAGGGTAGTGCCTCAACTTGAGGCACTGCTATAGTAAATTTAGAGTGTAATCAGCCCCGATATATTATAGACTTAAAAATCATTGAAACATTAACCCTTTCAGTGCGGGGACCGACTTTAGACGTCAGATTCTGATGTCTAAAGACGATCCCCTCACTAAAAGAGTAAAGTATTGTTCGTAGACCCACAACTTGAGTATTCAAATGAATCGGAAAGAGCTGAGTGAGACATATATGATGATTTCAAATTGAAAATACCAATTTGGTCTCTTTGCATGTTTATACAAAAATAATTCAGCGTTGTAAGGGTAAAGTTGTACACTCCTGGATTTGCCATGTCATGTACCCCTATCTTCCATTCCCTTAAACCTCCGCGTAAAATACCTAATTCAGCATGTTTACTGACATTATAACAATGCTTATTTACTTAGTGATCAGCAGTGTGTAAGCATAGTATATAAAGCGTCGATCACCTGTAAACGGCGATAATAAGGGATGTTTGTTAACGTCCGGCATTATCGCTCACCTGAATATCCTCACCTGTGGCTCCCGGAAGTCGTGGCAACATTGTGCTAGAAATTGCTCCCTCATTCAGAAAATCATCCCGTATTTACACTTACAGAAACCTATTTACACTTACAGAAACCTCTACTTGGTATTGCCTGCAAAGGCAACCTGCAGTTACGGCTTGCCGGAAAATAAAAAACTAACTGTTGTATGCCTTGTATTGGAATATTTAAAAAATAGATTGTATTTAACCCTTTCAGTGCGTGGATTGACATTAGACGTCAGAATCTGATGTCTATAGACGTCACTTTAGACGTCAGAATTTGACGTCTATAGACGTCAGAATCTCTAAGGTCGATCCACGCGCTGAAAGCCATAATAAAATATTTATTATGGCCGTAGACCCATAACATAGGTATTCAAATGAAGCAGAAGGAGCTAACTAAGACACTTGTGATAATTTCAACTTGAAAAAAACCTAATTAGGTCTCTTGGTTTATATACAAATATTTGAGTTGGGTCTCATAGCATTAGTTAATTGCTGAAATCATGAAAAATTTGCTGTGACTGTTTTCTTGTGTTAACCCTTAGGGCCTAACCATTACAGTGCGGGAATCAACTTTAGTCGTCAGAATCTGATTCTGACGTCTAAAGTCGATCCCCGCACTGTAAGAATAAAAATATTTCTATCAGAATCAAGACATTTATCATAATTTCAAATTGATTAAAACCCTTTGTTCTTAATACTTTTAGACATACAGCAAGAACTGGGGTAAAAAGTTCTTGCATTCAGTATACGCAATCGAAATAAATAATCTATTGCCAATCGTAATACATTTTGTCTGTATCTAATAAACATGTCATTGGTAGACTACAATATAACATATATATACGAGATAAATAAATGTAACCTGACACGTGTGCTATATATATATATATATATATATATATGACACCTAAACAATGGCTGCAGCAATTTTTGTTTAGTTGCATGTCATGGATCTCTATTATCATGATGGGATATCTGGGTATTCAGGATGTCACGTGTCAGGTACCGGTGGGTTACCATTTGGAGCGCCTAGGTGGAAAAAATCTTACCGCCAAATAAAATTTTCATCCACTTGAATTTGGCCATTTAGCAGTTGCTCTGTTAGATAAAAGGATCTAAATGTGTTAGAGAATATATTATTAGTGGTTCTGAGATTCACTTTCGAACCACACTAAAAGTTCCAAAGTTTGTAAAATTTAACAACTTTCGACATAATATGTTCCAAGAAAAATCGCCATATAAAATGAAAATATGAATAAAAATTATCTACATTAAACTATGTCTTTGCTTAATTTCCACAAAACAAACAAAATACTTGAAAATTTGTGAGATTTGAAAAATATAAATCGTCAGTTACATCCAGCCCCAATGAAAGTTACCTACCATTAGCACTATAATGGTTTATACGGGTGCACTCATTAGGCCCTGTTAAAACCATTGCTATGAGATAACATTGTGATTATCATCCATGGTTATTATCACTCACATCTATATCTCCTCCATCATTTAATAGATGTCAGGGTCTAGAGGACTTATCAAGCCACTATTAACTCTTAATGCGCTAAGTCAAATGATAACCCTTAACCCTTTAAGCCCTCACGATGTATTAAAGCATAATTTTAAATCCCCGAAAACAGGCCTAATTTCCCTACAATTAGGGGTTTTAGAACGGAAATTTCCATGAAACTGGTCTACCAATACATGGCAATTTTCTTAAATTGTTAAACCACATCAAATCATCTTCATCCACTACAAGTCGAGAATTGCGATAGCAATTCGCGGCTTGTAGTGGATGAAGATGACAATGGTAAACTCAGGCCTGAAAGGGTTAACTCTTAAAGCGTTGAATTTTTTTTATAAAAACCTTGGAGACCAAAGGTATTTTTTTCAATTTGAAATTATCATAACTGTCTTAGTTAGGTCTTCCCGATTCATTTGAATACCTATGTTATGGGTCTGCGATCATTATAAATATGTTTACTCTTACAGTGCGGGGATCGACTTTAGATGTCAGAATCTGCATGACGTCTAAGGGTTAAAGTGAAAGTGGAATAATTTAATTTTTCTCCCATTTGAAGTTGTGGGTCGCGGTACATTTGAAGTTGTGTCTCGCTACCGCGACCCACAACATCAAATGATTGAAAATTATTCAGTACTGTATTTATTAATTTGAGACGAAACATTTACAAAATTTGATGTTAAACACTCGTATCATTCTCCTTAACAGTGATTTGATCGGTTAATAAAACTAATAAAAAACGACTATGGTACTCAGTGCTCTTAGGGTTAACCCCTGTACTGCTAGACCCCTATAATTTTAAGGTTTAAAAAAGTCACTGAAATTGATAAAACAGCCTAAAGAAAATTTTCAGTTAATCAAATCATTCAATTTTGCAAATGTCTATTTTTAATAAATATAATATTTTTTGTCATTTGTATCTGGAAATTGCGTTAGCAATTCCAGCTACAAATGACAAAAAAATTGAATAATTCACCGCTACAAAGGGTTAAATGGGTGCAGACTACAGGTCATTGACTCCTAGTTGTTTATCGTTCATCGCATTTTGAAAATGATTAAATTAAATATCAGATCCTGCCCTTTATTGTATGTCAAACCCATTGTATCCTGAATGGATGAAATCGACTGACGTCGTCTACCTTCAGGCTAAGTTTTACATCCAGGTGACTTTGGATGACTCTCCAAAACCCAGTAGCATCGCATATTAATTTTATTCAATGATCGATTCCGCAATTTTTACATTTTGATTCACTGTTTTTAATTTCAAACCATACAACACCAACCTCGACCAACCAGACTATAATATGTGACTGACTTATGCTGAAGTAAACAGTACTAAACTAAGGTATAGTTAATAATCAAAAGTATATTGAGTTTCAAGTAGCGTTTTAATTTCTTTCAGCGCGGGACCGACTTTAGACGTCAGAACCTGACGTCTAAAGTCGATACCCCAAAAAATTAAAAATGCACAATGACCTCAAACCCATAAATGTATACAAATGAAGCGGATAGAGCTAACTAAGACATTTATAATGATTTCAGATTAAAAATAAGCCTTTGTTCTCTTGTTTTATATAAATATATTTCAGCGCTTTAACGCTTTAACCGCCAAATTATTTAATTGGAATTTTCACTCACTTAAAGTTGTGTCTCGCTGACGCGATCCAAAACTTTAAGTGAGGGAAAATTATTCAGATTTGACAAAATGGATGTAAACTCTGCTGATTGATGTCACATTATATGGCTTTAACATGCTTAAAAGGCGGTACTGAATGTGGCAATAATTGAGTGAAAAACCCAATATATTTGGCACCGGCGGTTACAGGGTTAAAGGGTTAATCCGGTACACCAGATTCAACAATTTTATGTAAATAAAATGAAATGTATGGGGGGGGGTAGGCCACCTTTGTGCCCATATAGGCTAAACTGGGCCTCCATGGTTTACATAAAAATAGTTCAGCGTTGTAAGGGTTAACGGGATGGTTGGCATTTTTAGAACTCAGGCCATCTCGACCAATCAGAAGCCTACGATATATCGTAACTTGTAAGAGAATACGGGCCCAGTCTAATAGAAACGACTTCTTGGCCAGACCTGAATGTTAATACCTAATTATATTCAATTATTAAATGTCAAGTGGGTTCAAACAATTAATGTGTGAGAAGTCAAATTATTAAATGGGGGGGGATCCCTCTCACTGTTCTGTATCCGTCATGTCAGTGTCACATAGTGTTATCAGCCTCGTGTGCCATCAGGCGTGTAACAGGACTATACAGGTGGTCTGAATGATAAACTGATAACAAATGCAATAATATCTATAGCCAGATATCGAGACAATTGTGGTTAGATCCAAAACACCGGCTCAATGCTGGGTCAGCATTGAGTCGGTGTTTGGACACATTATATAGAGACACTGTCATGTCATCGAAGGGGACGTGGCCCAATGGCTAGAGCGCCTGACTGTCCCGCCAGTCATGCATGCGTCCCAATTTCGAGCCCCGCTGTTCCCGTGTGGGGTTTTCAGAGAAATATCCTAGTTTCTCCCTTCTCAGTGTGACTAGGCTATCACGTTAATGGCGGCCTCGTCGAGTTAGGGTTGAGACCAGTGAATCGACGGAAATTTCGCGCAGGGCCCCGCGCCGCGCTGCGCACTCCTCACACATCGTGTATTGTATAATGATCTGAGAGAGTGAGTGAGTGAGTATAAATTCAGTACACTTATTGAATGAATGAATGAATGAATGAATGAATGAATGAATGAATGAATGAATGAATGAATGAATGAATGAATGAATGAATGAATGAATGAATGAATGAATAAGTGAATGAGTGAAGGAATGAATGAGTGAATGAGTGAATGAAGGAATGAAGGAATGAAGGAATGAAGGAATGAATGAGCTAATAAACTAATGAATTAATGAATGAATAAACGAATTTAATATCATACATGCGACACAGGATTCGATCCCAGAACCCGGCAGTAGGCCTATGAAGTATGAACAGTGTTAACTTTGTTCCACGTAGACTCGGATGTTGACGAGCTCGGTTAATTATAAGTTATGAATAGATAAATACACCTAATATTAATAGTTTTCCATTCCCCCCATGATGACATTATGATGAGGGTGGATAAGGCTGATGGCTCCAGGTAAATACCGGGGTAAATACCCTCTCTATTTACCCTTAATTATGCGGGGTTCCGGCGCCTGCGCTCTCCTATTCTACCCAGATGAATAGACCTCGGGCGGAGGTCCGTTACCAAGTGACCTGCATCCTATGCCGGATATCACTGGAAATATACCTCGTTAACTTGTAATTGGGCAAAGCTCAACTTTTCACATTAACCCCTCTGCTGCAAGAACCGTATTTATCCGTCAATTTTTTTCAAAATTGAATTATTTATCGTCATTTGAAGTTGGAAATTGCGTTAGAAACTGCAGCTTCAAATGACGAAAAAATAGAGACAAACCATTCAGCAGGTCAAGGGAAGCACGTATATAATTATTTAAATTCTTCATAAAAGCACATCAAATTATCGGAGGTAACATTTCGTGTATGACCAGCTGGAGAATTGCAATGGTTAAAATCTGAAATTGCACGAATATGACATTTCTTAAATATAATAGAAGTTGTGGGTAGCAGAAGCAAGACACAAATGCTACATTATTTAGGTTTGAATCAATGCATTTGATTTCAAGGAAACAATAATAAAGTCAGCAATTCAATTATAATCCTTCAAGTCACTTTGTCGCATATGACAGATTTCTGTCAATATTTTTTTTATTCTAGACAAAATATTATAATGAAGCTATGAAGTATAACTTCCCTTATCATCATGCTTACTGCAGTGATAAATACGTGAGCAGTTACCCAGCAAACACGGGCATTCACCCAATGCTGTTTCAATGTTGGCCCACCGTCTTCGACGCTGGCCCAACATTAAAACAGCATTGGGTGAAGGCCACGTTTTTGCTGGGTAACATCTCAATGTGAATGAAGCCATCAAGGTCAAGGTCAATGTGCTAATTATTTACGTTTGTCACTGCATGCTTCTCATTATACTAGGAGAACACAATTCCATGATTTTTTTGCGAGGCTCCACCTGGTGGATTTTCACAATTCCAGGATAACTATTTCCACTTATCTTGATGCGTCGTGGTAATAAATATGGTGAAACTATAACTTCAGCTCTTGAGCTCATCAAATGATTTGAGACATTTTTCTCAAATTTCCTGATATTTCCTCCAGCGGAAAATGTGAAACTCGTGTTTCTCTGCTTCCAGGTAGAATGGGAACCCTGCCCAGTAAGTACTAAACATTTGTATAACATTTGTACAAAGTTGGACCAACGGCGAAGACGTTGGACCGATGTTGTACAAATGGTATACAAATGTTTTGTGTTTACTGGGTGGACTGATATATCTGCTATCGTTTTATTGCTGCTATTGTTTTATTATTGCTATTGTTTAAAGGGACTAGCGCATTCACCAGTTAGGCTAGATATAGAGACGAAATTTCCGTATTTCTTATTTTTGACATGGTTGTCAATAATTAGAAATCAGGAAGTTCGTCTTTATATCTAGCCTAACTGGTGAATGCGCAGTACAAAAATTAAAAACTTTTGCAGTTCTAGTCTATGGACATGTTTACATCATATGGTCATATTAAGAAGCCAAAATAATATCACCGATTTTTTTATGATTTTAGACCTGGGATAGTCCCTTTAATGGAATAAAAATATTGTCTATTGTCTCATCAAATTAAAATCGGTCCAGTGGGTCATGTAAAGCACAAAATAGTTTTATATTTTATAGGCCTATGCAAAAAAATGTCTATACCTCCCCCTAAAGCTGTGGTGCGCCCGGGGCACCATTCATTAGTCCACGGACCGGAAGCTGCGCCATGATCCCGCATTTGTCAATGAATTGTTATGAGTGTTTATAGGCAGGATATTAACTGTCAATATATTATAGTGGTGGCCTGTTCAGGAAAAGTGCTGCTAATTATCAGGATTCCGGGAAATACGACATGTGAAACCTACGCTTATTTAAGGCTGGGCCAACATCGCAGACGTTGGCCCAACATTAAAACAGCATTGACCTAACGTCTCGTCGTTCTGGCTGATTATGAAGGTGATCGTTTGATCAGCTCTGGTGTGCGAAAGCAAACAGCAGCAACTGCTCAATTTCTATATAAGCACTTACTACATTTTACATTGAAATGCAAACTAAAGTAACTGGCAAATTTTTAAGTAAGCAGTTACTGCTGTTTGCCTTTTGCATTGACAGTCAAAGAGTAGAAACTGCCTAATTTTTATGTGTACAGTTACTGCTTTTCGCCTTCTGCATTGAAATTCAAACAGTTGTAACCGCTCACCTTCCATGCATTCAGTTACTGCTGCTTGTCTTTTGCATTAAAAGTCAAACAACAGTAACTGCTTACCTACCATGCATACAGTTACTGCTGTTTGTCTTTACCATACAGGCAGTGCTCGTGTCCCGGATCCCTGTTATTAGTGATGTAACGGGACACCACAGTCCTCAGCAGGATGTGCACAATCCACCCTCTAAGTCTTACAGCTAATGGCCGCTTAACCCTGCAACCGCCAAATGAGTCAATTGGAATTTTCACCCATTTGAAGCTGTGTCTCGCTGACGCGATCCACAACTTCAAATAGGTGGAGCTTATTCAGATTTGACAAAATTGCGGTCAACGATTTTGAAATCTATAATTTGCAGATTGATGTCATGTTTTATATTAAACGTGTTTAAATGCTTTTAATGTGCTAACAAAAAATTACAAAATGAATATAATCGGTACCGGCGGGTAAAGGGTTAATGACAAGCTGATTTAACAGACTGCACCCTCTAAGCCCCGTTGGTTTTTATACACTCTCAGACAACAGATTCATAAGTATGTTCCTTGATTGCTTTATATTAAGCAGTCAAAAGATGCACCACTTTCACCATGTAATTCCTACACATTATCCATATAACCTCCTTGATATGACTACAATGTACATGGAAAACAGACAAACCAGGCTGCACCTGAGACACCCACTAATGAAAAAAAACTAATGATGCCTCATTTTGCATATGACAACAGACTTCTTTATTCTGATTATATGCACTTTATCCACTCCATAAAAGCCAGGTGTTTGCCCATTATCGAACACATAGCACCATGTTTGCTAGATCTATGTATTATACGTTTGATGTATTTTTCCAGCCTAATATTTCATAAAAGCATGTGTGTTTTTTTATAGTAGATGTACTTTATAAACAACATGATAATATATAAAAAACGTTTTTTTTAGAAAAACATGCATTTTTTAAGATACATAATAAATAGACTTTAACATAAAAACTAATTGGAAGCTTAGAATTGCATTCTCAACTTCAGATTCAACTCCACATATCGTTCCCCTTTGATATGAAAGGGTGTATCTGGCACTTTTTGAAGTGGCAGATACACCCTTTTATATCCAGGGGAACGAATTATTAAGTAATAGCACAGCAGTGATGGGGTTAGTATACACCCTTGCACCTTTAGGGTTGGAGCCCTGGGGCCCATCCCACCAAGGAATATAGAAAAGTCCTTTTAAATTCCTTGGTCCGACTAAGAAACTTTAAATTAAGAGTATCTCTTGACTTTCTTACATTTCTATTAGAAAAGTTAAGAATAATCTTAACTTTTCTAATGGAAATGTGAGAAAGTTAAGAAACTCTTAATTTTAACATTATCAGTGGGATGTGCCCCTGGTACCTGTAGGGTTGGAGGCCGTGCCTCAGGTGTGCCAGACAGGGTGGTGTGGGATTCCAGGACTGGGGGAATCCCCCAGGATCCACACGGACGTCCTGATCATCCCTCATGGATCACACACAGAACACACTCTCAACTCTAGGAGTAAGCGGTCATATTAACCCTTGAAGTGCTGAAATAGTTCGTATAAACCATGGAGACCAAAGGATCTTTTCAATTTAAAAGTATCATAAATGCCTTAGTCAGCTCTTCCTGCTTCATTTGAATACCTATGTTATGCATGGGTCTACGGCCATTATAAATATGTTTACTCTTTCAGTGCGGGGATCGGCTTCCGACGTCAGAATCTAACGTTACAGACGTCAGATTCTGAGGTCTAAAGTCGATCGCCGCACTGAAAGGGTCAAGCATTCGCGCCATCAGATGATTACTTGAATTTGTTTATATAACAAAATGAATAAGAAATGTATTACCATGCTCACTTTAAGTCTAATGCCGGCTAATTCTGCTTGCTAGAATATACGTCCTGTCTATATCTTTATCATACAAATGTAATATCAAATTATGGCCACAACATTTGTTTGTATTTTATCACTTTTTTTTTAGCTATTTACAGGTATTTTCCAGTTAAATAACTTATTTGTCTTTTGAATTGACATGCCTTAAAATGTAAAAACAACACAAAATATTCCTCACAATGCACGCATTCATGGATTGGCAAATAGGTTACAATCGATAACAAATTTGAGAAATGTTATGGTATTGCTACTGTTACACATAATTTTCGAGCCCTAGTATTACAAAGGTGTACCATGTCGCTGTGGACATTGTCTCGGAGGCTCTCGCGCTATCTCGCGCTATCCCGCGTTCTCTCGACACCAGGATCACGTTGCCTCAAACCAAACAGTCGAGCAAATTGGCAATGAATAAATTTGAGAGCGCTCATGTGTGCCCGGGTTCTCAGGTGTTCATGTGGCGGACGGATGGAAGGACGGACGGGATGGGAGAGACAATCAGACCATGATCCCCGCAGCGACTGTAGACACCTGAGCAGGGGAATCTCAGCTGACGTCGACCCAATGCTGGCTTAATGTTGGTCCAGCGTCGCAGACGCTGGACCAACATTAACCCAGCATTGGGTCAATGATTTAACATCGGGACGCATCAAAAATACACGCCTGCCCAGTGCTAGTTTAATGGTGGGCCAGCGTCGCAGACAGTGGGCCAACATTAAACCAACATTCTATCAATGTTTCGATATCGGGACCTCTCCTCTCGCATCCCATTGAAACAAGCTTGATTTATTGTTGGCTCACGGTCTGCGACGCTGGCACAACATTGACCCAACAGTGGTTGCACATGTGGTGTGTGCTCAGATGCAGATACTAGTTCCCGATGTTTGTTATCAGGTTATGGCATTGACTCAATGCTTATGATCCTAATGATGACGCACATAACACTATCAATGATGTATCACGTAGAGAAAAGACGAACAGCAGTACGCGCTTATATATTAAGAATAAGCTGTTGTTGATGTCTCCGGTTGTATCGCACCGCTGCCCAGGCATAATCACAAATATTCTCTAAGATTTATTCTCAAAACATTCCAATTCATGGAAATGCATGGCAATCAATGCCATTCATTCAAATGCATTGCAATCCAGTACAAAAACAATATCACACACCGCAGACTTGGTCATAGACTGTAAACTTGGTCATGGACTGTAGACTTGGTCATTGCTAGAGACTGTAGACTTGGTCATTGCCAGAGACTGTAGACTTTGTCATCGCCAGAGACTGTAGACTTTGTCATCGCCAGAGACTGTAGACTTTGTCATCGCCAGAGACTGTAGACTTGGTCATTGCCAGTGACTGAAGACTTGGTCATTGCCAGAGACTGTAGACTTGGTCATTGCCAAAGACTGGAAACTTGGTCATTGCCAGAGACTGTAGACTTGGTCATTGCCAGAGACTGTAGACTTGATCATTGCCAGTGACTGTAAAATTGATCATTGCCAGAGACTGTAGTCTTGGTCATTGCTAGAGACTGTAGACTTGGTCATTGCCAGAGACTGTAGACTTGGTCATTGCCAGAGACTGTAGACTTGGTCATTGCCAGAGACTGTAGACTTGGTCATTGCCAGAGACTGTAGACTTGGTCATCGCTATTAGACTGTAGACTTGGTCATTGCTAGTGACTGTAGACTTGGCCATTGCCAGTCACTGTAGACTTGGTCGTTGCCAGTGACTGTAGACTTGGTCATTGCCAGCGACTGTAGACTTGGTCATTGCCAGAGACTGTAGACTTGGTCATTGCCAGAGACTGTAGACTTGGTCATTGCTAATAGACTGTAGACTTGGTCATTGCTGATAGACTGTAGACTTGGTCATTGCCAGAGACTGTAGACTTGGTCATTGTCAGAGACTGTAGACTTGATCATTGCTGAGAGACTGTAGACTTGGTCATTGCCAGTGACTGTAGACTTGGTCATTGCTGTTAGACTGTAGACTTGGTCATTGCTGATAGACTGTAGACTTGGTCATTGCCAGAGCCTATAGACTTGGTCATTGCCAGAGACTGTAGACTTGGTCATTGCTAATAGACTGTAGACTTGGTCATTGCTGATAGACTGTAGACTTGGTCATTGCCAGAGACTGTAGACTGGGTCATTGTCAGAGACTGTAGACTTGGTCATTGCTGATAGACTGTAGACTTAGTCATTGCCAGAGACTGTAGACTTGGTCATTGCTGATAGACTGTAGACTTGGTCATTGCCAGAGACTGTAGACTTGGTCATTGCCAGAGACTGTAGACTTGGTCATTGCTGATAGACTGTAGACTTGGTCATTGCCAGAGACTGTAGACTTGGTCATTGCCAGAGACTGTAGACTTGGTCATTGCTGATAGACTGTAGACTTGGTCATTGCCAGAGACTGTAGACTTGGTCATTGCCAGAGACTGTAGACTTGGTCATTGCTGATAGACTGTAGACTTGGTCATTGCCAGAGACTGTAGACTTGGTCATTGCCAGAGACTGTAGACTTGGTCATTGCTGATAGACTGTAGACTTGGTCATTGCCAGAGACTGTAGACTTGGTCATTGCTGAGAGAAGCGATTCAGGAGAATCACTGTTCTCTGGATCAAAGCGACAGATGGTGAATCCAGACAGCAGGATCATTGGCACATTGGCGGGCCAATGTCTGGTGACGTTGGTCAAACGTTATGCCTTGCTCTGGAGGCCAATCCATCCTATATATCCCAGCAAACACGAGGCGTTTAGCCAATGTTGGTTTTATGTTGGGCCAGAGTCGTAGACGGTGGCCCAACATTAAACCAGCATTGGGTCAGTTTTTCATGTTGCCTGGACTCTCATATCCTGGATTTTTATCTCAGCCATTAGAACAGTGTTGATTTAATAAAAGGCCAGAATCGCAGACCGTGGGCCAACATTTGACCAGCATTTAGTCGATGATTCGCGTAGGCCACGATCCAAGTCTGGACTGCGAAGTGTACACACAGACACCGCAGACAATACACACAAATTGTGTAGATCCTTGTGTACACACATCAGATCTATTGTGTGCACAATGATCTCATATTATAGAAATCAGATTTTTCGGCGCAATAATGATTCAATGGTTGTATTTTGTTTTTATATTAAATCATAAATATTTAATAAACCGATATTACAATATATAATTAGGGCCTACAATAGGGCGTATATAAAATACGAAATTACAATACATGTACATAAACCAATTGACCTACAATTACGTAGGCCTACTTGTATTACTAAGTATCTAATATGACCTTCACATAGAGTGGATAAATGCCATGACAACCACAACGCATGTCCAAACCTTGTGATTGTGAGTTTGGGTCTACCTTCACTTCTTTAACGAAGCCACCATTAACGTGATCGCCTTGTCCGGAGAGATACACAGGCAATTTGAACCCTGGGAAATGCTTTTTTTTTGGGGGGGGGTAATTCGTTCACGAGAAATAATATCTAAGGGGCTTGCTAGTAAATTCGGTCAAGTAAGCGATTCCCAGCAAACACAAAACATTTATATAACATTTATACAACGTCGGCCCAACGTCTTCGACGTTGGTCCAACATTGTATAAATGTTATACAAATGTTTTGTGTTTGTTGGGTTACTGTTGTTTTCCTGGGGATCGCTAAGAATCGCTATGTAGTCTGCGCTGCGGCATGGTGACCATGGTGACAATGATGACACTGAGGTGTGGTGATGACAGACGCTGATCATCACGGCATCTGGTCGTGACAGCACCATTGTCTGGGGTGATCACGGGGGGGGGGGGGGTACCCAGGTGTGACAAGACCTTTATCACACAAGACCTGTCTGAAATTCCAGCAAGATTTAAGAAAATACTTCAGCTAATCTTGTTAAAATCCATGATATAAAGCAGTCTTAAGAAAATGTTCAAGTCTGAAAATAATTACCAAGTGACTTGTTGTAAACTGACCAGATATCAGATTACCTGGTCCATGGAATCGAACCCTGGGCCAATTTGTCTGGCTTAAGCGTAGAGCTATACGGTTTGTAAATTACAAAAATAAATAAGTTACAAAAAATATTGTGAACTAAAAAAAATGATATATATAAAAATGATTATTACCTTTTCATATAATAATATGATACATTTAGATATATTCAACACCTGCTGGGGCTGTTTTCTCGTGCAAGTTACGATATATGATACGCTTCTGATTGGTCGAGATGGCCATCTCGACCAATCAGAAGTCTACCATATATCGTAACTTGTACGATAATACGGGCCCAGGGATAGCGGCAGAGAGTGCTGATAGCTGGCATTGTCCTGCACAGCACCCCACAGCTCCACAACGAGTTGACGTACCTCTCTCACGTTGATTAGGCTAAGAAGGGCCACTCTACCCCCTGTAGCTCTCTGTGATTCACTCACATCAAGCCATCACCAAGCCACTCACAGCCTTACACACGTACAAAATCACGACACTCACAACATCACAGTGCTGCTAAATCTGGATTATTACGTAGAAAATACTGTGAGTATGTTGTGAGAATATTCTGTGTTTAACGCTTAAAGCGCTGAATACTTTCGTGAAAAAGGATTTTTTTAATTTGAATTCATCATAAATGGGTTAGATGGCTATTTCTGATTCATTTGAATACATATGTTATGGGTCTTAGGCCATTAAAAATATTTTTTATTCTTACAGTGCCGGGTATCGACGTCAGATTCTGACGTCTAAAGTCGACCCACGCTCTGTAAGGGTCAGTCAATAGATTACAAATATTTGTAGTCATTTTTATATCCCATTGAGGGTCGCCGTAGCAAGACAAAATATATATATATATATATATATATAAAAGAATCTCTTGAGGGTGATGAGATAAATTAGATGACACTGCCATCCAGCCACAGGATTTGAAACTCGAGCCTGTACGCCACGCTCACAGAGGCTCCCCACAATACGGAATCCCGGGAAAGCGGAGAAGACAAAAATAACAGAGTGGGGACGAACCTGCAAACTGAGACGTAACAGACAGGCGCCTTAACCCTTTCAGCGAGGGGAGCGGCTTAAGACGTCAGAATTTGACGTCTATAGACGTCGGATTCTGAAGTCAATCCCCGCGCTTGAAGAGTAAACTATTTATAATGGCGTAGACCCATAACATAGGTATATTTAAATGAAGCGGAAAGCGCTGACTAAGACATTTATGATGATTTAAAATTGAAAATAACCCTTTGTTTTCTAGGTTTATATAGAAATATTCCAGCGCTTTTATCCAGTAACCCCTCCCTCCATTTATATTTAATGCAATGTGTCGTACAGGGCTCAATGAATGAATGAATGAATGAATGAATGAATGAATGAATGAATGAATGAATGAATGAATGAATGAATGAATAAATGAATGAATGAATGAATGAATGAATGAATGAATGAATGAATAAATGAATGAATGAATGAATGAATGAATGAATGAATGAATGAATGAATGAATAAATGAATGAATGAATGAATGAATGAACGAATGAACGAATGAATGAATGAATGAATGAATGAATGAATGAATGAATGAATGAATGAATGAATGAATGAATGAATGAGTGAGTGAATGAATGAATGAATGAATGAATGAATGAATGAATGAATGAATGAATGAATGAATGAATGAATGAATGAATGAATGAATAAATGAATGAATGAATGAATGAATGAATGAATGAATGAATGAATCATTGAATGAATGAATGAATAAATGAATGAATGAATGAATGAATGAATGAATGAATGAATGAATGAATGAATGAATGAATGAATGAATGAATGAATGAATAAATGAATGAATCAATCAATCAATCAATCAATCAATCAATCAATCAATCAATCAATCAATCAATCAATCAATCAATCAATCAATCAATCAATCAATCAATCAATCAATCAATCAATCAATCAATCAATCAATCAATCAATCAATCAATCAATCAATCAAACTTATATAGCGCGTATACATCCTTAGAGGCGCACAAATCCTTAGCATGATCATGTGTTATTAATTCAGACCAAAGCCGGTTCGTCTACTGGGAACTGGGCCAACAAAGAGCTAGGGCAGATAAGCTGAGAT
Organism: Flabesymbios commensalis; assembly: GCA_964017125.1. NCBI lineage: Eukaryota > Metazoa > Annelida > Polychaeta > Terebellida > Flabelligeridae > Flabesymbios > Flabesymbios commensalis. The sequence goes on along the minus strand of OZ024918.1, from coordinate 51,604,663 downwards.
TTAACTGTTGAATTTGTTGGACAATGCGAATGGACACAGGCAGAGCGTTCCACAAGGCTGGGTAATGTGTCATACATGTCTCCATTTATGGGATGCTGAGCTTAAAGAGTTAGCAATGTGTCGTACAGAGCTCCTTGTCCACAAAGAATGGGACGTATGGTGTAAACAGGGCTTTGTGTAGCATTAAAGTGAATGACATACTGGGTATATATAATAACATCAGACAGACCCCTCCCACCCACCGTTGCTCATTAGAGAAGTCACGGTTGTGGTGACCTGTGTGTACCTGTGATTACTCTATTAGGCAGGATCTGGGGGTGAGTGGGCGCAAATCGCCGGGCGGCAGGACGGCAGGGGCGGTAATTGGAAACTCGCACGGGCAAGGCTGAAAGGGTAATCTACCCAGATCACTCACTCGATAATGTGCTGCTATATAATAATAGAAGTCTCAGTCATAATAACAATACGAGTGAACGACTACTAGCACAGAGCCACAAGGGGTGGAGAAGCCCTTCTTAGCCTAAATTGAGAACGTTCTTGATCTTATTTCTTAGCCAAATTTTGGTCTGACTAAGATCTCCACAAATGCCTCAAAAAAACCCAAACGAAGAATGGACGCATGAGTGCCACATAAACAACCTAAAAAAACAGTACATACGCTTTTTGCAAATGTCAAAATATTGCGCCTAGTTCCTACGGTGACATATACAATGCTCCGAACTATTCAAAGGCCTGAACTGTGCAGTGCTGTCCATGGTATTGTGAGCTATAAAGAACCCTTGGAGTCGTTCGATAAGAGTAAGGAATAGTCACGATTTCGGCCTTCCTTGTGTCATGATATACATGTACACTCTAAACAATAAAGGTTCTTCAAAAAGAACCTTTCAGTACTATTACCAGGCAACCCAGGGTTGCATGGTAATAGTACTGAAAGGTTCTTTCTAAAGAACCTACATTGTTTAGAGTGTAGCCATGGGATTGCGCATAAAACGACGCCACAGCCGAACCTGATAATTAAGAAGCGACGCAGCCTAATATTACAGAATGCTGGCTGAGCAGTATCAGAGCAGCTATCATTATCACTCGACGCCGGCCATTGAATCGCTCCACAATTACAACAATTTTTAAAACCAATTTCTGGCCAATTATGGCGGCATCCTCCACAGGATAATTAGGGAGTGAGGTGGCAGTGAGGCATGCGAGGATTCAGACCAACAGACGTAATAACTGTCTACCTCACCCCTCCCCCTGTCCCTGCCCATGAGGGTCCCTCATGAGGTGATTCATCAGAATGATATACACTCGTTTGTAAAGCTAAAAGGCAGTATCTGCTTATTTGTAAATTAAGCAGATACTGCCTTTTCGCTTTGTACAGCAGTACACACCTATAACATAACATTATTCCCGAATTGTACATTTGGTGGAAAACTATTTCATGAGAAGTGCTTTAATAGAAATTAAATAAAATGAATGGGCACATATAGGCTAAATTGGGCCAGGAGAACCCACTGAGGATGGTGAGGTGAATGAGATGACACTGCCCTCCAGATATAGTATTCGAAATTCGATCCCAGGCGGTCTGAGGCCGAGCACGCTACCTGTAGGACCTCTCGGTCACGAAGGCTCAGCGTAATATTGAATTTTTACGAGTGAGCGGGGAAGAAACATTTTTGGAGGGCAAGGCGGGGTTGAACCCGCGATATCCGACAGTCCAAGCAGGCAGTTTTAACCATTCCGCCCCCCCCCGCTCTCACGAGGTGCTTTATCAGCTTGATGTACACTCCTCTGGCATGTTTACTTTACAAGGAAGAAGATACTGTCTTTTAGCATGGTTTTAGCTATGCACGGCAATTACACACTTATAACATAACATTCTTCCCGAATTGTACATTTGGTGAAAAAGTATTTCCTATGTATGTGACCTGTATATTTGAAGGGTGTTTACGGTAAGACATTTAGTGTTTCACCCAGTTTGGTTTTCGTGTAAAGGGAAATCATCCTCTATATATAGGCCTACATGTATTTAGTTGTGTTATTTCTCTGTCACAATCAGCTCTGTCCCATGTCAAGGCAAGGAACTGTTTACTTGACAAGTAAGCAGTTACTGCTGTTTGCCTTTGCACGGCAGACCTATACCGCCATGCAAAGACAAAAGGCAGTATCTGCTTACTTTACAAGTAAGCAGATACTGCCTTTTGTCTTTGTAGACCTATATATCCACTACGGTACGTTATCAGGAATTGGTTGCATTCTGCCACTAAATGATATCATTTTTACAATAATGTTTACCTAGGATATCACAAAATCGACCATCCCTCACTGACAGTATGTGAAGGTGGAAAGCGTCGTATATATGAATGCTGACAAATAGACATAATTTCTTTCACCGCCAAAGTCCACTTTTTATAAGGTGAATGGGGCTGGGCCCTGGTGCAGTGGTTAAAGTTATCTGCCTGGAAAGTCGGGAGATCGCGGAATCGAACCCCGCTCTGGTATTCAGGTTTAAAGTTTCTTCCCCGCTCGAATTTCGAATCCTGTGTCTGTATGGCAGTGTCATCTCATTCATCTCACGTTGCTCAGGATGTTCTACTGACCCAGTTTAGCCTATATGTGGCCTAAGACCAAATTAATTTCAATTTTCTTTATAAGGTGATATACAGAAGTATTCTGGACAATTAAGACCTGGTAAAATTTCTTAAATTTACCTGTTTTTTAATAAATATAACAGTTCAGAATGATTATCTCCCGTTTTGGCCTAAACAGTTGATTGGAGACACAAAGAACTTCCCATAATTCTCTGAACTTGCACAGACAATAATAAAGCTGATTGCCTGATGATAACATTTAAATTCTGTTAAAATATTTGTTAAAGTATTATACGCCAGGTGTTTGTGAACTATGAAGCTTATTGGTGTTATACGCAGTATGGTCTCCAACAAAGAAATGCCAGAAATATATGCAGCCAATGTGAACGGATAAATCAGCCCTGAAGGGAGATTAATCATCCACTTATAACAGATGAATGAATCAGGCGAAATGCTGTCCACCTTTCTATTGTACACAGGTAGGCTAAACTGAACATAAGATATACCGATATGTGAATTAAATTATTTTATCTTATAATTTTTTTTTTTAATCTGTATGAGGTAACTGAAAAATTATGTTTTATTATGGCAACAGGAAAGGAATGTGTACTGAATTATGTATAAAATGCATGGAACACCCTAAAGTCTCTATTGTATGTAAAATATTATTATTATTTTTTTATATTTTTTATTGTTGAAAATTCAAACATGTATTTTATTTAGTCCGATCGAGCCTAATGGATCTCGTGATCCCCTTCAAATGCAGGTTGCATATGCAGCGGTTCTTTAGTTCAAAACTGACCATAATATATATAGAATGTGCTTGAATGATGAAAAAATTATTGATAAAAAGTGAATGTATAGGCACATATTAGTATAATAATTATATAAACGACTACCATTATACATAGGTGGACTGTTTTCTGCCTAATATATCACACCGCGCGGTGCCTCAGGACTCGAACCCCCTGTGTCGCATCCCCTTGAGATATGATTAAGCTCACAGGTTGAGCCTTTGTGTGACATAATCCTAATAGCCTGTTGTTCACCAGTTAGATGTAATATTACCGCTACAGATCAAACATCCCATTCCAACGCTGGTTCAACGCTGGGCCAGCGTCTGAGACGCCGGCCCAGTGTTGAACCAACGTTTGGTAGACGTGCTGATCACAGAGATGTGTACCGCTCAATTCCACCAGATTATCCCCGTCACTTGAGGAGATTTCACTTTCAGGTTGTTAGTCGGAGCTTGACCATGCACCATGTGGTCAGATGGTCACCCGCTGCCCACACATTACAGGCTGGTCATTCTGGTCATCCTTTGTGCGCGTGGCACACAGTTAGTAAAAAGTCACAGCAAAAAAATCAAACGTCCTTCACCAGTTTACTGTAGCTATCCAAATGAATTATGAATTTGTATTAAATTGTCAGACAATATAAGTGTTATGTAAAGTTTTATTTCACTATTATTTTTTCTGACATAATCGCCTACATATTGGTGCCGTAATATGAACAATAATATTCCTAAATATATATAGGCCTACATATTTTTCCTTGCATATTATTTTGTTTCTATTGTGTTCCTATTTATTTATCTCATTTTTTTCAAAAAAAATTGACTGATTATCTATCAAATTTGTAAAATTTGCGCTTGATTTTATTCAATTTCTTCTCTGTTTAATCAGCGAAATCCATGGATGGCCAAGAACAGTGAACTGATAATTAGAAATTATAACTTGTGAATATTAGGCTTATAATTATTTTACCTGTCACAGTGTCGGTCACTACATTATTATATAGTTAAATCAATTTAATCTAAACAGACGTGGCTAATTCCAAAACTATAATTACAAACAATTTAATACTCTAGGTCGATAAATGTTTGTAGGGATCAGAATGTTAATCCTTCAACAACAATGACTGTACCGTTAACCTGTTTACCATTTCACACCCAGTGGTGTGGTTTACACACCTCTGAAACTTAAGTGCCATGGGTCTCAAAGTGTAATTGGAAAATTTTGAAAAAGTCTAGCAGCCTTAACCTCCATGCTAAAATAATACAATAAGACGCGAATAGTACAATTATAGTTTCAGTGATGTATAGCTTACTAAGAGGTGCAAATTGCTGCAACAAATTGCTGCAGCAATTTGCTACAGCAATTTGCACCTCTTAGTGAGCTATATAATTCACAGATGGCACCAGGTGTTATTGGGTTAAATCTCTGTTATTTCGTCAATCACACATCAAAGCTCCCCCAATTATAGTTTCAGTGATGTATAGCTTACTAAGAGGTGCAAATTGCTGCAACAAATTGCTGCAGCAATTTGCTACAGCAATTTGCACCTCTTAGTGAGCTATATAATTCACAGATGGCACCAGGTGTTATTGGGTTAAATCTCTGTTATTTCGTCAATCACACATCAAAGCTCCCCCGCCCCCTGCCCGCCTGTACAGGTGCGGCCCCCGCCTGTGCTCTGTTTGTCGCTCTCACCTAGCACAATGGGCGATATTAAAGGCACTAACAGCTTAATAGGCCGCGCTGAGCACTTGGTTGTAAGCCAATTATAGGTGTGGACACCTGAGATCACGTGACACGCGATGCACATTGGTGGATCAGCCTCCACCAATAGCCGTGACAGCCCGCCTACCTGTGTCCCCCCCTATAACGTGTGTGACAGTCCGCCTACCTGTAAACCCCCCCCCCCCCCGCCAGCCCGCCTACCTGTATGACCAGGCACGCGACCACTGTCACGGGCCGTAACAGCCATACATGATACTACAGGCGTGACAATAATGTTTACACAGCCAATAACAGAGGCATTGTCATGTAGTGTGAAACTCCGCCCTAAATAAACACAGGTGAGTGACACTTTAGGCCCCGAGTCTGTAAAACTCCACTCAAAATAAAAACAGGTAGAAGACACTTTAGGCCCCGAGTCTGTGAACTCGGCACAAAATAAACACAGGTAGAAGACACTTTAATCCCCGAGTATGTAAAACTCCGTCCTAACAAAAGGCAAGTGAGAGACACTTTAATCCCCAAAGTGTGTGAAACTCACTTTAATCTCCGAGTCTGTAAAATGCACTCCTAACTATACACAGGTAAACACTTTAGTCCCAGAATCGGGGAAACTCGACCCAACCTAGTCGCATCCGAGTCTGTGAAACTCTGTCCAAACTAAATACATGCATTACGATATATGAGGGACACTTTAGTCACCAAGTCTGTGTAACTCCACCTGTAATAAACACAGGTTTGACCATGTGTGAGAGCCATTTTAATCCCCAGTCTATGAATTACTGCCTAAACTAAATAAAGGTATGACAATAGGTGAGAGACACTTTAATCGCTTCTATAATAAAAAGAAGATATGCCTATAACTATATGAAAGACTCTTTAGTCTCCGTGACGTAAAATGACACACCATGGCTGTTGATGTACCGTCTCTTAATGTTGTGGGTCACGGTAGTGAGATACAACTTTAGGTTGGAGACAAAATTAAAAGATATAACTGATCGTGTAAAGCGTTAAACTCACATTCTATGCAGATATACCCCAGCCAACACGCTATATTAAATGTTGGGCCAGCATCACAGACGGTGGATCAACATTAATCAGATCAAAATTGGCAACTTAATCGTGTTTGCTGACTATACATGTACATTCAGTTCTGGTATAATTACCTATACCACATGTATGTCACTGCCACGATAAGAGACTGATCTGATAAAAAGTACATTCCCATCAGACACAAGACGTTCAACCAATGCTGGTTTAACGTCTACGACGCTGGACCAACATTTAACCAACATTGATTCAACGTCTTGTGCTGCTGGTTTCCTACAACAACGGCGTGTATTTTTTAATACACTTTCAATACAAATTGTCTAAATTTACTAATTAATCAAATTTAAAGAAACACTTTGTACAGTGTCGCGTAGCAATAAGCTATTTAATTTGATGCATTTGGTAATATTTAGCAACATGCAGACAGAGATCAGGATATAAATATTACGACAATCTGAAATGAGGAAATCGCTAATCAATCATTTTAGAGCAAAATGTTCCCACTTGTATAATTTGTTAAGATTATAATTATATTATGCTAATAAATCCATCTTCGGAATCACAAGTTCTTAAATAATAACACAGTTGTCCATTTAATGATTTCACTTTAGAAATACTCCCACAATTGTACAGACGCGACAGCGAATCAAAAAATGTATGGATATAAATCATAACAGGGACACCACCGCGCCGCAGGATTACCCTTGGAGCGCAAAATCAAATCATTTAATTTTTCCCCCACTTGAAGCTGTGTCTCGCTACCGCGACCCAAAACTACTAATATTTGTTTGATTGCAGACCAAAAATTTGCAAATATTGATGTTTAAACATTCATTTTATTCCCAATAACAGCGATTTGATCAGCTAATAAAACAAATTAAAAACGACCAAGGCCCAATAAACACAAAAACATTTGCATTACATTTATGCAACGTCGGCCCAACGTCTTCGACGTTGGTCCAACATTGCATAAATGTTATACAAATGTTCTGTGTTTACTGGGTGTGGTTCCTAGCGCTCTTAGGGTTAATCTAGTAAAGTGGAGGTTAAGAGGAGAGGGTGGACTTAGCGGCATGGGATCAGTGCTCTCTTATATAGACTGATCCTGTAGAACAATACGGGATATAATAGAATCCAGAAGGACTCCGGCACTGCTGCTCACATCTGGCGTCCACATGGTCACTCTGGCCACGCGTCACCAGTAGATACTCCGTAACATCACGGGGGGGGGGGGGGGGCAATTAAATTAACACTTTCGCCGCCAATCAATATTATCCCTCAGCCCTTCCCTGTGAACGCTAAACATTTGTATAATATTTTACAATGGTGGACCAAGGTCGAAGACGTTGCGCCGGCGTTGTATAAATGATATACAAAATTGATGTTTTGTGTTTGCTGGGGTACAACTGCTGAAATATTCTGTATGAACCATTGAGACTAAAGAAACAAATTTCAATTTAAAATCATCATGAATGTCTTAGTTAGTTCTTTCCGCTTCACTTGAATACCTATGTTATGGGTCTACGGCTATCATGATTATTTTAATTCTTTCAGCGCGGGGGTCGACTTTATACGTCAGAATCTGACGTCTACAGACGTCAGATTCTGACGTATACAGGCGACCACCGCGCTGAAATGATTAACCCTTACAACGCTTAGCAATTCCAGTTTCAAACGAATGAAAAATACAAAAGAAACAATTCAGCAGCACAAGGGTTAGGGCAAATAAAATATCACTCACATTGTTGACATGTTTTGTGGTAGAGGCTTAGTTAATCTAATACTAGTAACTCAATTTGGGAAGTGCACTTTTCACAAATAAAAATATTTTTTCGTAATTTGAAGCTGAAAATTGTGTGAGCAATTCCAGCTTCAAATGACAAAAAATGGAAACAAACCATTCAGTTTCACAAGGATAAGTTAAATGTTTAGGACGTCAAATAATATATCTGGAAGTGAAATAGCCGGTTAATCAACAGCAAATGGCAACATTTATGTCTCAGTCTTAGCATATATAAATATTTTTACCTACTTGAAATTGTGGGTCGCGGTAACGAGACACTTTAAGAGCATGGGTAAAAACTTCAATAACGTGGCTAAAAATTTAAATAATTAACAAAAAATACTTCAGAGTACCCAAAAAAGACATGGAGCTGTAGATCATGTACATGCAACAGTCTGATATTTGTGATTAAAGTTATTCGAGTCCTTTATTGCGCTTTTTCGTAAAACAGTGACAAAACATATATCTTTATAACAGTGCTATTTACATGATTTAGGTCTATTGTTAAATCTTAGTCGACAACATCCATAGTCAGATGGTGTTATTATTGGGTATTTGGAAAGCTATAGAGCAGAACAAATTCGAAGCATGTATGTTTATATAATGGAGAACACAGCAGTAGCAAATCTGAAAGCTACGATTTAGTCTCTTGGGCTTTATGAGTTAAATTAACACCAGAATGCAAGAGACACACTAGCGGCGGCCTGTGTGTTGTGGTGGGATGAAATGGTGGTGGGATGGCACCGGGCGACACTTTACAGTGATTGTTTTCTAATTATAAAGCCCTGCCCACCTAGAGTGTGATCACATAACGTGTGCGGGTTATTGTAGAGAGGCTGTTTGATGTTGTTAATATGATTGGAGATCAGAGGTTCGAATGCTTTGTTAACATCACCTGGGGAAGGGCAATAAATCACTGAGTCAGCCAAATCACATCAGCTCTATGGTGGCATTACACCGGCGCCTGTGCTGTCATTTCTCCCTGCACGATGAAATTCAATTAATTATTGAGCGGCCACTACAAAGCCACCTGACGCCGTGTTTGGTGGCTTGGTTGACATAGAAGATTCAGGCGCACCTGACGCAGCGCAGGCTGCTCTTTGATGAGCTCGGGGTGGGCCTGAGGGAGCGACATCCAGGATGGATCGGCCATCTGTCCACCGGGCAGGACAATACAGGATTGTAACGTGCCCTGCTCGGAAACAGCCCGTCATATCATCCCAACTCTCCTCCCAAAGCCATTGTCTCCCGTTTCCCGGTTGACCTGATGTTGTTTTAACGCTGTGTCAGCGTCTACGACGCTGGCACAGCGTTAAAACAACATCGGATTAAGCCTCGTGCCTGCCGGGTTACCGTTGTGGGCCACGCCTCACCACCTTACAGCCTTTTCTGTCGACAAAAGCGTCCAATCATCAGCACACCACACCTGAATGGCCAACGTTTATTTACAGCTCAAAGCTCAGCAAGTCAACTCTGTCAAAGGCTTTGTGGGAGTCTCAGTGAATGCTCACCGAGGCGTGATTGTGCCGTCATGGCCGGCGCGTGACAACCGACAGATAGCACGCGCTATCTACAACACCAACCAGGACACATTAAGTACTAGAGGTATGATGGACAAACTCAATGACACATGAAGTACTAGAGGTATGGCGGACAAGCTCAATGACACATGAAGTACTAGAGGTATGGCGGGCAAACTCAATAACACATTAAGTACTAGAGACATGTATGAAGGGCAAACTCAATGACACATGAAGTACTAGACAGAGGTGTGGCGGAAAAACTCAATGACACATTTAATAATAGAGATCGTCATGTGTCCAACACGAGCTTCAATCTGACGTATAAAGACGGTCCACCCCCTGAAAGAATTAAAATATTTCTATTGGCCGTAGACCCATAACATAGGTATTCAAATGAAGCAGAAGGAGCTAACTAAGACATTTATGATGATTTCAAATTGAAAAAAACACCTTTGATCTTCATGGTTTATACAGACATTTTTCAGAGTTGTAAGGTTTAAAACGCAGCTATTTGGTATGTTTTTATTCACCTTGAGATGTGAATAAATTATTGCTGCCGCAATTCCCATGACAAGGTGAATAAAAATGTCCTTATTGTTTGTACAGTACACACACAAGTATAATTTATCGTACTCATGCTGCTGGCCTTCACTAGGAGACATATGGTGAGATTAGCCCATCTCACACTCTCTCCTATACATTTCACTGCACAGTTTGATTTTGCAGTTTCAGATAGATATTCGTACTAGAAAATACATACTGCATCGTTGGTACGGCATGATGGACTGATCTCAGCACTCGTCACCACATAAGCACTCGCCTAAAGGCTCGGGCTTGATGTGGTGACTTGTGCTGAGATGAGCCCAACTCGCCTTCCCAACGATGCCGTATGCATATACTCTCAAATGAAAGCTTAGAACCCCCCGTATTCTGATGGATTTCACTATTTTTCATTCATTGATTCATTTTATTCAAAATATATCACGTGGTGCAAAAATACAACGAGATGATCCCTGTGTCATTCACAAATACTGGGACCTATTAAAAACATTTATAAGCATAATTATTACATAATAAAAAATAATAAAATGGAATGTTATGGTAATATAACATAAAATAACAGTAGACTGATCTTAATCGGGCAATGTGTTTATTTGAGGCCCGACTTGATACATTTGATCCCTACCTCAACATCGATCAAAATTGCCAAAATATCGGTATAGTAGTGCCTCAACTGTATACACAATAAACAAAATAGGTTTTTTTAAAATGGTTCTCCTGCGAGGGTTCTCCCGGGGTTGCATGGTAATAATACTGAATGATTCCTTCTAATAGTAAATTGAGTGTCAAATCCCTATAATATATATATTAGGTGATAAGACTAAAAAATCATTAATTGACACATATATTTATTTTTACATCGGGTGGCAGAACAATTTCCATTGTACATACCCTCCATTTATTCAAAATTCTTGAAATTTATAATAACAGAATAACTAGTATATATTAAGTGATGTAGATCGAGATTGACAGCTACCTATGTGAGGATGTGTTCAGCCGGCCGTGCAGGGTGAGGTATGTAAGGGGACCTGTGATTATCACATCCTGGGGGTAGGGGATCATTAATCACCGGTGACTCTACCCCCCGGGGTACACACGTGCCGTAGTCTGTCACACACTCCCCCAGTTTGTGTGACACGCTGCCATCTATCAAATCAACCTATATCTCAACGCTGTTTCAATGCTTGGCCAGTGTCACGGACGCTGGCCCAGCATTAAAACAGCGTTGGTTTCGCGTCTATTTTATTTATCAGAATGGTTATCAGGTGAATATGCCTGTACGCTAGTGATAACGGTTATCAATGTAAACCAGCCACGCAGCGCAGTGAAGCCAAACCTAGACGTAATACCAGACCGTTATTATCATAAGCTCGCCGCACCTCATATGAAATCAGCGTGAGGTCAGCTCTGTGAGGTCACAGCACACCTCATATGACACGAGCGTGAGGTCACGGTGACACCACACCTCATAGGACATCGAGGTCAGCTCTGTGAGATCACAGCACACCCCAAATGACATCAGCGTGAGGTCACCTCTGTGAGGTCACAGCACACCTCATGACATCAGCGTTAGGTCACCTCTGTGATGTCACAGCACACCTCATATGACTCCAGTGTGAGGTCACCTTTGTGAGGTCACAGCTCACCTCATATGACATCAGCGTGAGGTCACCTCTGTGAGTGAGACTTTATGACACCAGTGAGGTCACACCTCATATGACACCAGCGTGAGGTCACCTCACTGATGTCACACCACACCTCATATCATATCAGCCAGGTCACCTCAGTGAGGACACAGTACGCCTCATATGACATCAGCGTGAGGTCACCTCTATGAGGTCACAGCACACCTCATATGAAATCAGCGTGAGGTCACCTCTGTGAGGTCATAGCACGCCTCATATGACACCAGCGTGAGGTCACCTCTGTGAGGTCACACCACATCTCATGACATCAGCGTCAGGTCACCTCAGTGAGGTCATACCACACCTCATGACAACAGCGTGAGGTAACCTCTTTAAGGTCACAGCACACCTTATATGACATCAGCGCTAGGTCACCTCAGTGAGGTTTCACCACACATCATACGACACCAGCGTGAGGTCACCTATGTGATGTCACAGCATACCTCATGATACCCGCTTTAGGTCACCTCTGTGAGGTAATACCACACCTCATGACATCAGCGTGAGGTCACCTCTGTGAAGTTACAGCACACCTCATATGACATCAGCGTTAAATCACCTCTTTGAGGTCACACCACACATCACACGACACCAGCGTGAGGTCACCTCAGTGAGGTCATACCACACCTCATGACACCAGCGTGAGCTCACCTATGTGATGGCATAGCATGCCTCATATCACACCAGCGTGAGGTCACCTCTGTGGGGTCATACCACACCTCATGACATCAGCGTGAGGTCACCTCAGTGAGGTCATACCACACCTCATGACACCAGCGTGAACTCACCTATGTGATGTCATAGCATGCCTCATATAACACCAGCGTGAGGTCACCTCAGTGAAGTTACACCACACATCATATGACACCAGCGTGAGGTCACCTCTGTGATGTCATACCACACCTCATACTCATATGACATTGTTCTTGATCAAATTTACAATAATCTGCAAAATGGTACTAATTGTTAGAATTAAATAGTCTCACATCGCCTACTTCAAAATAATCTTTAATCTGAAACCATGTAGTAAATAATGTATTTAAAGAAGATTGTATATTAATATAATTGGTTTTACCAGCGCCTCAGATACGTTTTTGAGCAGATAATGAATTTAAATTGTGATTGTAGTTTTGAGTGTCTTAGGGCTGTCTAATTCGCAGCGATAAATATATAATTACATGCAGTGCCCAATGCTGAGGATAGTTTTTATTACAAGATATAGAAAATAACTTGTAAATGACTAAGTTAAATAAAGAGTCCTATAAGCATGATAATACTGAAGAACCATGTATCATTTTACATTATTGTCATAAAAAAATACTGGTCTTTAGTATAAGAACTCGTTAAGCTGGGTAGGCTTCTCTCATTTTTCCAAGATAGATTCTTTCTGTAACTCTTAATATTTTAGCCAAAATTGTGCACTTTATTAAATCTAAAGATCGGTAAAAGGTGTAATTAGATATATTTGTAAAATTACTTTCTACTGATATTTTAATTTCACAACTTCCTGAAGCGATTTCCTGCGATTTGAGGATGAGAATTATATTATTCGACTGGGTGACAATTTCCATCTTACGTCAATGTCACTGAGCTTGATTTGTATCTCGCTTTTTTTTTTGAAGGCCAAATATTTTAACACGTTCCACATTTAAAAGGTGTTTTTTTAAATGGGAAAAAGAATGATTAAAAACATTATTTTAGCCGTGTTTGAACTTTATTATTGTTTTGATATTAAACCTCTAAAAGACAGTGTCATGATTTTGACGTGATCGGTGCCAGCTCGAGAGGATCCAAGCAAATAGGAAACATTCATCAAATGTTGGTGTTTCAATGGTGGTCTACCGTCTACCACGCTGGCCCAGGAACAAAACAGCGTTGGTCCAGCTTCTCGTGATTGTTTTGATGTAGGTATGAGGGGAGATGCGGGGGACAATGGTGCTATTCTGGGATAAAGGTGCTGTCTCCTCAATGTGATCACCGCCGATTATTATGAGGCAACTCAACGAGAAAGTGAGGTACGTGAATGAGGAACATCTCAGGCGTGAGGTATTCACCCAGTGTCCGTCTAATGTTAATCCATCGTCTACGACGCTGGCCCAACATTGGAGGAGCACTGGGTTGAGTGTTGTGTTTTCTGGGGTGACTTTTAAGCAAGCACGAGACGTTGGCCTAATGTTGTTTGAATGCTGGCCCATCGTCTACGACGCTAGGACAGCATTCAAACAACATTGACTGGACGCTCATGTTTATCGGGCTGACAGGCTGTCTGGCGCGATGCCAAATCCTGCTGCGACAACACCAATCAGCTGACTGTCTACATGGAACACCCTCTGTATGCTAGGGCAGCTGAAACATGGAGCACCTTATGTGTTCTAGAGTCATATAGGACATAGGTACTTCATAAATAGAGGACCATATGTGTTCTAGAGTCAAATAGGACATAGGTACTCCATAAATAGAGCACCATATGTGTTCTAGAGTCAAATAGGACATAGATACTCCCTAAATGGAGCACCATATGTGTTCTAGAGTCAAACAGGACATAGTTACTCCATAAATGGAGCACCATATGTGTTCTAGAGTCAAACAGGACATAGTTACTCCATAAATGGAGCACCATATGTGTTCTAGAGTCAAACAGGACATGGATACTCCATAAATGGAGCACCATATGTGTTCTAGAGTCAAACAGGACATAGATACTCCATAAATGGAGCACCATATGTGTTCTAGAGTCAAACAGGACATAGATACTCCATAAATAGAGGACCATATGTGTTCTAGAGTCAAATAGGACATAGATACTCCCTAAATAGAGCACCATATGTGTTCTAGAGTCAAACAGGACATAGTTACTCCATAAATGGAGCACCATATGTGTTCTAGAGTCAAACAGGACATAGTTACTCCATAAATGGAGCACCATATGTGTTTTAGAGTCAAACAGGACATAGATACTCCATAAATGGAGCACCATATGTGTTCTAGAGTCAAACAGGACATAGATACTCCATAAATGGAGCACCATATGTGTTCTAGAGTCAAACAGGACATAGATACTCCATAAATGGAGCACCTTATGTGTTCTAGAGTCAAATAGGACATAGATACTCCCTAAATAGAGCACCATATGTGTTCTAGAGTCAAACAGGACATAGATACTCCATAAATGGAGCACCATATGTGTTCTAGAGTCAAACAGGACATAGTTACTCCATAAATGGAGCACCATATGTGTTCTAGAGTCAAACAGGACATAGTTACTCCATAAATGGAGCACCATATGTGTTTTAGAGTCAAACAGGACATAGATACTCCATAAATGGAGCACCATATGTGTTCTAGAGTCAAACAGGACATAGATACTCCATAAATGGAGCACCATATGTGTTCTAGAGTCAAACAGGACATAGATACTCCATAAATGGAGCACCTTATGTGTTCTAGAGTCAAATAGGACATAGGTACTCCATAAATGGAGTGGGCACAGACATTTAACTAACTGCAAGGTTTTCAATCCGTTTTATTAGTCGACTAAATCACTGTTATTGGGAGCGAAATGATTGCTTCAACATAAAGATTTGCAAATATCAGAAGTTTTCAACCACTTGAGGTTGTGGATCGCGGTAGCGAGACACAACTTCAAGTTGGTGACAAACCAAATTATTTAATTTAGAGCTGTGAGGTTTAATTCAAGAGAAACTACCGGCTACAATTACCTGAGTAAGCTTATAAAATACAAATGATGACTGCATGTACATGGCAGCACGGAACCAGTGGACTTTTGAACTTTATCCACACATCATCATCATCACGTGTTGAAGTCTTCGCTTTGTTTGACAATGTAACCATATTTTTATACCTACCTACTTGACATTATTATACATGTAATACGCAATATAATTTGAATTGATGCATTTGAGAAATATTGTGTAATAATATTACTTATCTTTAGACACATCAGTGTATTATTATGCTCATTTTGTAAATAATTTTACAACTCATCCTTTTGAAGCTGGAACTGCTAACACAATTTACAGCTGCAAATAATAATAATAATAAATGATTAATTTATGAAAAATGTCTCAAAAGAATTATTTTACTGACCGTCACTTTAATCCAATATACTTCATTAATTTCAGTTGCATTTTTGAAGTTTGAAATTGGAAATGAAAGGGTGTATCTGCCACTTTGTGAAGTGGCAGATACACCCTTTCATATCCAAGGGGAATACACAGGCCTAGCACAACAAAGGTTAAACCAGGACGTGATCCGCGTTTTGTGTTCCCTAGGCTGTGATGGGTTAGTGGATGCTGGAGCAGCCAGGAGACAGGAGGGGGGGGGGATCCACATCAGTGTCTGAAGCATCCCTTCTCCTGCCTGTCTGAAGATCCCTACAAGTCCAGATCAGTACAATAGACCAATCATACCTGACGAGCAGTGTGGACAAGTCCCCAGTCCCCACCCCGGCCCCCAATACCCCACAACAATACCAAACACTAATTGCACCCATCCAACACACCAATTCAGCTAATTTCAAACCTGCCTGAAAAGCCAGCATTTTTGCGGAAAATCGATTGAAATCATTTCTGCCAAAAACACGGCTAATTTGAGGGCCGATCTGCCCACTCCACAAGCATGACTACCCCCAGTGACGCCACTAGAGGGAAGTCAAGTCATCTGCACGCTTTCGGCTCCACAGTTTATGTCATTAAATGTCTGTCTGACTCTCTAATCTGGCTATAGAAATACATCTAGCTCATTGTTTTTATTACTATTTGATTTTGCATTCGAAGCAGAAAATAGCGTTAGCAATCTGTCCAATGTGAGCGAAAAAAAAAAGATGAATTTGCCATAATATAATTATAAGCATAATATTAATACGAAAAACGATGATAACGGTTTATCGAGACAGAATTTGATCACATTATCCCAATTTATGGCTATGGATATGCCAAGAAATATTTACGATTTTAAATTAAATATTAGTTAATAATTTTTGTATGCCTAAAGTTCCTGATACATTTTTTATTTCCCTGCTCCAAGTAATCATGGTAATGATGGTTACCTCATTATTTTTGTGATTTTTCACAACTGTTATAAATGCAAAAGTAAATAAAAATGGCCATTTAATGAATTGTTATTGATAATAAATATAATACTCAGCTAGATTGATATTGATATACAATTCCACATCATTCTTTAAGTGCTTAGTATACTAAAATACAGTTCATTGAGTTACTCAATAAAATTATTTTTGCTCAATTTGAGTCGCATGCGATAAAAAATTTTGTATTCAATTTGAGTAAAATAATTAGATCACATGCGACCCTACATGAAAAATATATTACTGGCAACATTAACAATGTTATTGGATACACTCCGCTCCAGTCTCCATCCGCTCTGCTTGTTTCTTTAATCCGCACTAAGCCATATAAATGTAATTGTTAAGCGGAAAACACATAGGACGCGAGCGTCACGCGAGCGACACGCGGCACGCGATAGCTGCGCGAGCGACGCGCGACAGATCAAAACACATAGGACGCGTTAGCTCGCGAGCGTCAAGCGTAAAATAGTAGATCTGAGCAATCAACATCAAAGGATATTTGCCGCTAACGTGTTCCTTTAAGTGGGATGATGTTCATAATTATTAACTATGTGTAGGCCTATTGGCCATATTAGTAATCCTGTTTATTTGATATTCGTTTTTTTTAAGATAAAAACTGTTTTATGCCCCCCCCCCCTCCCACGCGTCAAATATCATACAAAAAAACTATTATAGAGTTCCAGTTATATACAATTGCTCAGAATTTAACTCTCAAAGGCTATAGTGCGCATGTGGGAAATAATTAATTGTAGCCTTGAATAAGTATCCACTTGCCAAACTCGGAGTACTAGCATGGATCACAATATTTAACCCTTTCGAGCCTGACTATACATTGTCATCTTCATCCACTACAAGCCGCGTTGTAGTGGATGGAGATTATTTGATGTGGTTTAAAAATTAAAGAAAATTGTGATGTATTGGTATGCCAGTTTCATGGAAATTTTCATTCTGAAACCCTTGGTTGTAGGAAAATTAAGTGTGTTTTCAGGGATTTAAAATGATGCTTTAATGCATCGTGAGGGCTTAAATGGTTAAATTGTTCGTCAAACATACATGCACATACAGTTGCTGCGCATTGTCGGCGGCATTTTATGACCATGTCCAATCACACACACGCCCATGATTTTCTGGGCTGACTCAACTAGGCCTATACCACATGTCCTCTTCATTTTATACATTAAAAACACACAACATACTGATTTCCAAAATAACGCTAGTTATGAATTTCATAATTGTTGCTTTTGTGGTAATGTGACAATAATTATAGTGAAGATATATTGGTCCCTTGGACATTTCTAAATTTAATATTTTAATTCGTGCATTCTTGTTATAATTACAAAACTGTATCTTTTGATCAATTGGGACTGTTTTGGATTAATGAAAACCATATAGGAAATATATTTAATCACATTTACTTTATGATTTCAGTAAGAATATCAGCTTACCAGTATTCAGGATCGTGGTTATCTCCTCCCAAATGTTACACATCTTATCGAAATGATGCTCAGGGTCGTATTAAAAGGCATGGTCTTTCCTGGACCTGGGTAATTAACAAATCCATATCGAGGGGCCTCTTTTTCTGTTTTTGTTTAGATTTCGGCATCATAACTATAGACTTAATTGAAGGAAAGCTTGCTCGCCTAAAAACACGTCACATACGTACACTTGCTGTATCACCACGTTGATGTATGGGGATTCCCTAATAAATCATCATATGTTGACGTCATACTGTGGATTCACCTCGCGTAAAGCTCGCGTCACGCGTTAAATGTCGCTCCAGAAGTGATCGGTGACGCTCGCGTGCCGCGTGCCGCGTGACGCTCGCGTGACGCTCGCGTGACGCTCGCGAGCTATGTATTTATGCAATGTGAAATGAACTAAAGTGATTGCTTACGCGTATGACGCGTGACGCGTGACGCTTGTCGCTCGCGTGACGCTCGCGTCCTATGTGTTTTAGGCTTTACTTTCATGATAAGACTTCCAAGCATTTCGGGAAAATAAAAAAGTAATTTGTTATTGTTAGTGTTTATTAACATAACTGGGCCGTAGAACGATTATTTTACCGAGATGACTTTATGGCAGACCATGTGACATTTGTTGCTCGATCAATAATGCGGTCAGATCGCAATTACCGTCAAATAAATTAAATAATTTAAATTTTCACCCGATACCCACAACTTCAATTGGGTGAAAGTAACTCATACTTATAATTTTAGACCAAGCATTTCTAAATCTTTATGTTCAAACACACATTTTCATTCCCAATATCACTGAATTGATGGGCTTATAAAACAGATTAAAACGACTATAGTCATGCCTAGCGGTGAAAGGGTTAAAAATCCCTGTGACAAACACGAGAAGATAAAACAATGTTGGTTCAATGTTGGCCCACGTCTGCGACGCTGGCCCAACATTGAAACAACATTAGGTGAACGTCTCGTGCTTGCTGGGTTTAAAATTTACCATATTTTATAAAATATCCAAGAAGAATAATTATATAAAAATAAAAATCCAAATGTAATAATTATATAAATATGAAAATGCAAGTGTGATAATTATATGAAAATGAAAAAATATAAGTTTAATAATTATAATAAAATGAAAATTCAAGTGTAATAATTATATAAAAATGAAAATCCAAGTGTAATAATAATATAAAAATAAAAATCCAAGTGTAATAATTATACGAAAATCCAAGTGTAATAATTATATAAAAATAAAAATCCAAGTGTAATAATTATATAAAAATGAAAATCCAAGTGTAATAATTATATAAAAATAAAAATCCTAGTGTAATAATTATATAAAAATGAAAATCCAAGTGTAATAATTATATAAAAATAAAAATACAAGTGTAATAATTATATAAAAATGAAAATTCAAGTGTAGTAATTATATAAAAATAAAAAACCAAGTGTAATAATTATATAAAAATGAAAATCCAAGTGTAATAATTATCTGATTATATGAAAATAAAAATCCAAGTGCAATAATTTTATGAAAATGAAAATCCAAGTGTAGGCTTAATAATTATATGAAAATAAAAACGCTCTTTTTGAAATCCTATGACACATCCCAGCAAACAAAAGACGTTGAATGAACGTTGGTTTAACGTTGGCCAACGGTCTACGACGCTGAACCAACGCTAAACCAACTTGTGTTTGCTGGGATGTAGTCTACAGCATACATACAGGCAGGTGGTGGATAGCATATCGCTGCCGGCTGCTGTACAATATTAGTTTGCTATTCATAATATTCTGTTGGATGCCTAGAGATCCACACACCGGACGCCTACGCAATAAGCACAAAACATTTGCATAACATTTATAAAACGTCGGCCCAACGTCTTCGACGCTGGTCCAACATTGTATAAATGTTATGCAAATGGTTTGTGTTTGCTGGCTAGAGGACCGAGTGAGATCCAGATCAGTGGACGCCTGGTAGAATGTGTCCCGCGTCATTTTCTGATCCAGCACGGTGAGTGAGGAAACTCGGCAGAGCGAGTGGCTATTACGGCTAGCTGGGAGAATAAGCGGTCCGTCTGGACATAATCAAGCTGAACAGAATGCCATCTGGATTATCTGGATCCATGTATCAGCGGGATCGGCAGCATGGAGTGTCCACGCGGCGTGTACACCAGGACAGTCCACAGCCAGGAGGGGACGGTAGATCCATGCTGTGAAAACAAGGACGCTGAACCTCCTTGGTTAAAGGCACAAGCTCCCAGTGAACAATTCAATTCAATTTAATTCATTTATTTCATGCATCAAAGGCCTCTGACCTAAGGTGCAAATACAATTTCAGGTGCTGACTGTCTCTGTAATACATGGTGTACTAATGCTGCTAATTTATATATAAACACAAAACATTTGTAAAACATTTCTACAATGTTGGACCAACATCGAAGACGTGGCCGACGCTGTACAAATGTTATACTAATGTTTTGTGTTTACTGCAACTAAGCCCACCACCTATATTTTAGTTAACATTGTCGCAAAGTCAAATCCAAGTGTATCAGCGTTATTTAACTTTTATTGTTAGAATACTGTAATCTAATAGTATCTAACATCTAAAATTAATTCACCACGTGTTAATATACCAGACAAATTTACATTTCTTGACAAACATTATTTTTACAACCATGGGATGGAATTGCCCCTTTAACACCTTGTGTCTGATTTCATATGGTTTCAATACAAATAAATGCCACGACAATTAATAAAATAATTTTAGTAAAAATTGAGACTGAAAATAACATCAGCAATTCCAGCTTCAAATGACGAAAAATAGAAGATATAATTCTGCAGGACAAGGGTTAACGTGGCGCCCTCCTTAACTTTCAGATGTGAAATTCTGCCGCAATTTTCAACTCAATGTAAAAAAAACTAGATTCCATAAAATACCCAGATAGTACACGTATTAACCCTTACAACGCTAAACTATTTTCGTATAAACCATGGAAACCAAAGGGTTTATTTCAATTTGAAATCATCATAAGTGTCTTAGTTAGCTCTTTCTGATTCATTTGAATACCTATGTTATGGATGTATGCCCATTACAAATATTTTAATTCTTACAGTGCGGGGACATAAGACTGCTGACGTCTAAAGTCTATCCCCGCGCTGTAAGGGTTATTCTCAAACAAAGGCTCATCATATTCTTATGTGACAATGCAATAGAGTATAATAATAAAATAATATATAATGAAATATATATATATCGCAGACGAATAAATATTTGACCTTTTTTGTGGGTTTAACCCTTACAGCGCGGGGATCGACTTTAGACGTCAGAATCTGACGTCTGTAGACGTCAGATTCTGACGTCTAATGTCGATCCCCGCGCTGTAAGGGTTAAAACGTTTGTAAGGGCCGTAGACCCATAACATAGGTATTCAAATGAAGCGGAAAGAGATAACTAAAAAAATTATGATGATTTCAAATTGAAAAAACCCCATTTTGATCACCATACAAAATATTTCCGCGCTTCAAGGGCTAAAGGGTTACATTCGGACCAGCGTCACAGACGGTGGTCCATATGGATACAAATTTGACCAGACGTCTCGTGCTCGCTACGTTGACTTAATGCTGGGCCAACGTCTGTGACGTTGGTCCAACATTAAACCAACATGGAATAAATGTGTTGTGTTCACTGTGTCCACGTGGCCGTGTACAGTTAAGTAGGACACCACTCTCCTTATCGGGATACGCTAAACAAGGATACAGTAAAACACAGAAAAGATAAACACGGAAAATCTGGGAAGATGTGTAGCGAAATTGCCATTAAAAATTGATCTGTTTATGAATGAATGAATGAATGAATGAATGAATGAATGAATGAATGAATGAATGAATGAATGAACGAATAAATGAATGAATGAATGAATGAATGAATGAATGAATGAATGAATGAATAAATGAATGAATGAATGAATGAATGAATGAATGAATGAATGAATGAATGAATGAATGAATGAATGAATGAATGAATGAATGAATGAAAGAATGAACGAACAAAATAAATAAATAAATAAATAAATAAATAAATAAATAAATAAATAAATAAATAAATAAATAAATAAATAAATAAATAAATAAATAAATAAATAAATAAATAAATAAATAAATAAATAAATAAATAAATAAATAAACAAACAAACAAACAAACAAACAAACAAACAAACAAACGAACGAACGAACGAACGAACGAACGAACGAACGAACGAACGAACGAACGAACGAACGAACGAACGAACGAACGAACGAACGAACGAACGAACGAACGAATGAATGAATGAATGAATGAATGAATGAATGAATGAATGAATGAATGAATGAATGAATGAATGAATGAATGAATGAATGAATGAATGAATGAATGAATGAATGAATGAATGGAAATTGCTGGACTATATCTTCAAGGAAATGATAGATCTACGATACAGTGCAAGACTCTGCAGGAATCGAGCACTAATTATGAGGCTATATGGTCAAACACTGTACTCTTCGACAACTGAAGAGGCGCCCTATTCGTTGATTTGTCATTTTTTTGAAAATCCTTCCACATTCCGTTGAAATAATATCAATGTATAACATAACAATATAACTGATATATGTGCGATAAATATGTGTACTATGTATACAGAAATATGGGACGTTTTTCCAATAACGTTCAATATTTACTTTAAAAAAAAATATGCGAATATTTATTGCACAATGCAATATTTAAATTGTTTCTGTCGCTTTAATTATGGTGTATCTAGCAGACCGCAGATAGGCTCGATGCTGGTTTAATGGTTGGCCATCGTCTACGACTCTGGCTCATTATTATATCACATTATCATGCTTATGTCATTGTATATTTCGTTCGTTGAAAATATATTTCTAAACTGCAAAAAAATTTGAGGCTGAAAAAAATATAATTATTCATTGTGGTATAATATTAGGTTTGATACAACAACAATGAGACGCTGACCAAATGGCTCTGGATGTTGGTCTAACAGATTAAAACAGTACACACCATGGACGTTGATCTAGTATCAATGCGATGTACATGTAAAAATGTATATAATATTATACTGATATAATGGTAATGTTTTTTAGCTGTATTAAACATATGTATTGGCCAAAAGAGAAATAAAATAAAAATAGCATTAGTCCTACATTGGAGCTATGTCCCGTATACAAAAGAAGGTGTTGAAGCAATGCTGTTTTAATGTTGGGCCACCGTCTACGGCACTGACCCAACAATATTCCACCAGCGAATCCATGTGTCGTATTTTCTAGGGTGGTCATTGTATTATATAGCAAATAGGAGGCGTTGAAGCAATGCTGGTTTAATGTTGTGGCAGTGTCGGATACATGTGAGTTATCCTATCAAACACAAGACGTTGACCCAACGCTGGGTTAATGTTGGTCCACGTCTCTGACGCTGGCCCAACATTAACCCAGCATTGGGTGAACGTCTCGTGTTAGCTGGGATGTTGTGGTGTGATCCATATATAGATGTGTGAGTCCATACAGAGGTATCCATGTGCCGGTGACGCATCCCATATAGAGGCATCCCAACAACAAACCGGCGCCGCGAGCTGCTGCTGCCAGCCTCCCAGAACACACCGCACAGCTAGCCTCATTAATTATTAATCAGCTGCCCAAATAGGTGTGGGGTCCATGGATGCCTACCTAGAGAAAGGTGGAACTGGCCTCCAGGTGGTGAAAGGTGGGTGAAGGTAACCACCCTGATCCGGCTGGTGCCAAGTTGGTGTTCATGTTGGAATCAGCCGGGTGTGTTATTGGAGCATGTGGGTGGAGGCATTGGTGGCTGATTCCATGTATTAACATGAATACATTGATCGTTGCTGGTGTTATTGGGGTCTTTTCTGTGGCACACCTCTATATGGCTGCGTCTATACCGCCCAGACAGACTGCCAGACAGATAAACCAGACTAAATCCACGTGTAGGTCAGCACAGAAGGCGATATGAACAATAGACAGTAACCAGCAGAATATAACAACATATAACACAGAATGATAAGAGAATCAAGAGAGAATATGAGATGCTTACCTTGCCTGCCTTCCATTCCGTATTGTGCGGGACTCGCCAGGTCGGATCATTAATTTTGTAAGCAGGTGGGAGCCGGGATTGGCTGAGGCTGAGGACAGGACCTGCGCGGTGTATAGGCAGGGGGGGGGGGGGTGATCAGAGCCCAGAAATCCCTATAACAGGACTCTATACCTTATACGGCACGGATACACATCATACAGGACTGACGGCCTACATCCTGTACAACACACCTGGCTGCTGACTGTCCAGTAAACACCAAGCATTGGAACAATGTTGGTTTAGTGTTGGGCCAGCGTCGCAGACGTTGACCCAACACTAAAGCAATGTTTTCATTTGGTCAAAAAAGTGTGTTTTCTGGATATATATATAATAAAATGAATATATATGTCGTAGTAAAAAAATAACAACTGGATGTACTAATTCAAGTGATAGTTTTATAGATTGAAAATGGTTT
This sequence comes from Flabesymbios commensalis, assembly GCA_964017125.1. Lineage (NCBI taxonomy): Eukaryota > Metazoa > Annelida > Polychaeta > Terebellida > Flabelligeridae > Flabesymbios > Flabesymbios commensalis. The sequence goes on along the minus strand of OZ024918.1, from coordinate 51,579,833 downwards.
TATATACAGTATAATAAACAAAGAAAAACTGACTTTTATTTATATATTAACCCTTTCATCGCGGGGACCGTTTTCAGACGTCAGAATCTGACGTCTAAAGACGGTCCACTGAAAAAATTAAAATATATAATGGCAGTAGACATGGTAGACCCATAATATGTATTCAAATGAAATGGGAAGAGCTAACTGGGACATTTATGATGACTTCAAATTTAAAAAACCTTTGGTCTCCATAAATTATTCAAAAATATTTCAGCGTTGTTAGGGTTAAAGGGTCATGTCTACTATACTTCAAAGTCTCTCTCGACGATGTGACCCTTTAATTCACAAAATACGATATTCAGTCGCCGTCCATAAAATGTTTCGAAAAAGAAAGGACAAATTCCGTCACATATAGGCCTACATGTACATGCATCGACAGGCCGCATGTAGCAGGACTGCTCTTACAGCATACCCGGCTGAAGTACTATTTAATCAAGTCAATATATTGTCACCTTGGTCACAAAGGGTCAGGTATGACGGTCAAGTATGACCTTTTGAGACATAAAAATAAAGCAGGATATTTAGAAAAGAAAATTCCATCACATAAACATGCATTATACGCAGCCTACGTGATAATTGGCTTAAAACCCTTTCAGCGCGGGGACCGACTTCAGACGTCTAAAGACGATCCCCGCACTCAAAGGGTATTCTTTTATCCTAGCCGTAGACCCATAACATAGGTATTGAAATGAAGCTAAAAGAGCTGACTAAGACATTAATGATGATTTCGAATTTTTGGTCTCCATCGTTTATGATGATTTCAAATCGAAAAAAAAAATTCCCCATGGTTTATATGAAAATATTTGAAAATATACAATTAATATATACCTTGCTGCACATAAGAGTGCAAGTGAGACTCTCACAGTCAAATATATCTGACAGGATCAGTTACCATAGTTAACATACCCCGTCATTACGTATACTGTATATCTGACAGGTTCAGCCTATCCCGTCATTTTATTGTTTTTCATATTGAAGTAGAATACAATAATTTGACGTTTAGCGCTCGTTGGATTGGTGCTTTGTTTTTTGCTTATACTTCTATTTTAATATACACAGAAAATAGAAAAAATAAACTGCTAAAGCACCTAGATCCTACTTGATCCAAGCACAAGAGGCGTAACGCATCATACTCGATGACCCAGCTTAATAGTCTTGCAGGCAGGTATCGTCAAACGGACGACCAAAAAAGGAAGCTGTAAAATCCTTCTTTTTAGTAAGTCATTTTGGTCGGGCATTCCCGACTTAAAAAGGTTTCATTTTTTCTGAACATATTATTGTTGTTTTTGTTCAGCACCAGTAAATCCACAAATAAATATACTGTCTATATACAGACTTCGTCCCTTTATATGTAGCGTCCACGATTCTGTTGTGAGAGGGGTTTGGACGAGATTACAATGACCAGGGTGAGTGAGGTAGAACGATAACCTGGATAACGGCGGCATGTATGGGGGGGGGGGAGATGTATTTATTTATAATAGCTGTGTTGGTGACGTAGTATAGATAGAGTGTGTATATATATGGACCATGATATCTTACATCTGGGTTACAAATTTACCTAGTTTAAGAGCAGGCAGCAGGTTCCAAGAGAGTTTCCCATAATTATATCTATTTTAAACCTTTTTAATTTATCTAAATTTTCACCCACTTGAAGTTGTGTCTCGCTACCGCGACCCACAACTTCAAGTGGGTGACAATTACTCATATCTGTGTAATTTGAGTCTAAACATTTGCAAATTTTGATGTTTAAACGCCCCAAAAAAATAATTTGATCGGCTAATAAAATGGTTTAAAAACGACTATTCTCGTGCTCAGCGGTGAAGGGGTTAACCTCGTAACATCAGGTATGTCTCCTCATTTTTATTCACCTTTATCTGTTTATATGTGAATTGCTCTCGCAATTCCCACCTCAAGCTGAATAAAAATGACATGACATAACTTTATTAAAAGAAAAAGAAATAATTATCTGAAATGCAAGAGAACCATCTTATTTGATGCATTGTACACTTTTTTTTATTCAGTTATTGACAAAACTCCATATGGAGCTTTCATGTGACTAGAGAGCCGATCCACACATTGTAAGAGTAAAAATATTTATAATGATCGTAGACCCATAACATAGGTATTCAAATGAAGCAGAAAGAGCTGACTAAGACATTTATGATGATTTGAAATTGAAATTACACATTGTTCTCCCATGTTTATACACAAATTGTCAGCGCTTTAAGGGTTAAAGGGTTAAACCTGATATTATACAAGGATCATACAGAATGTAGGTGGACTTCATGCAACTGCAGTACCATCTGGTGAATGTGAGGCGTATTACACATTTTAACCCTTCAATTGTTGTTTCAACTTTAAATAATCGAAATATAGTATACATAGGCCTATATGACGAGGGCCGTGTAGTAGTAGTACTAGTTAATGCTGTAAACTCGTAGCTCGAGGTTCGTTTCCGGCTTTGGAATTCAGATTTTAAAGAAACAAATGTTTCTTCCCCAGTCACTCGTAAAATTCAGCATTGTTTTGAGGCTCCGTGACCGAGAGGTAGCCTGCTCGATCTCAAACTGCCAGGAATTCTGCGTCTGGACAGCGGTGTTATTAGATTCATATAGGAGATAATAGTCAGAAGTCACCGTGCGGGAGAGATGCCGGGTCAGAAGTCTCATCTTGGGAGATGTCGCGTCAGAAGTCAGCGCGCGGGATATGCCCGTCAAAAGTCTCATCTCGGGAGATATCGCGTCAGAAGGCACATTGCGGAAGATGTGGCATCAAAAGTCAGCGCTCGGGAGATGTCGCGTCAGAATTAACCGCGCGGGAGATGCCGCATCGGAAATGCCGGCGTGGGAGATGCCACGTCAGAAGTCACATCGCGGGAGATGCCACATCTGACAGAAGTCACAGCTCGGGAGATGCCACGTCAGAAGTCACAGTGTAAGAGATACCGCGTCAGAAGTCACCACACGGGAGATGCCGCGTCAGAAGTCACCTCGCGGGAGATGCCGCGTCAGAAGTCACCACACGGGAGATGCCGCGTCAGAAGTCACCTCGCGGGTAATGCCGCGTCAGAAATCACAGCGCGGGAGATGCCACGTCAAAAGTCACATCTCGGGAGATGCCACGTCAGAAGTCACATCGCGGGAGAAGCCGCGTCAGAAACCACAGCTCGGGAAATGCCACGTCAGAAATCACAGCTCGGGAGATGCCGCGTCGGAAGTCACATCTTGAGAGATGCCGCGTCAAAAGTCACAGCGCGGGAGATGCCGCGTCAGAAATCACCGCGCGGGAGATGCCGCGTCAGAAATCACAGCGCGGGAGATGCCACGTCACAAGTCACAGTTCGGGAGATGCCGCGTCAGAAGTCACGGCGTCAGAATCACCGCGCGGGAGATACCTCATCCTCGTTATCATCAAACACAATCCATCACGCCAATGCTGGCTCAATGCCGGGACAGCGTCGGAGACGTTGGCCCGGCATTGAGCCAGCATTGAGCCGTTATCACGCTGCTATCAGTGATCCAGCATGGTCGTTCAGCTCGACCTGACTCACACACCAACAGATTCATATCTCCATGGCAATTCTGTAACCATGGTGACCGGAGACGTTTGTGCACGCATGTGGCAGACGACGGTTTTCATAGAGGCTTGAAATGTGCAGGACAGGGACTCTTGAGATGTGGAGGACAGGGACTCTTCACGCAGTCACCTTGACGCCCTCTCCACCATATAGGCCTAAGAGGGGTGCATCCACAGTCCAGAGGTAGCAATGTACGACCGGCCATTGGGCCCCGGGTTCAATTCCCGGACTGAGCAATTTATTAAAGGCTGTTGGTTTAATCATTATTTCACAATAAGTATATCGGCCCACAGAAAGTGTCAAGATATAATATATATAGTAGCAAAATGTTTTGAAAAAAAAAACAGACCATTATTTCAATCAATCAGAGGAGAGCCAAGAGAATTACGGCAGCTGACATCTCACACTGTAATAAAATCACCCAAGTGAACAAAATACATAGGTGTAATAATCTACTAACCCTTTCAGCAAAAGTCGCTCCATGCGCTGAAAGAGTAAAATATTTATAATGGCCGCACACCCATAACATAGGTATTCAAATGACGCGGAAAGATCTAACTAAGACATTTACTATGATTTCAAATTGACGAAGACCCTCTGTTCTCTTGGTTTATTTGAAAATATTTGAGCGCTTCCAGGGTTAAAATGAAAGCAGATAAACATAGCTTTTAGTCCATTTTAGTGGACTGTATCGTTCCCTATGTAATTTCCTTCTTGAAAATATGTCCCATGACGACATGCATCACTAGCATGTAGAGGGTTAACCCTTAAAACGCTAAGTTATATAATTGAAATTTTCACTTTTATACTTGAAATTGTTTTCCGCTACCGGGACTCACAACTTCAACTGTGTGAAAACTACTCATGCCTATTTCTTTCATTTGATACCAAATGTTGATGTTTTAACACTCATTTCATTCCCAAAAACAAATTAAGGAGGAAACTCGACAATAGCCTTTATAATGAGCTTGTCCGAGAACAGGTTAGCAACAAACAAAACAAATTTCAGCACGATACATGAAAAACTTGGCAAGTGATCATGCCCACAAGGAGAAATTTTAAGGCCGAAATTTGTCATTTTGTGCAAAACATCAGCAATTTTGCTTTTTCTCAGCCATATATTAAGCTTTTCCGAAAATTGTCGAATAGCAGCATACAATACAAATTTAGGCGGGATACATGAAAAAGCTGTTATGCCCACAAGGAAATTATGCCCACAACGAAATTTGGACCAAGTCGGTATTCTAACCCGAACCAATCGAAAAGTGGCTTTGCCTGTCACATGACGAGATCAGCCAATCAACGGCGTCATGCAGTTGCCGATTAAATTAGGAGATAGGAAACCATACTTGGACTAGAAATATTAACGCCCAAAAGGGAATGTTTACGCTGTTGCGACAACCTGGACAACGACGACTTCGAACTTTAACCGCAATAGTCCACCTTTATTAGTTAAATATTAAAAGGCGGACTGAACTCAAATTTAGTCGTGATTATTCAAAACATAGACCCTCTATAGTGGGATTTATTTTCATCATTTATTTATAGTCCACTTTCAATTTTGTTTAGCACTGCACACCAGGCAGACATTCTAGGTGTCCCTCTGGCCCGGGGTTTCTAACGCTAGGTTCAGGTGTCACCTCTGACACGCCGCGTTTGTAGACGTATATCTGATAACAACTCCAGGTATAATGATATCAGAGGTAATACCATGGCAACGACAACACGCTGTACCAACGTATCAGGCGGTGGTACAACGTTAATACAAGGCGGGGCTAATATATGTTCAGAAACACCACCAGGATGTGTTTCGTCAAGGAGTCAGGGACATTCTGCTAATCTAAATCCAGACAATTGGCAGCCCACTTTATCACTGTTATCAGGCATTGTCACCAAGACAACGGGTTTGGTATCACCATGACAACATACAGCCGGTTGATTGTGGTACTGCCTACCTTTAATTGACAGCCCGGGGGAGAAAGATCATTAAAACCCAAGTAAGAGATCATTACTTATACGTGCGGCAGACAACATGACTATGCCGTGGTATATCAATAACAGTACACCTTCTGTTAGCTAAGTGGAATAAATACTCAACTTAAATAATTGCAATTTTCGCTCACTGACGCGATACACAACTAAAAATTAAATCTGAACTTGCGATTTGGAAGACACGTTCCTTCTTCATATGGTTTTGTTTAACCTGATAATAATAATAAAACGGTTGTTGTAAAACTGTTACATATTAGTACCGACTCGCTCTGAAATGAGAAACATGAGGCAATTAGGTTGTTTCCGCAGTTTATTAAGTGATTTCTTATATAATATATTTTAGCCTTTGAAGTGCTGAATAAAAATGATCTACCACACCTAGTCAGCATTGTCAACCGGTCTCGCCCCCGGTTGACAAGCTCCCTATTGAAACAACAGGCGAGGCACCAGTGTGATGTCTGCACACCCTCATCTGACTGTCTAGTGGTGTACAATCAGTTTGTGACGCCGAAAAAGTGCATGGCGCCACCGTTAGTAGGTTTTTAAGGTCACGTCAGGAAAACATAAACAATTGAAAATTCGAATCGAAATGAACAGTATAAAAGGCGGCCATTTTGTTTGAATTTCTGGAGTCTATAAACAACATCCAGCTCCCCGTCTGGAAACAGAGTGCCAGACAGGTGCCCTGTCTATACCACACCTATACCTGGCACATAAAACGTAAACATTAAAGGAATTATAATAACGTGTTCTACAATATGGGCGGTTATGAAGAATAACATGATATGTTTATTTTATTTTATCAGTCTGGTTACGAGCATAAATCTGAGAAAAGTGGTTATAGTGTAGCTTTCACCCTAGCCCTGAATACAAGGCTATATGTAGCTCGGGCGGAATAGCCTTGTATTCAGGGCTACTTTCACCCCTGTGTATAAAACTGATGACAAATTTGACTGCGCATAAAGCATCTAACCCTTAAAGTGCTTAAGACGTCTATGGCCGTTTCCAGCCCTATTTTTTCCTTCAAGCAAGATAATTTGGAGCAGATATCACCGGTAAAAATGGTTTTCTTCACTTTGTGGATGGAAATGCGGTAGCATTTCACATCTCAAAAGGAATGAAAATGAGCGAAAAAAACTGTTCGTAAGGATGGTTAATTTACTAACTGGGTGACTTAGTGTTGTTTACACTTCTGGCATGAGTGACGGTGACGGGGCCTGTGGACACACTTAATATCATATTACAGGTGTTTACACTCAAATATACACAACAGTTTCAGTTTATACCTGAATGTTATAGTAAAGAGCGGTGAAAGTAAATTATATCGTCTACTCGATAATGACTTGGACAACTTGGGGTAAAAAAAATCGTTAAAAATTACCTAATTTTCGAGTTGCAGTTTGTAGGTAGGGCGACACGTTTTCTAATTACGAAAATTTTTGGACAAGTGCAATTACGTTAGTTTTCTTTCCGAAAATATAAATAATGCAGCTGCTCAGGGCTTGACACTAGCTGATGTCAGGTAGTAGCCCAAAGGGCCAGTAGCTTCAGACAATTACTGGCCCTTAGCCTTGTCATTCAAGTCCTTAGTGTACACAGTATCAAGGGGGAGTGTAATTTTTTTGTTGCCCCCAGGGCCAGTATCCCAGGTGATTTACTGGCCCTTAGTGATTTCTACTGGCCTCGGGCCAACGGGCCAGTGTTAGTGTCGAGCCCTGTCAGCTCCTGATTGTCATTCTTTTCATCCTAGAATCTAATAGTAAATCACAATAATAAAGTGACTCGGGTATTTAGTGTGAAATATTGACTCGAGGCATTTCCAACTTGATACTTTTCATTAAAAAACATTTGTGACATTGGGTGAACATCTTGTGTTTGCTGGGACTTACACGGTAAAGATGTCACCTGATATGTTTAACCCTTTAACCGCCGGTGCCGCGTATTTTCAGGTTTTCAATTTTTATTAGCACATTATGTACCACATTTTAAATATGTTGAAGAACAAATGTGACATCAACCAGCAAGATTTGAAAAGAGTTTACCTCCATTTTGTCAAATCTGAATATTTTTTAATCACTTGAAGTTGTGGATCGCGTCAGCGAGACACAACTTCAAGTGGGTGAAAATTCAAATTGTATAATTTGGCGGTTAAAGGGCTAATCTATGAGTCCTGTAGAGCAGGTAAGGGGGACACCATTCAATCTCCAGGAGGGAGCTGGAATATTTTTAAAATGAATATTCCGATTAAAAAACTTCAGCCCCCTCCCCCTAGCAATTGAATAGTTGCCCCCTAACCTTTGCTTTAAACAAAGAGTTTCTCTTGGCTGCTGTACATTCATTTATATCCCAACAGAGACTAGACGTTGAACCAATGTTGGTTTGCGTTGGTCTAACGTCGTCTTTTCCAGCTTCAAATGGATAAATAAGGGTTGGTCACCCATTTAAGTTTGAAAAGTATGTGAGCACAATATAAACCTGTTATAATAAAACATTTCGTTTGAGATCTGTACATGCAGCTTTGATGAATGCTGCCTCAAAAGACAAAAAAAACCATAAACTACACACTTGAAAATATTGATTATTGGTTATTTTTATTCCAAAATTAGCCATTTAATCTTTATTCGGATTAAACATATCTTTATCATCAAAATTTTCCGATTATGATGTGCCAGAAAATGTATAGCTAGAGACGATTTCAAATGCAATGCATGGAACTTAAAGTGTCAGACAACCTGACAGGTTTTTGAAACATTGTATCAATATTATGACGTCCAGGTGGCTGAATAGATCTAGGTTTTCCGTTCACTTACATTTTATGCAAATTTTATACCTGTTGTAGTGTAAAAAAGCGGGGACACGCGTGTTTTATGCTAATTTAATCAAATTTGTTCCTAGCTCTATAGAATCGCAGGGTCGTCCTCATTTACCTTGAATATTTTGCTGCTCCCAAAATCTCAACCCTAACAGCGCCAAGTGAAATAATTTAATGTTTAACCCACTTGAATTTGTGGGTCGTTAACCCTTATAGTGCGGGGATCGACTTTAGTCGTCAGAATCTGACGTCTGTAGACGTCAGATTCTGACGACTAATGTCGATCCCCGCACTGTAAGTGTAAAAGTATATATAATGGTCGTAGACCCATAATAAAAAATTCAGAAAAAGATAACTAAGACATTTATAATGATGTCAAATTGAAAAAACCCTTTGGTCTCCATGGTTTGTTTAAAAAAATCAGCGCTTTGATGGTTAAGAATAAAAACATATGCCAATCTAACATTTTTAATGCTCATTTCTCCATTAAATTTGATTGTCTTAAGGTTAAATAAAAGGCTAAAAAAGACTAAGGTCGTGTTTAGCGGTGAAAGGGTCAACAGTGTATTCATGGTGCTCCTGGCATAACTTGGTGAAAATATGATTAAGGTCATAGTCAACCTTCAACCTCTAGGGATGCGTTATATTTATTTGAAAGAGGACAGAACATTAAACAGCAAGCTGAATCATTTTGTATTGTAAACATTTTCATGAAAGGACTACTGAATGACAAGCTCTCCAATTTGACCATGTTTGTTCAAGTAGAGTTTGCAATTTATGAGTTTTTATGGGAAAGTAGGCCTATTAATTATCTGATTTATAGGAGATAGAAGGCATAAACTACAGTAAATCAACATTGGGTATATTTTAATTTACGATGAAATCAGAAATCACAGTTCAATTCATTGGGTCCTAATTGAAGCTAAAAAAATATTTTAATTCAATACTTCACCACAAAACAAGTTATAAAATCAATAAAATGAAACATGTTTTGAAGACCGCGCAACGTTAATCATGTTAATACAGCTTTAAACCATGGTCTGCATGAGAGTATACATTAAAGTAAGTTAGGGGGCCACCATTATATTCCCAGGGGGGGGGGGGCAGGAGTATTTTTTAAATAAATAATTTCGGGCGGACTCTGCGTGAAATAAATAATTTACTTCAAGAACTGTTCCATATAAACATGTAACAAAATGTGAAATTTTCAGCGCGCCGCCGAGCCCGGTTGAAATAAATAATTTGCCCGCGACAAATACTCTTGCCCCCCCCCCCCCCCCCCCTGGGAATCCAATGGTGGCCCCTTAGGTTATGTTTACCAAGCTGAGACAAAAATACCACAGACAAACACATTTAAAGCGAGAAAATCATGGTGTTACTTACAGCAAAAAAAAATGAAACACTTAATGTAAATGACAATAAACACCTGGAAGTTTAAGCATTATTCGTCATATTATCATAGACATTTATATAAGCTTTATTTGTTTGAATATACACTTCGAGTAATGCGCAGTAGGTCTCCTTATATTACAGTATCGTATTGAGCTGGGTCGGAATGTCATCTGACTTCAGTTTGACGTCGGAAGTGCTGCAGTAATAGACGTCAAATTCTAAAGTCGGTCACCTCATCAAAAGAATAAAATATTTTTATTGGCCATAGACCCATAACAGGTATTCAAATAAAGCGCAAAGAGCTAGCTAATACTTCTATGATGATTCCAAATTGAAAAAAACCCGTCGGTCTCCATGGTTTATAGGACATATTTCAGCATTTTAAGGGTCACTATAGTACGGGGTAGAGTACTGTATATGTGGGGGGTACTTTGAGTTGGGAAGTGTCAGCTGACACCTGTGTACCATCAGTGAAGATCAGAGGGCATGGACCCCCTACACGTGGAGATGCCGCCAAGGGCGACGCTTGACACACTAACACACCCCACACCCCTCCTCCCCCACCCCTAGACTCACCTAGCTCACGGACTCTTGGAAATCCCGGGGCGTTATACCGCACGTAGTAACCCTTACAACGCAGAGTCTTACAACGCTAAGACATTTTTGGTATAAACCATGGTGTCCAAAGTATTTTAATTTAAAATCAGCATAAAAGTCCTAGTTATCTCTTTCCGCTTTATTGAAATTGGGGGGTCAACCTTAGACGTCAGAATCTGACTTTATGAGATCTAAGGACGGTCCCAGCGCTGCAAGAGTTAAATTTATTTTTTCAGTCACTTGAAGCTCTGTATCGCATCAAGTGACTGAGAATCACTCGGATTGTGAAATTAAAGTCACCACGTAATATAATCGTTGTGCGATATTAAAGACATATTTCATTTTCACAAACTGATGAGCCAAGTGTTAAATTACCTTTAAAGTGCTAATCACGTTTGCAAGAAAATTTGAAACGAAAATGATTAATACATTAATGTCAGATTGGCATATTATATGTTTTAATTTAAACTGTAAGTACACACGACATTTTTACCCGCTAAAAAAGTACTATAATTTGGCTTTTATAAGTGTTCATAAACATAAAAATCCTACTAAACTGAACATCTGTGATCTGGGGGCTATCAGGTTATCTTATTTGACCAAAGGACGTTTGACCGTCTGGTATCAAATGCCAATATGGATGGTTCAAATTGCAGGAACTGACTTCATAGCACTTTAAAAAGATAACATCGGCTAAAATAAATACATGTTTAAATTAAGAACAAATCTATTTATAGAGACCTCAGCTGAGCCTGAGGTTAACCCCTGCGGCATCTTTGTGGCACTTGTGCCCCACATGAGATATTTTGAACAAGATCAATTCAATAAAATATGAGTCCATCATCACAATAGAGGACGCCCAGTAAACACAGTCTACTGAGCGCCCCACGCTTTTATTTGATATATAGGCCTATATGTTATATTCCAGTGGCTGATCCAGAGAGGGTCAAAAGCGGTTCCTGACACCCCTCCTTTTCCAACGCTAAATTGATTGAACTTCGATCAAAATTACTAAAAAATATCGGCACTTGATACCCTAAATTTACTAGGGTAGTGCCTCAACTTGAGGCACAACCCTAGTAAATTTAGGGTGTCAAACTCCTATATCAGCTGAGATGACATAAAAAAATCGGACCCCCCCCCCCCCACCCTTTAAAATTCTAGATCCGCCTCTGTATTCGAGTTTTATGTAAGGTGAGGACGTTATATCTACTGTCATGTGGGGATTTTTGTAGCAATTCACATGGTCATCAGTTCTCAAGTTGTATGAAAATTATGAGAACACAAACTGGATGTAATCAGGTAAGTTATGGCTTAAAATATAATAGTGTCAGTCAGCAGACCAGGTTATAAAGGTGGACCACCTACTACGACATTGGCCCAACATTAAATCATCATCATTATTGAATGTCTCGTGGAGTGTGTCAGTTACTGGAGTACTTGAGAATACCTAAGTTTACTGTCAGTAACTGAATACTTGTTAGTCAAACTATAACATACACCTATAAGTTTACAGTGCCCTGAGTACTTGTTGGTCTACCTATACCTAGTGGTGAGATAGGGTGACCTGTAAGCGGATACTTCTGTTTGTCAGCAGGACACCCAGCCATTAGTACCCCCCCCCCCCCTGCCCCCCCCCCGACATAGGCCTTATCATGCTCACCTCAATCACACGGGGGCGTACCACACTATATGATAAACAGCATCTCGTGTCCTGGTGATGCGGACAATCAGCTGCTGAGGCTGCTATTACACCATACGTCGTACTGATCATATTAATATGTCTAGTTTGTCTACAATATCATTGTATTTACCTCATATAACATATACACAATCTAACAGCGATGATATATTTTTGTATAAACCATAGAGATCAAAGGGTTTTTTCAATTTAAAGTCATCATAAATGTCTTAGTTAGCTCTTCCTGCTTCATCTGAATATTGGTCTACGGCCATCAGAATTTAATTAATTCTTTCAGTGCGTGTACCGTCTTTAGATGTCAGATTCAGTGTTTTTAGGATGATGAATGTATATTTGGTAGTTATATTATCCACATTATCTGATTATGCTGTTCCTCATAATTATATATAATTCAAACTTATTTTTAAATATAAAAATAGTCTACAAAAGATCTACAGCAAAAGTTCCCTGCTGATGCTGACAATATAATGCTGCTGCTTTGACTTCTGTCAACCAATAATGAGTCTGAGGTTTTTTACATTTTTGACATTATTTAGGCTGCTGTTGCTGCTGCTGCTGCTGCTGATACTTAAGCTGCTGCCACTGATACTGGAATTTGTCCTAGTACCACGGTCACATCTCAAGTGGTTCGGGTTGTCCCTGAGGTGATGTGGAGGTTGCTGCGGCAGGACATCTCCACGTATGTGCCACGTAGCCAGGGTTACCAGGGGGCGTTACCTGCAGACAGCTGCTCCATCTCAGGAGTATGTACCACGTCCACAAAACCTACATCCCATCTCGGGATCTACACAAACAATAAGACATGTTCACACAATGCTGAATTGATGTTGGGCCAGCGTCGCAGACGATGGCCCAACGTTAATTAAACATTGTGTATACACTTCACGATACCCAGCAAAAAACGTTGACCCAGTGTTGGGCCGGTGTTGGTTGAGCGTCAGAGACGGTGGACAATCATTGGCCCAATATTGGGCCAACGTTTGAGTGTGCTGGGTAGATATACCATCACTACCACCTGCCACCAAATAACATGACAGAAAAAGTGGGCATTTCCCAAGATTAAAAACACAGTCTGCGAATGAAAAACATCACGACTCATATTATTATTATTTTGACCTAATAAATTAGGATATGTTACCGGTTTATTATTTATTTTGGTATTCGTCAGTTATTCGGCTTGATCACCATCATTACCTGTTACCCAACTAAAAAGAGAGAGAGGTCAGATGAAAATGATGACTGGGGAAGCAACAATTTCGAAGCTTATAATTTTTTTTATTTTATTTAATTAGAACTATATATATACATGATATATATAAATCTAGAATGAGTCACTGATGATTAGACTGAATGGGATCATATTCACTTCTTCATAATATTTATACCTGTACACAGCGAATATTTTGTTCAGTATAATACTATTGCGTAGGAAAGTTATCACATGCACTTTCACTTATACACCAATAAATTGCTATTTAATTAGCGAAACGTTATTACACCAGCTTGATAAGGGTGTAATAAATTTGTAGTACAATAATTTGGTGTACAATCCATATTTTTCAAACAAAATCTTTCCAGATAAAGACTTGGATATATTATCACGAAAAACGAAAATGAGAAAAGTCTGAACTTTATCATGTCTATAGAAATACATGAAACTCGATGCATAGTCTGGCTTGGTCACTTGAAATTCTTCTCGTTTTCAAACACATTGAGATCTATTATAGCCACCACAGTCCCCATCTCAAGGTGAAAACGAATTACTTCATTTCATCAATCCTTAAAGCGTTAAAATAAATAATTTAAATTTTCACCCCCTAGAACTTGTGTCTCGCTACCGCGACCCACAACTTCAAGTAGGTGAAAATTACTCATATTTGTTTGATTTGAGAGGAAACATTTGCAAATCTTAATGATTAAACACATATTTCATTCTCAATAAAAGTGATTTTACACGACTATAGTCAGATAGTCGTGATCAGCGCTTAACCCTTTGACTTCCAGGCCGGAGTGCATGCCAGGGATCCAGATATACTGGTGTAGGAGTTCTATTTTTCGTCATTTGAAGCTGGAATTGCTAACGCAATTTCCAGATTCAAATGACGAAAAATACATAAATGTAGTATATATTTGACGAAAATTTGTGTCATTTTATGGTTACGTTCATTGACGAATGACGACGGAAATTTCCGTCATGTATGGTAGTGAAAAGGTTAATAGGTCTAAGACACATTGATTTGATAAAATACTCCTGACAGGCCCGAATCATACGTTAAATAAAGTTTTCAAGCTAATTTCGGCAGAAATAAAATGCCACCGACTTCGATAAAATTGCTGGCAGTAGATGTTATAATACAAAACGTTCATTTTTCGAGATATCTGTTATTTATAGATGCCAATCTTTTTCGTCATTTTAAGCACGCGATTTCTAGTTTGAAATGACTTAGAAATATTAGCCCACAATTCAGCAGGACAAGGCTTAAAAATATATTCATGGGATATTTTGTCTTGTCAGTTATTTTGCTTCCTTTACCACATCTTGTCAATTAAATCCATGTAGCATGGAGATATCAGAGTACTATTTCCATGCATGTAGCTAGTAGCAGAGCAGTGACATTGCGAGGCACGTAATTATGTGATTTATATATAGGGCCTATAAATATTAGTTTATGTTACACGAACATTTCACTTCCTTGTCGTTGACAACACTGGTTTATATCACAGACAACAACTAGTGATATAATATCTACAGTTCCTGGTATCTATGACAATATACATACAGTGCTTACATACCATACTGTCTCTCAAAGGCAAACAGTTCAAGTAAGCAGTTACTGCTGTTTGCCTCTGTAAGACAGTATACATAATACACCAGCATGGTCAGATACACAACCATGGAGCCATGCTGGACCAAATCTATAGGTACAAGTGGTTCGTGAAACAATGCTCACCCTTAACCTTGTTAACATGTTTAATAAAGCGCCAGAACAGTTTCGTATAAATCATGGAGACCAAATATTGTTTTCAATTTAAATCATCAAACATTTGCAAATCTTGTTGTTCAAACACTCATTGTATCAGTGATTTGATCAGCTAGTAAGACGGATTTAAAACGATTATGTGTGTTAGCACTCAAAGGGTGACATATAGCTTAATATATGCTTCTGATCGCGTGAATGGCGGTCACAGTGCAATTCTATAACTACAATGACGTCATATGCCACCCATGTACTGACTGAGCCTATAATAGCCTGATAATAGACACAAGCCCTTTAATATTCCGGTCAGACGGACCAGTGTTTGGAGATCCAGCAATCCATTACACCATGTCATTCTGAATAAATGACAGAACGCAGTCCTAGCACAGCAAGCACGAGACATCGAGCCAATGTGGGGTTAATGTTGGGCTAGCGTCGCAGACGGTGGCCCAACATTAAACCAACATTGTTTCAAGGTGTGGTGTTTGCTCGAGAGGAGGACCAGAATGAGCGCAGCCGGGGGGGGGGGGAGGGGGCACTACTAAAAATATTGGAGTCCCCTGACTGGTCCAGTCAACGATTATCTCATTCACAAGTACCGCATAGGCACCGCATACCGCTCACGTCAGTGTCAAAGTAGGTGACTCCTCGTGTTTTCCGGACACTAAATACTAGTTTAAATTATAAAAGTCCATCATTTTTAATTCCTAAACCCATGATATATTTTTTTCTATAAATGTCCATCATACTAATGTATAAATCCATGACATGGGTTTAAAAATTAAATTATGATGGACCTTCATATAGGTAAAAATAGCTTGGTGGTTTAGTGGCTATGTCCATGCATTGGTATAAATTTATAAAGAAAGAAAGAAGATCATATTATAGTCTGCCTGCATATATAATTCAGTAGGGGCCTATTAATGAAAATATCTTGTTCTATACAATGTGTACAAATGATATGTAATGTGATTTATACTTTGATCATGCTGACATAAAAAAACAAATAAATGAGGGGAGTGAGGGAACCTTCCATGAAAAAGGCTCTTCGAAAGATTATCACAATTTTCTGGCGTTATCATGGTTATTATTACACTGTTAACAGGTCCCAAAAAGTTTATTCTGATGGTATTTTTATTACTTAATATTTGACCTTATATGGAAAAGTATACATAAGGTGTATACATTAGCAGATAAGGTGGTTCAGTAGATGCTTCGGAATTACATGTAATATAAATTCAATTTTTATGAAATGTCAATTTTTAATACAAAGAAATATTTTTCGTCATTTGAAGCTGGAAATTGCTTCAGAAATCGCTGCCTCAAATGACGAAAAATAGAAACAAACACGAGTTATGTGTAATGCTCACTAGATCCGCCTATTGTTGTATAGGGATCTGTATAGCACGGGGATAGCTTGTCTGTACGTCTGGACAGGGGTTCTATTTATAGCCCTTCAGTGCAGGCTGTTATACTACAGTGTGACAGCACGACTACGTCATAATACTCAGATAACAATGGTATTATCTCATCTGAAAACACCCAGTAATCATAACCAGAGAACGTACAGCCAGGGAACGTAGGACTACAGCCAGTACTCGATCGGAGGGGGAGGGGGGAGGGGGGTGGAGGCATACCACATTACCACTGATTACCACTGATTACCCATAAATATTAGCATTCATATTTATATTTTTCTCGTATTTTCGCGAAATTCTGTGTCAATACATTCGATGAAAAATAAATATTATATGCCTTTAAAGGAAAATTAGATTCCAATTGTTCCAATTATCATGATTATTATAGCAAACTATAGCAAAATCAGTTGTTTTCAATTTAAAAGAAACAAATTAAACGCATCAGACCTGTCAACATTCTGTAAATAACGCATGATTTTATGACAAAACGGTAGCAGTTTCTTAACTTGTGACTTCGTCAAATGGCAATAATAAATAATATTGTTCCATATATATATATATGGAACAATATTATATATGGAACGATGTTGGGCCAATGCTGGCCCACCTTCTAGGCGAACATAGGTCTAGATAGCATATCATGTTACTGGAAAGTGTATAGCATTCATGTATATCTTCCAGTCAATTGAAACTAAAATGAAATGAATCGGGCTTTTGACCACTTTTGTGCACATACAGGCTAAATTGGGCCAGGAGAACCTGAAGATGGTGAGATGAGTGAGATGACGCTGCCCTCCAGACACAGAATTTAAAATTCAAACCTTCGAGGTCTGAGGCCGAGCACGTTAACTCTCGTCACAGAGGCTCCCCACAATACTGAGTTTTACGAGTGGATGGGGAAGAAACAATTTTTATTTCTTTTAAACCGCCAAGACCGAAAACGAACCCCGAACTCTAGCGTGGAAGGTAGCGGTGCTAACAACTACCCTAGCGCCCCCGCCCCAGGCAATTGAAATACTGTATCATATATAATTGTCCTTCATATGATGAACCTCAATATAGGCTACAGTGTGAGTGACACGCATTAAAATTTTAAAGGTGATTTATCACCCCTTATATGGTATGAATAAGTATGTCCTTATATCATGTATATGGGGTGATAGGCTATCTTGTGACCCTCTCAGAGGGTCACATGATAGCCAATCACCCCATATAAGGAAACACTTGTACCCCATCTTGTGGCAACTTTGATTTTTTGTCACAAATTTATTCATACTATATAAGGGGTGATAGATCACCTTTAAATCTCTATACAAAATAAACATTACACGTTTAAATCCCATACGAATTTACCTTGTATAAAAACAACCAGTTTGTCGCATTGTTGTAACATGATGAAAGGGCCGTATCTCTCACTTCACAAAGTAGCATACGACCTTTTTACACCAAGACGTTAAAATGCAGATTGTCCTGTTCAGATATTAATGCATACACAGACATAAAACATTAATACTAAATTGAAAAAAATGTGTCACCTTGGAATCTTGTCTTTTAACATGATTATTGTTCTCGACTATTGTTTTCTTATGACAATGGCACGTAATGTAACATGGTCATCATTATCCATGTTATATTGCCCCATATCATATTCCACCAGGTGGAATATGATATGGGGCAATATAACATGGATAATGATAACATGGGGGAATAATGAGAAAGACAACAATAATGTGTGCCATGCAGGTTAACGAGAACAAGAACGGTGTGGCAAAAATAATAATTAAAACAAAAATTACAAGCACCACGATTTGTTATGACGATCGTAAAATCTCAACTCGCAAAAAAGCTGCGTCGCGGAACAGAACGTTATTGACGTTATGTTCTCCATTCAAAGGGTTTAACCCTTGGCGTGCTGAAATGGAGAAATGCAATTTTAAACCACTTGAATATTGTGTCTCGCTACCGCGACCCACACTATTCAAGTGGATTAAAATTACATCCAATATAATATAATATACAGCCAAATATTGTGAATTTTGAATAAACATATTTTATTAAGCAATTGAAACATATACAAAATAGTAATACGAGGTTTCGTTCGCTGAGTGGTGACATGATGACTGGTTTCGTGCAGGCTGCTGTAGTGAGTAAAAGTTTTTTAAAAGAATTTATAAAGAGACCACTACTATTATGAATATTGAATAAATATTTCATATCTGGCAGCTTATTTATCTAATAGCATGATTTCTGGAGTCCCATTTAATACGAGTTATCTGGTAGGCCAATAAAAATATCAATAATTATTATTTTGTAATTGAATGAGTCTCACATTAAAATGACATTATTTAACCACAATGGTAGGCCTACAGGTAGGCCTAGGCCACAGTTAAGCCATTTATAATGCAAGAATAATTTAATTGCCTTGTCATAATAAAATAGTTTTTAGCTAACAACCATTAAAAATGACAATCGAAAAGCTATCTAATAAAATGACGTTAGAAAGATTATTTTTTATAAAGTTGCCCAGTGGAGAACACAAATATTCTACTTAAAACGTAGGCATACTTAGAAATGTAGAGCTAATACGTCATGCGGCATTTATTGCATAGTATTTTCAAATTGTCATCTAGGAATCGTTACATGTGAATATAAAAGAACTGTTAAAATAATTAAATTTATTTATGATAAATTAGAAAACTAGATGTGAAACTATACTCATTGTGTTATTAAACAGAAACTATATTTTAAAAATACAGAATTGTATGAATCTGTTGATTATAATTATAATGTTTGTATATTTTTTTTTTGAGAGAGAATTGCATTTAAGCTTAAAACTTTTATATCAGCATTTAATAATCAGGATAATAACATTTATATATAATTATCATACTACTAATAGAATATATTATAGTAATTAAATCGACATGCATCTAGGCCTGTGAAGGCAAAACTGTACAGAAGCATGAAGGAGGTTATGTTTGGGGAGGGGTCTATGTTTCCATGGTTACTGTGTGACAGATGGCGTTGCATGTATGTTACATAATTTGTTAGGATGTCACTGTACTAAATGGGTCAGGTCACGATCCCTAGTACCAGGATAGCATCCGCTTACACCCACACGGATTCACGGACTGGAGCAGTGATGAGCACACCCTCCCCCTAGCGGCCAGCAGCCACACCACCGGCAGTGGGCGGCGCAGTTTGTTTTGAACGCAAACTACCAAACGTCAAGGTATAATGGCGTAAAATCTAAAGAGAGCTTACCGTTTTTACGTCTTGGATTCAGTTGTTTTCTTCTTCCACATCTGTTATTCTCGTCCATGTTTGCTTGGCATGTCCTGTACTCTGCGTGGGGTCTGGATCAGCTGATGGGGTCCAGCGACACGTACACTCCTGGCTGTCACTGCAGCCTATTGATGACAGCTGGCATTGCGTGTACACCACACATACACATTGTCACTGACGACACACCTTATCCATACCTTGACTCACTCCACCAGGATCAGGATGTCTCCTGCTAATTCTAGGTGTTCACACAGATGATCAGGGTGCAGGGGGTGGTAATCTGGAGGTATGTTATTCAGGGTGGGTGTTGTCACCGTGGTGGTGTAGGCCTACAGGGGGGAGGTGTCCAGTGACAATCAAGTCTACACGTCGTCAGGCAGCCGGACCCACCATACCAGCGCGCACACCACCATTACCTGATCTCACTGCGCTCTGCGGTGATTCGCTGACGGCACGTGCCTCACCGCGCCCATGGCAGGCGGCACGGACAGGCCTAGTCACCACAAAAAGCCAGAGAACACCAAGAATATCAACCTCACGATCTGACCATTGTATGCTAAACAACCCCAGTTGTCACATTTGGCACGTAAAGCGGAATTCTTTAGGGCAGCCTTGACCTCCGAGAGCACCTGTCTCCGGCGCAGGGATATTTTATCATCCGCATCACATTCAGACCTGTCCTGTCCCCATCTGGATCTAGATGGATGGATGTCCTATATCCCCAGGTTAAATGAGGATAGGCCTACCTTGACATGACCTGTATCAAGGTGGTCACATAGAATAAGCCTGGATAACACATTAGATTACTACTATAGGCCAATAGGGGCCAGCCAACTCCAACGATCCTGAATGAAATAGAACCAAATATTTTAGCGTTATGTTTAATTTAAACTGATATAAAATCATTATAAATCCTATTTAAGTGTAAATTGGGAATGTCCTGTTGCCTTTCACCCAGTTATTGCTTCACAATGGTTATTCACATGTAAGTTTGTATTAGCCTATAGGTCTACCTCCACATTAACCATGTTAACCCAGCAAACACAAAACAAGAGTAGGCCTATATATATTTACAATGTTGGACCAACGTCGAAGACGTTGTGCCGACGTTGTATACATGTCATACAAATGGGTTTTTTGCCATGATCATGAAGACAAAGTGAATTAAAATTACATTAGATCTATATTTTGATAATTAGCCAAGTGTATGTCACATTATGACTAATATGTGAAAATTAAACGTCATTTTCCTGATAAATATGACTCTCATCTTTTGAATAAATTCTACTCAAAAGGTGTCATGTGTTGCAGTCTTCATCTCCTACATAAGTTCATGAAGGATTGAAAACCAATATTTCTTGAAAAGTATACTTCTTGTAACTGTCTTCAGTTTCTTCTAGGGGAAATCAACCAACATCTATAATCATGCACTACAAATTTACCTAAATAATTGTGTCCTAGTCTATATTACACTGCCTTGCTCTGTGTGCTACCTAGACACAGAGTGGGCTACCTGTACCTGTAGAACCCTACACTAACCCCCCACCCCACCCCTGACAGGAGCAAGCTGAATTATGACGTTGTACATGTGACGTCACAGTCTAATATAACAGGTGTAATAAAATGATTAAAGTTGGAATTAAATTGTGTAACTTTTTAAACTTTACACTGTGACGTCACAGGTGCTTCTTCATAGTGTGCTATCGAAGGCCCACAACTTGTTTAACACTTTACCCGCCAAATTATTCAATTGGAATTTTCACCCACTTGAAGTTGTGACTCGCTGACGCGATCCACAACTTCAAGTGAGTGAAAATTATTCATATTTGACAAAATGGAGGTCAACTCTTTTCAAATCTTGCTGGTTGATGTCACATTTTATCTTTAACATATTTAAAAGGTGGTACTTAATGTACTAATAAAAAATGAAATCCCGAATATATGCGGCACCGGCGGTTAAAGGGTGAAGAAACCTTTTTATAGGCTCATCATAATGAATCGAGACTTTTTTCATTATCAGCTGTGAAATAAATTTATGCATTTTGTGATCGGCCTATAGAAAATGACTTGTAGAAAACGTTAGGGCCTAGACTAATCTACTATAGACTATCTGTGTCATAGATCTAAGACATATTTGATTTTCTCATTTCATTTTCACATCATTCTGATCATCAATACCATCCAACCTACAACAAAACTCTTCATCCGCCATTATCCAGCTCAATAGAGGCCTCCAACGGGTGCACCTGGCACCGTATGCCCATTCATGTCAGTGTCAAAACAGGGGGTTGTGACTTGTAGAACACTTAGGCCCACTAATATCTTATGTGATGATAATCTCATTGTTAAGCCATTAACCGCCGGTCCCGATTATATTCGTTTTTTTTTAATTATTTTATCAGCACATCACATATCAGTTTTAAAACATGTGCCTATAGATAAAACGTGACATCAATCAACAAGATTTGAAAATAGTTTACCTCCATTTAGTCAAATCTGAATAATTTCCACTCACTTGAAGTTGTAGATCGCGTCAGCGAGACACAACTTCAATTGGGTGAAAATTCCAATTGAACAATTTGTCGGTTAAAGAGTTGAATAGGGACCTATAGACACTGTGAAATAAATTTACAATTCATTCTACACAGCTGAAACACGCCTATCGGCTTAACCTGTGCAACAGTCCTCTCATGGTTTACGCTAGAGACGAATTTTTTGTCTACTATCGGCTATGCTAGAAATATTTTGTTCCCCGTTTAATTTGAATTGGGCATCTATTGACTATTGTCATTATTAATTAAATAATAAATTAAATAAGAATAATTATTATAAATATATATTTATATATTTATATATAATATATATTTTTTTGTAATAATTATTATTATTTTAAATATATATAAATAGGCCTATATTATATTATAAATTATGATTATTTTGATGTGTATGTGCATGTGACCACAACACTATACGTAGTCTATTGTGGGCATGCATACTGAAAAACTTATATCACACACGAGACGATAAAATAAATTTAAATTTTGTATTTAAAGGGGCGTTCACACGAGGAGTCTATCAAAATCGAATCCATTTTCTTTTCGTTTTTTTTTTATTTTATCATGTTTATTTTGTTTGTGCATTATGGAATCGTCCAGTTCAAAACGGACAGCGGACAACGGGTGCGGATGAATGAGATTAATGAATGAGATTAATTTTTAGGCCACCTTTGTGCACATATTTAGGCTACACTGGGCCAGGAGAACCACTTGAGGATTGGGTGCGGACTATATATAGTGTAAACGCTCCTTAACTGTAATTTTCCATAATCTACGGGCTATAGCCGATATAGGTATAATAGGCCTATATATGAAACCGAACCACCCACCTTTGTAAAGCTTATAATGAAAACAAAGTTTAGGTCTGGATAACCCGATTTCAATTTGAATCTATGATGCGACTATCAGAATTTGTTATTTAGGAAGATGATCGATGAGATCATATTTACTCCAATTAATATCATATTTTGTATGGGCCTGTGAGAATTGTTATTTCTAAATGTATGTTTCTGTCCTTGTTGAGTGCCCTATCTGGCAGGTAGGCTACGTGGGTCCAGGATCTATTGTTATTATAAGTGTTAAATCATCCCTGTAGAGGGCGCCAGCTCATGAGTCAATCACTGTATCCATGGCAACGTGAAGAGCAGGTCCAGCGACACAAACACGCCTGAAAGATGCTTCCACACCCCTGTCATGCTAAATTGTTGTTAGCCTATTATTTTCGTTAATTTACCCCTCACTTATTTTTGTACAAACCAACTTGAAATCATCATAAATGTCTTAGTTAGCTCTTTCCGCTTTATTTGAATACCTATGTTGTAGGTCTACGGCCCTTATAGGTTCATAAAAAATATTTGACGAGGCAGCCAGGCGCTGTACCACTGCGCCACAGTCCCAGCTGTATCTATTCGGTCTAGTAGGCTATTATACGTACGCTTCCAGCAGTTGTATGGTTAAAATCAAGCGCTATCAGCTGATAGGCCTGTGTATCTACTTAAGGTAACCCTTTCAGTCCTGAATTTACCGTTGTCATCTTCATCCACTACAAGCCGCGAATTGCTGCCGCAATTCTCGACTTGTAGTGGATGAAGATGGGTGAAAAAATGAAAAAAATTGCCATGTATTGGTCAATCAGTTTCATGGAAATATTCATCCTAAAACATGTAAAAGCCCTAGTTATAGGAAAATTAAGTCTGTTTTCGGGGATGTCAAATGATGCTTTAATGCATCGTGAGGGCTTAAAGGGTTAAAGGCGTTAGCTTAGTAGACTCTCCAATCAAATAGTATTGATATGTTATACCACATTATTTTGTTATTTTTATTTTATATTAGTAGCCTGATAGGCTATAAATAATAAGTTGCGCATGCACTCTAATTATGCATTTTTTGTGTCTAATATACCGTAGAATCTACAACAAAATAAACTGTTAAAATGATGCTAAATCTGTAGTAAAATAAAGGAGGTGTTTTTTCTAAAGAAAAGAGGGATTGACATTTAAATATTAGTTATTTTAAATATTTATTGTGTAATAGCATATTATCTTATGAAAATACTTTTAGCTTTTACTTCATATAAGACAATTACACAAGTCTTGTGTGTTTGCTAAAAAATATACGATAAATATAAATACAACAATATTCACAAATCAAGTTGAGAATAGATAAAGTAGGCTATACTTGTAAGCTAAAAAGGTACACAGCATATAATAGACAGTGAATTCTTAAAACTTAAACTCCTATATATTTTTGTCGTTTCAGATCAGAAACATACAAATTTAATGAGAAAAAAAAAATATGGCTATTTGTTAAAACATAATGAAGGTAAAAGCGACAGGAGAACAATATTTAAAATTTCTTATTTTTTAAAGAATGTCACACATAGACCATACCAGTTTATTTGTTTGAAGATGTGTATTATAATAATAAGGGATGCACCATCAGATATCCGGGGAGAGAGTGTGGGGGGGGGGGGGGTTGGGAAGTGTCTGCTTGTTGCATTGTTTTGTTTTACCTCTGCAAGAAACACTTTTTAGGCGGTGGACTTTGAAATCATCATAAATATCTTAGTTAGCTCTTTCTGATTAATTTGAATACCTATGTTATGGGTTTCCGGCCATTAGAA
Source organism: Flabesymbios commensalis (assembly GCA_964017125.1). Classification (NCBI taxonomy): domain Eukaryota; kingdom Metazoa; phylum Annelida; class Polychaeta; order Terebellida; family Flabelligeridae; genus Flabesymbios; species Flabesymbios commensalis. The sequence continues at coordinate 51,554,860 of OZ024918.1, read as the reverse complement.
ATATTTTAACTCTTACAGTTCGGGGATTGACTTTAGTCGTCAGAATCTGACGTCTACAGACGTCAGATTCTGACGACTAAAGTCAATCCCCGCGCTGTAAGGGTTAATAATCTACTATTCGACGTTGGCCGAACATTATACCGACACTTTTCAGGTGTGTACCGGGTGATTGTTATCCCAGTAAACACAAACCATTTGTATAGCATTTGTACAATGTTGGACCAACGTCAAAAACGTTGGGCCGACGTTGTACAAAAGTTATACAAGCGTTTTGTGTTTGTTGGGATATTCAGGGATGAGTGGGAGCGGCCGAGTGGCAGCTGCTATAGTTGAGGAGGTGATTGTTGGAGGATGATAATTAATCTAGCATTGTATTGCCCACACTGACCATTGTGCTGTCAGACATCAGCTCTGGTCTCCCAGATCCAGAATCATGACGTCACGGTCACCTGACCATATCCCGAGTCATCATGACGTCATGATCAGCTGACTACTTCACTTTGTATTACCATTGACCATGATTGTACCACAACATGAGTGCGATATGATGATGACTCCCCAGCAAGCACAAAACAATTGTAGGCCCTATAACATTTATACAATTTTGTACCAACGACACAAAACAATTGTATAACATTTATACAATGTTGGGCCAACGTCGAAGACGTTGGGCCGACGTTGTATAAATGTTATACAGATGTTTTGTGTTTGCTGGGTTGTGCGATGGCGGAGGTTCGATGTTGGAAAAGCATCGAAACAAATTTATTTCAAAGTAAAAGCTCGCAGAAAACAACAAATTACATAATCAAAATGTACTGTTTTCTAATTACTTTACAATTATTTATTATACAAATTTCTGTATTGTTTTTTTAATTTTTTTTGTCGTGTCGTCTAATTTTATTTTAATAGGAACTCCCTGTCAATATTTAATACCACGGCGTCGGTGAGTTTTCATTTAGCATTCTGCATTCATTTAAAGCTGAGAAAAATGTTAACGCAATTTACAGTTCAGATGACAAAATATTTTTCTATTGCAGAAAAATAGATATATCCGGAATGAAATAATTTGATCATAAACTCTACATATTGTCTAATCTATGTCAGTGACAATATTTTTTATTTTTTTCGAAGCAGTTTGAAAATACTACTGGTACCTTTTTACGCACCTAGCAGGGGAAGGGTTAATACATTAGTGTATCTATTTGGCCGTGGCTATTATTTTGTGATTGTCACTCTGCCTACAGATACTCATTTTCAAATTCTCCTTGTGTTCTTTTTTGTTCTGCTCCGCTAGTTTTTCACAATTTACAGACATTTTTTTATTAAAAACACGTTCCTATGTTTTGTTGAAAAACACACAGGAAGAACAATGAAACGATTTTTGCCTGCTCATAATATTTTTTTTTACGTTTTATCCTTATTTTCCCAGTTTTGATTTTGATACGATTGTATGTTAACTAGCTTCCACCCACAATGGTTATATTTATAAGACTGCCCTATTTTGTTCTCTGGGATCATGATTATAGTATTATTACGTTAATTAGTAGTTTTTTCAATGAATCAATCAATCAATCAATCAATCAATCAATCAATTAATCAATCAATCAATCAATCAATCAATCAATCAATCAATCAATTAATCAATCAATCAATCAATCAATCAATCAATCAATCAATCAATCAATCAATCAATCAATCAATCAATCAATCAATCAATCAATCAATCAATCAATCAATCAATCAATCAATCAATCAATCAATTAATCAATCAATCAATCAATTAATCAATCAATTAATCAATCAATCAATTAATCAATCAATCAATCAATCAATTATTCAATCAATCAATCAATCAATTAATTAATCAATCAATCAATCAATCAGTCAATCAATCAATCAGTCAATCAATCAATCAATCAATCAATCAATCAATTAATCAATCAATCAATCAATCAATCAATCGATCGATCGATCGATCGATCGATTAATCGATCGATCGATCGATCAATCAATCAATCAATCAATCAATCAATCAATCAATCGATCGATCGATCGATCGATTGATCGATCGATTAGTCGATCGATCGATCGATCGATCAAATAGTCCCCAACTTAAATAGTCATTCTCATTTCTCGTTACTGGTATACAGGGTCTCATTCGGAAGTATTTCTTTGGTTTGTTAGTTCAGCCATTTCTTTCCTTATGGTCTCTTTATGGTGGCAATGTTGCAGACATAGTAGAAACACGGATAACCGTTAGAGTTGTAGGCCTACTTGAGGCATCTTTGTGAAAAAGAGCTGTGTCAGCAGATATGACCATGGTCATGTAACCGGGGTTTAGTGGTGGACATGAAAGCTGGCACAGTTCAGGAGAGTCTTGGAGGGGATTTAGTCGACCACTTTGAACTTCATCGCCGACAAAAGCGGACCGGACCTTTATCCGGTAAACTGTAGCACAAGGGCCAGCTAAGCAATCCTCTTAACTCCCCTCTGGTGGGCGCTATTAACACTACATACGCTGACTGACACCTTAAGCCACAAGGCAAATAATATATTGTTCTTTGTGTTACTTGTATACAAATCAGATGTCTATAAATAAAATAATATAAACAAAGGAGATTTAACCTTTAAAAATTATAATTTCGAGTGTAGTTATAATGTACATCTATTTTATGTCAAACGTAGCAATGATGCTGGTCCTAATGTAGCCTACACAATTTTATTTTCAATTGTATATTTGTAGATTGTTGTATATATTTTGTGTATATTATAAATGTGATGTCATTGTGTTCAAGAGAGCTTGGCATGAATATCTGATAATTTTCGCTGCTATTTTTCGAGCACTGGAGATTTTACTGGAGATAACAATGGTCAGATTTTGTGAAATAGGCCTACCCGTGTCCAATATATTCAATAAAAACTAAGAATTACCTTTATGTGATATGCACTGTTTTATTCCTGTATTTTATGCACTGTTTACTTAAAATAAGCCATGTGGACATTAAAGTCTCAAATATTTGATATAAACTAAGAAGACAAAGGTTTTTTTCAATTTGAAATCATCATAAATGTCTTAGTTGATTAGTTGGTTCCGCTTCATTTGAATACTTATGCTATCATGGCTATGGGTCCACGGCCATTATAAATATCTTACTCTTACAGTGCGGGGAATCGACTTTAGACGTCAGAATCTGACGTCAATAGACGTCAGATTGTGACGTCTAACGTGGGTTCCAGCGCTGTAAGACTTACAGCTTTAAGGTAGGAGCAGTTGCTGATTCTATGTGAGAATCGGAGCACATGGAGCGATTAGCGGCTTACGCCGAGTCCTGGCGTAAGGTGCGGCCGGATATTGATGGACTCGCCACCTTATTTGGACTAAATGCTGGTCGCCAAGTGGTTTTTCCTGTGATCCACTCACTGTGAAATCTCTGCAAATACGAGAAATTGAACCAATGTTGGTTTAATGTTGTTCCAGCGTCGCAGACGCTGGACCAACATTAAACCAACTTTGGTTCAACGTGTCATCTTTTCTGGGATCCTGCTGCACGGAATGGACACACGAGATGGGAACACAGCCTATGATCCAGGCTGGTGCGTGTATTATCGCCCACTAAGCCGCGGGGATTAACCTACACGCAGAGTGGAAATTGTAGAATCGTGAATCTAAATATGTATCATGAAATCAGAGCTTATATTTCAAAAGAGCCATTAGAGACAAGTTTTTTCATCTTAATTCTCCTGGCCCCTATAGCCATATAGGCCTACTCTTATTTCCTGCCACCTTGAGATGTGAACTGTTGCCACAATTCATAACTCAATTGGAATAAAATAGATAAAAAAGCCTGCTTTTATAAAATACCTTAATTTATATGTCAAATGGAAATCGTTGGTGGTAGTTCTTTAATTATTCAGAAAATTCCATTTGGAAGATGACTATTTTTCACAAATAAAAATATAATTCGTCATTTTAGGCTGGAAATTGCGAGAGATGGCTTTTCTCAGAATACTAAGCCTATATATATTGTTTGGGATCCAACTTTGTAGACCGAATTTTTTTCCCATTAAAGTGAAATAAATATTTTGGTTCAGGCAGAATGTGAAAAAAATAATAAATTCTGCGGATAGGACGTGAAATAAATAATTTGTGAAATTCCAGCTTTAACTGAATGGAAACTGTTAACTGAGAACTTAGCAGGACTCTGGTTTCAATCCAAGTGCGAACCACTTAATGAGCATACCTAAACAGAAGGTGACATTAAAAATGGATTGGTCTCGGAGATCATCTGGTGCTAGATCCAGTTTGTAAAGCTTACATACAGCAATTTACGCTGGTGACCACAGCAACGGAGACATCAACCAGTTAATCTAACAATGCCAGCAAATGACGTAGATAACGACGCATGCGCACTTGGTCATTTCTCGCAGGAGGACATCCCGCCCTCTGCCAGGAGAAAGATAAAACTCGCACCCGCTGCTCTTTAAGTTCACCACCGGGACCCGCACTTGAGTAATTTCATTGACAGACTCCCAGGGCGAGGGCAATTTTAGAAGACATTTTGTCGGGCTGTATGGTGGCGCCGTTCCACGGGGGCTCCCCTGATGATAGTCGCGGTAAGAAGTAACAACAGGGACACCAGCGTCATCTAGGTCTAAACGCGCGAGATAAGCATCAATTAGACTAACGGGCGGCCCAAGTCCCCCACCTAAACGCCGGCCTCCAATGTAACCATTTGGATATGCATTAAAGGGATTTGAGAGAGAGGTGGTTTGTGAGTGAGTCCGTACTATTGATCGTGAGGACAGGCAGGCTGGGTGAGGAGCGCGCGCGCTTGTGGCTAATTAACTTCTTTGATTGAGGCATTGTGCGTATCAATGGAAGCATCGTCGGCGCTTGTCCCCGCGATGGCCGGCTGGTCTTTGTTGAGGCAGACCGGCGTTTATCACATTATGCTCTCCCCAACACGGGACGCACCCAAACCCTCCTGCGGGACTCGAGTCCACAGCCAGCGGGACAGCCTAATTTCACTATCTTCTCCCTATTCCAGGTGAAATGGTAATAAATAGACGACATCCCCACTGGAATATTGTCATCCCAGATGTCCACTGGTTATAAAGCTCACCGTGGCGTCTGCAAAGGATGATTAATAAGGCAATAATCCATATAAGGTATCCATAAACAGAACGGGCCAGATTTCAGCGATCTCATTGGTCGGGATCAGCATCTCGACGAATGAGATTGTTGGGATCTAGGTCAGTTGATGATTGATGTTTCTGGTCAGTGGCTGTGGTCACAGAGATATGAGATGACCAGGATTCATACCGTGGTTGATGAAGCTTCTACTATTGCTGATTGGCCATGTTTCTTATTTTGACGTCTTCCTCCTCCACGGGACGGCCATGTGACGCTACCCCTGTCCCACATCTAGAACGAATCTACTAAGATAAATCATCCCCAAGGCAAAACTCATCGTTCATCTGCCTCACAACATAGAGGACGCAGGCCCCACGGCAAATCAGAATGCTGGCCACCCAGTTGACACGAGACGCTCAACCATTGTTGGATCAATGTTGGCCCAACGTCGGAGACGTTGGGCCAACATTGAGCCAACAATGGGTCAACGTTTCGTGTTTTCTGGGCAGATTCCTGATGTCGTCAACTATTGTGTATAAAGACAATGATATCATTGTGTCATCAGTTGTGCTATCTTTGTATGACAGAGTTTAATTATTGCATTTTACAATGTAATGATTAGACAGCACTTCTAAATGCGCAGCAGATTTCTGATGGCATGACGTATTATGTATAAGACAACGATATTATCATAGTGTCATCCACTGTGCTATCTTAGGACGACACAGTTAACAGGACGGAGGCGTGGGATGACATCAACTTTGGTTTTTAGTTTTGTATGAAGTGATGTATCCCGCAGATCATGATTTCAATTTTTTCAGATTAAAAAAAAAATTATTATCACTATTTCTAAAGAACAAACTATTTGTTCCCCTAAGGGATGGTTGAATGCTAGCACATTATTGGGTCACATGTTGATGCCACATGTTGATGTCTTTGAAGTACCCTAGATCCCACGTTTGAGACGGTGGGTATCTGTGGTAGAAAGTGTTGTATTATACGACTTGGAAATAAAACTAGTTCAGTTTTTTTTCTGTGCTTTAGAATTATTTGTCGATGACTTTTTAAGTGTTTTTTAATTAAGGTCGGTAGGCTATATAACTTCAAATAAATTTATTTTTCAAAATTGACATGTCAACATATGCAGTCCCTTTTAATATTGGATCGTACAACTTAATGACTTACATTGCACTTCTGAATGCATAGCAGATTTCTGATGGCAAGATCTATTGTGTATCAGACAATGATAATACTGTGTTATAAACTGGGTTTTGCATAGATGACACAGCGCCTTTGTATGTGACAACAACATGATAATACAATTTAAATATTTTCTTTATTAGATATTTGGATACAATTATATATGTATGCATTATACGTGCACAAATTTACATATAGGGGTAGGCCCTATATGTATCGATAGGTGACAAGCACCTGAGAGGTCATTGGCCTTATGATAAAAAAACAATTAGGATATTGGTGAAGTGGAAAAAATGAACGAACGAACGAACGAACGAACGAACTCACGAACGAACGAACGAACGAACGAACGAACGAACGAGCGAACGAGCGAACTAGCGAACGAACGAACGAACGAACGAACGAACGAACGAAGGAACGAAAGAACGAACGAACGAACGAACGAACGAACGAGCGAACGAGCGAACGAACGAACAAACGAATAAATACATGAATGAATGAATGAATGAATGAATGAACGAACGAACGAACGAACGAACGAACGAACGAACGAACGAACGAACGAACGGACAAACGAACGAACGAACGAACGAACGAACGAACGAACGAACGAACGAACGAACGAACGAACGAACGAACGAACGAACGAACGAACGAACGAACGAACGAACGAACGAACAAATAAATGAATAAATGAATGAATGAATGAATGAATGAATGAATGAATGAATGAATGAATGAATGAATGAATGAATGAATGAATGAATGAATGAACGAACGAACGAACGAACGAGCAAATGAATGAATGAATGAATGAATGAATGAATGAATAAATGAATGAATGAATAAATGAATGAATGAATGAATGAATGAATGAATGAATAAATGAATGAATGAATGAATAAATGAATGAATGAATGAATGAATGAATGAATGGATAAATGAATGAATGAATGAATGAATGAATGAATGAATGAATGAATGAATGAATGAATGAAAATTTATTAATGAATAAATGAATTAACAAATGAATCAATGAATGAATAATTGGAGCTTAATTATGTTGTGCAAATAAAGGCTAAACTGGGTCTGGATAACCTCATGAGGATGGTGAGATGAATCAGATGACATTGGCCTTCGGGCACAGGATTCCAATTCCAGTCCCGGTATAAGGCCAAGCACGCTACCTCTCGGTCATACAGGCTCCCCACATTACTTAATCCACTGATTGAGCATGAATCATTGATAAGAAATAAATAATAGAACTGGTGGAAATATGCCTAACAATGTTTTATTCAAAGTAAAACGTGTCATGTAAATTTCCCCGAGCAACGAAACATGTTAATAAAGCAAACATTGTGAATGCAGGGAGTGATTTAGAGTGTGAGTGTTGCTGTTGCAGCTGGCCATGACACAGGAGAGGTGGGTAATAGGTGTCCATGTCATCTACCCCCTATTATCACTCATCTATTCCATTAGGTACGCTTGCCCACAATGCCTGTGGTCTCTAGCCACAGGTTATCATTATAACTAATAACAACAATCCCTGCACAAGCTCTCGATAATTACCAAGACAAAATACCGTTATGAAATAATAAAATGCGCTGCTCAGACAGTGACGTTAGCGGTGCACGTGGCCCCGGGGGTGTGTGGTGGGCAGGTGGGGGTGCTATGACCAGGTGGGGGGTGATCACGCTGATCTTACCCCACCCTACCCTGTCCGGGGCTACCCCCTGATTACACCTGCCACCCCTCTAACCCCCTATTCATACCCCACGTCTTCCTTCTCCGCTATGAATATTGCATACACACACCAAACACCCATACATCATAATTACCCCTCCGCGCAGGTGAAGCCATCATTGACGACAGACGTCTCTTTTTCCTGCTGCATTGTCTCCTGTAATGTCCACCATCAGACAGAAGACATCGGCTGAATGATGGGGCAACCTAGTACACGTTGCCCCAGCATTCAGCCAATGTCTTTACCTGGCATTGCTGTCTTTGAGAATGCTCTCTTCAAGGCAATCAGATGTTCCTGTAATGGCCGCCATCAAACAAAATATGAATTGGATGAATGGTGGGCCATGCAGCGGCGTAGACATTGGCCCAGTATTACGCCGATGACATCTCTGCCTTTTATTTGCAATGCTCAGTTGTTCCTGAGTGTCCGCCATCAAAGAGAGTACACAAAATTTAATGGTGGGCCAGCGACGTAGACCATTAAGCCAATGGCTTCACCAATTAATGTTTTTTTTAGAATATTTCCTTCACGGCAGTCAGCTGTTTAATATATCAAAGCATTGTTAGGCCTACATTCATATCGCATTTGGCACTGCATTGGCAAGCTGCTCTGTGTTTCGAAGTGGCCAAGTTGTAGCTAAGTGTTTCCTTATGTACCGTGCTCTAAACTACTCACTATCATGAGATGTGCATAACGGTTAATGTTAAACTGAACTTTAGTGTTGCTTATTAACGCGATAATTGTGGTGGGGTATTGTAAAAAATTCACGAACGTAAAGCAATATTCAACTCTAAGATTTTACCTCAGATCATAGATTAACCGTATATTTTGTTAATCTATGATCAGATCAAGGTATGACAAACAATCCTACATTACAGAAACTATAATATGCTGCAAAGCTATATACTCAACTGCAAGTATACTTCCCGTACAGGCCGCCACTGCAAACACATTCGCAACATTAAAAGAGAAGCCCAAGACAGACTGATCTGGAATGCTCTAAAGATAGTGAGCACAACACCACGAAAAGTCAGCACAACACCCGAAAAGTCAGCACAACACCCCGAAAAGTCAGCATAACACCCGGAAGAATCAGCACAACACCCGGAAAGGCAGCACAACACCCCAAAAAGTCAACACAACACCCCGGAAATGACAGCACAACACCCGGAAAGTCAGCGCAACACCTAGAAAAGTCAGCGCAACACCCTGAAAAGTCAGCACAACACCCGAAAAGTCAGCGCAACACCCGGAAAGTCAGCACAACACCCGGAAAGTCAGCGCAACACACGAAAAATTCAGAGCAACACCCGGAAAAGTCAGCACAACACCCCGTGAAGTCAGCACAACACCCGAAATGTCAGCACAACACCCGGAAAGTCAGCGCAACACACGAAAAAGTCAGAGCAACACCCGGAAAAGTCAGCACAACACCCCGTGAAGTCAGCGCAACACCCGGAAAAGTCAGCGCAACACCAGCAAAGTCAGCACAACACCCTGGAAAATCAGCGCAATACCCGGAAAAGTCAGCACAACACCCCGAAAAGTCAGCACAACACCCGTAAAAGTCAGCACAACACCCGGAAAAGTCAGCGCAACACCCGGAAAAGTCAGCACAACACCCCGAAAAGTCAGCACAACACCCTGAAAAGTCAGCACAACACCCGGAAAAGTCAGCGCAACACAC